>CM042686.1:323038025-323536376 GCA_023614405.1 Avena insularis
TCTTTTTTTCATAGAACCACAACCTTTACATTTTTTTCAGAAAACACAACCTTTTGTGGTAATCTTTTGCACAAAACACAAAAACGGTATTAGCTCATTTGATAACTGATTAACTTGTTGGGCCTACTTGTCAGAACCACCGTGGCAGCGTGGGTAGCTGCAGCATGCCCAGATTTCATTAGTCTGTAAGCAGATTATAACCACACAAATTATCACTCCATGTCCAGGAGATTTTATGACCGCAAATTATAACCACACAGAATAAAATATTTAGACAATTAGGAAATGGTTCTTTTCATTTCATAGAAAATATTTAGACAATCAGGACAAGTTTAGTTTACTTTTAGTGTCTCCCAGCACATACAAAATAAGAGTCTAGAACTTTTGTAATCAAGACATAACTCTTTTCATTTCATACAAAGTTTAGAGGCTTAATTATCTTTTATCCTGCTGCAATCCTTACTTATTACCAGCTATGAAGTAAGTGCAAGTACGGGTCTCGATGTAATGAACCCGTCGCCTTCATCCACAAACATAATTGAGCTTCGACCTTGGTGGTGTTGTATCTTGCCGAGGCGCAGATGAAGGTTGTTGAGGTGATGCCGGATCTTGCCGAGGTGGAGTTTGTCATGGTGGTGCAAATGGGATTTGGCGCTTGTGCCGGTGGAGGTGGAGGTGGAGGTGTTGCAGCTGGTGGCGAGGTAGGACCTGTAGGCATGTGCACATACTTGGGCAGCTGCCGGTTGCTCCAAAATAATACAAAACCACAACATTTAGAAAGGAGCTACATTTATGCGTCAATCAAAGACAAATTGTTCTGCCCCAAAAACTAGGGTTCTTCATCTTCTTACTGTAACTCTCTTCAAATCCCTCACCAAAAGAAGAAATTGAAGAATTTTTAGCATTGCTCACGAATCTTACCCACTGAACAATATGGGATCGTCGGAATCCATGGCATGCATCCTCCATGCTAGCGCGCCGCCAAATACGACATGGTTGCTCGATAGAAGGAAGATGACCATGCTAGACTGCTTGACAGTGGGCTAAAATTTACTAATGGGCTATTAGTGTGGTTTATGTGTTATGTGCAAAACGTTACCACAAAAATTGGTGTTTGTCAAAAAAAATCACTAAGGTTGTGGTTTTGTGATAAAATGGCACCAACATGTGGTGCTAAGTGATAAAATCTCCTCCGGTCCTATTTTTTACTTTATTACTCAATATATCCCTCTTCATTAGAAGTCGATATGAATACCATCGAACTTGTATTCATCAAGGCATTCTAGGAAGCAAGAAGGATCCTGACAAGCTACTATACTTAGTACTACTACTAGCCACTATTGCTCCTGGATGAAACTATGGAACTTTTAATAGGATTACCAACTAGAAGTACTAGCAGTAGTACTCAAGTATTAATCCTGTTTGTATTATTAGTACTCAGCTTTTAGTACCTAGTCGATCTTGTACTGCGGCTATATTTTTTAAATAATACGATTTATTTAACAATTTTTTCACGAATAATACATGAATTTGAGGAATTGCGAATCTAGAGCGGCATTTTTTAAATTAGCCGTACTATTCGTGTATTATTCGTGAAATTTGTTAAACAAATTGTATTATTTAAAAAAAATTAGTCATACTGCTAGTAAGGCAATCAAGTTATCCTTCCATCGCAAATATTTTGCCTTGTTTTTTTAAAAAAATGCTCCTCCACCCAAAATTACATCTCGTCGCTGCCTTCCGTGAGAGAAAAGGCTCCTAGATGAAGGAGAATCATCATCCCTCTCTCCTCCTCAATGCGGCATTGGCTGCTATGTCCACTCTTCCATCTATGCCTGGCACTTGTTCAGCTGGGAAGCATTGCAACAGTCACCTCTTCCTTCCCATGTAAGCTTCCGCGCAATGGAGTACAACCGTGCAGGTACAGCAGTGCAGAGAAAGTTGGGGCCCGTGGTGGTCCAGCCCAACTTTCCTTGTGTTTGCCTCGTGGTCCAGCTCTGGCTACATGTTTTATTTCTCTTCCATATTAGGCTGCTCTTCATAGTGCTAAATAACTTAGGCTAGTAACACTTTCACATGTTACTACAGTACCTTCCAAGTGTATTGGGTGAAAACAAATATACACCGTTACTTTTTATAGCTGTGGCTCTTTCATATCTTTTTGATCTTTACCTATTACAGAGCATAATTTTATAAAGTGATGATATGTCATACTTTATTATTATGTGGGTCTCACATGCCAACTTACTAATAAAAGGGTGGTGCACAAATACAAAGAGGTCGCTCATCTTGTCCAACTAAACCAGGAATTTGTAGATAATAAGGCCTCAAAATATACAAAAAGGACCCTAGTACAGAAAGGAAAGGTGCAATCAGGTAGAGATTCATTGATTATCAGTTGTGGTATATAAAAGAAGGGCATGGCTCGATGCCGGATCAGAGAGTCCTCATTTCCCCCACCCAAATCGCAATGCTTGGGACGGTCACTCTAAAGATGGAAGCCACCGTTCTTAATTGTTCCTCCTGTGCCAAGCCCCTCAAGCCCCGGCGGGTCTACAATCTCTCTACATTTCTCCCTCACAATCCATTGATTTTTCTTTTGTAGGTTCATCCGTGCAACTATTTTACTTTTCGAACTTCCATTTCTACAGTGCGTGGATATTCATCTAGTATGCCATCGCTGCATCCGCAAGATCACCTCTTGCCAGAACTGCGAGCACCCTAGCAGCGGATTCACCCACGAGCCCGCCATGGACACCGTCCTATCAGCGGCTAGGGTCAAGTGCACCCACAAAGGCTGCAGTAGTTTTCTTCCCTACTACGAATTCCACGAGCACAAAATCATGTGCAGGTATGCTCCTTGCACTTGATAGAGACCGGTTGCGACTTTGCCGCCCCGTCGCTAGCGCTCATCGCCGACCTCGAAGTGGTCCACTCGATCCAAGTGCAAAAGAACTAGTATGCCACCACAAAAGATTTCTAGGAGCTGGTGCCGCTGCCAGGCACCATCTCATCCTCGTTGGGTAGCAGGATAGTGCCATGTTCGTCATGATGATTGGCATGGTAAGCAAGATCCCCCTTGTGTCTGCGGTCTGTGTTAGGGCCGCGATGTGCGACTTGCCGGTGTACAGGTTAAGGATGTGGGCGGAATGATCGCCGCTGCTCTCCTGGACGGACGACAGGAGGAGGACCTACACCGTGATGGTGGAGCTCGACGCGCCGAGCTCCGCTAAGCTGGGCGACATCGCGTTTGAGAACCTTATGTCTTACCTGGCGGCGCCGCCTCATTACCTGGTCGGTCTTGCTATGTCGAAGGAGCTGTGTTTCTTATTTCGCATTGAGTTTTAGTGGTGATGTAAGCAGCTATTAATTGGTTTAGTTGTAGAAAGATCATTTGCATACCAGGAATGGTGGATTTTGAGTAGTAGTAGTACTCTATCTCCTTCCCAAGAAATAAGGCTCCCTTATTTTTCCTATTTTTTGTTTGACCAAGATTTAATCTAAATATATATAAAGAATGTTGGTACTGTACAAATTTAGCATCATTGGAAAGTGTGTTTCAATACGAATTCAATGAAATAAATTTTACACAATATAAGTAAATTTTAGTTGCTCCATTTATTTGGTCAAACTTTACTTTGGAGCACGCATGCGCCTTATTCCTTGATACGAAGGTAGATGAGTTCGTTGGATGTACTCTCATGAGTATTTTTCATGAAGTCTTAACTTCCGATGGGTTGGGTGGATGTACTCTACTGAGTAGTAAGCTTAATAGGATTAAGGCTCTCTGTATAGGAAGCCCAAAGGGCTAATTCACAATACTACCAAGTATGTGAATTATTCACTAATTAATTTATGCATGTAGCACTAGTTTTACATGCATGAGATGCTAGATAAAAAAGGGGACATGATGAGAGATGAAACAACATGCATTGGGAGATTGAGAGAAAATAGAGATATCTAAATTAATGAGTCACTGGAATTAAGACAATAAAAAGGATATGTATTATTATAATTTCTAACAATTTTAAAATGCTCTCTAGCCTAATAATCCCAAACAGAGGTAAGAGTACTGGTCAACATACATTCGGGAGTACTGGTATATACTACTCCGTAGTAGTAGTAGTACAATAGTGGAGTACGGCAGTAGTAGTACTCCCTCTGATTCATTTTAATTGTCACTGGATTGGATGTACTCGTATCTAGCACTAAAACATGTCTAGATACATCCATCTTCGTGACAAGTAAATATAGCCATTTTTTTAGTAGTACTAGTTTGGTTGGAAGAAATCATATTTTTTCCGTAGTAGGGATGGTGGTTTTTTGCTAGTAGTAGTACTAGTACATAGCAGGTAGTAGTAATATATATGTTTGTACTGTACTAACTCAACATACATTCGGGCAATCGACAAATCTTCATCTTGCATTTCTGCTGCTACAGTGCTACTAGCAGTTTTTCAGGTGCCCATTCACCCTCTTTCTTTCACCAGTACTCTGCCTAAGTAGTATAAATGGAATTACTCAAAGAAAATCTCTACCACTATAAAATTATAATCTGCCATGGCAGTTGATTGACAAGACAATTCATTGAGCTGGTGTGGGCTATTGGCATGCTACGATTCCTACTCCTACTATCACTCTGCAGTCAAAATAAAAGAAACAACTGTGATTCCTTACATTAATTCTTGCCTCCGCCCCTTGCATGTATGTAGTATATACATGCATTAACTTCTGCGAGTAGTATAGTACAAGTAGGAGTAGTATCAAGCAAGAAACGCAAAGATATACTCGTAGGTCACATGGTGTACCATTCCGAGTCTTCGTCTTCTTCTTCTTTGGTATGTTTGCCCTTTCCCTTGCCCTTCTTCCTTAGTTCTTTTTTTGGTTGAACATTTCGAGAGATTGTTGACCCTTCTCGAAGTTCACTATCCGCCTATATACCTCGTAGGTCGCGTAGGCATCAAGGCTTGCATACTTGATCTGCTCTTCGGTCAGGGGCATGTTCCCCCACTACTTGTGGTCCACATCCTTCTTCTTCTTCTTCATGACTTTGTAACGGATGTCTATGAGGGCCACCGCGTAGTTAGCCAAAGAATCCTGCTCATTCATGGAGCCGACAGGCTTCCACCTCTTCTAGATGTCCATGAAGTTCGTTACTGGTACTAGAGAACGCCTAAGCCTGATACGGTCGTTTCCGATGTCGACGCCTGCAAAGGAAATGTTAGGGTTGGCGAGGAACTCTGCTAGCTTGGAGCATGGCTGGTCGGCCTGGTAGATCTAGTAGACCAGGCAATCCATGCCCACACATAGCTGGACGATAATAGCCTTCTGCATCAATGAAAAAAATTTCTCATTGGTGTACTCGATGTCGAGGCCAACAATCTTGTCGTCCGTTTCCTCCAGGAGCTTTTGGATTTTATCGATGTAATCATTCACCACCGACGCTCTGTTGGTATATGCCACCTGTAGTGTGGTGTTGCCAGGGTCCACGAAGTAGTACAACTTGTCCAACAGCGCCGCCATGGACTGTGATTGGCACCTTCTTTTGTTTTGCAGAGGTTCGGCCAGGTGACAGAAAATTAATGGGATAGAGAAGAAAGGAACCGCTAGGAAGATCGGGAGATGCATGCATGAGCGGTTCTGGAGACGAAAGGGCATGCAGTTTCCCCCGGCCCTGCCCACGTACTCCTATAGAATAGATTTTATTTACGAATTAGTTTTACGGACGCGGATTATTTGTGGCTATAGGTTGATTTCTAGATTATACAAAAAGTACAAGAACCAAACACACGGGATACTTTATGAACGTGGCTCAAAAGTATAAATATTTTTTGAGTTTCACCTACTACTATAATTTTATATAAAAAATGATATGTCATACTTATATTATCTGATTCTCACGTGCAAGGCACTTGAAACTCACTAGTTATTTCTTATCTTATCTTATCTTACCACTATATCTCTACTATTATAATGGAGCCGTTTTGAATTGGATCCTTAGCACCAATCCTGACCGTTGGGCTATGATACATTGCAAATGTATCTATAATTTTTGATGTTCCATGCTTGGTTTTATCCACTTTCTTGTGTTTTGTTCTAACTTTGGAGTACTTTTCATATGATTTCTTGGACTAACCTATTAACAAGAGCCACAGTGCCAGCTGCCTGTTTTCTACTGTTTTTGGTTCTAGGAAAGTCAGAAAATGAATATTCTCAGAAATGGACGGGACAAAATCCAAAGTGCCTATTTTTTCGGAAGGGATCAAGTGCCAGAATACGTGACGGAGAAGGGCCAGAGGGCGGCCACACCACCTGGCCGTGCGGCCAGGCCTGGCCCGCGCCAGGGGGTGGTGTGGCCAGCCCAGGCACCCCCTCGGCCTCTCCTTCCGCATATATATTTCCCTCAGGACGAAAACCCTAAGTACCCGATCAAAAATCCACGAAAGAGTCTGTAGCCGCCGTCATCTCCATCCCTAGATCGGGAGGGATTTGAAGCTCTTCCCGGCACCCTGCCGGAGAGGGAAATTCACCCTGGAGGCCTTCTTCATCACCATGCAAGACTCCTGTGTGATGCGTGAGTAGTTCATCCTTGGACTACGGATCCATGTAGTAGCTAGATGGCTGGTTCTCCTCCTTTGTGCTTCATGTTTAGATCTTGTGATCTCCGTTCATGATCAAGATCATCTATTTGTAATTCATACATGTTGTGTTTGCGGGGATCTGATGGATATTGAGATGCTATTTCAGATTGATCATTGATTCTATCATGTCTTTGTTATTTGAGATCTTGCATGCTGTCTGTTGAGTAGCTATCTTGGCCAAGTAGATGCTAGCAACTCCAAGAGTTAGTATTTATGCTCGATAGTGGGTTCATGCCTCTGGTAATCTAGGGAAGTGACAGAAATCTCTAAGGTACTAGATGTGCTGTTGCTACTAGGGAGAAAACAACAATCCTTTGTTCATAGAACACTCGTATTGTTTAATTGACACGCAGTTCGTAAAGCAATAATCTGTTGCTTGCAACTTAATACTGGAGGGGGTTCGGATGATAACCTTAAGGTGGGTTATTAGTCATAGATGCAGTTGGATGGCGGTCTATGTATTATGTTGTAACGCCCAATCAAGTCTCAAAGGAGTCAAGATGATTAGTATATGCATGCATTGCTTTCTTGGTGTTTGTCAATTGCCCCGCTGTAATTTGTTCACCCAGCATGTTATCTATCTAAGGAGAGCCACCTCTAGTGAACTATGGATCCTGGTGCTTCTTCTTTACATACAATCTATAAACTGTTTCTGCTTTGTGTTTACTTTCTGGAAACTATTACTTCTTTCCATTCGATACGTTTAATCCTTTGTTTTCCACAAAACACGGTGAGATTGACAACCTCATCGCAAGTTGGGGACAAAGTTTGGTGGTTATGTTGTGCATGTCTCCACGTTGCTACTAGCACCGGTAGTGGGCCCTGCCAAAGCTCAGCTAGTAACACCTTTGGGGTGTTTCCTTGCTCCTACTGGTTCGTTTCATAACAGAGGGAAAACTTACTGTTGTTCTCATTATACCTTCCTCTTGGGGTTCCCAACGAGCTCTACGTCGAAAGTCGAGCGCATCAAGACATTTTCTGGCGCCGTTGCCGGGGAGTCAAGGACATCTTCACAAGGGGAGTCCCTCATAACCAATCTCTTTACTTTGTTATTTTTGTTTTGCTTGGTTTCTTTTTGCTTTGTTTGCTTGTTTTGTTCTTCAAAAACACTAAAAAATTAGTTTTACTTGTTTGCTTTCTTATTTCAAAAACACAAAAAAAATTAAGTCTCCTTTAGTTGTCACCTCCTCCTTAGCTCACCATGTTGATCCCTACATTCACCCTGAAAGACCTTCCAATTGGTAGTGGTTCTATAATTGGGAAAGATAACATTGAAGAATTCTTTAATCATGTTAGTAAGCATGAAGATACTGAGGATAGATCCCTTGCATAACTTGCTCCAAACTATGAGATTGTTGCAGCTTCTTTAATTCACATGTTAGAAGCTAGGTTTGTTAATCTCAACCCCTTAATGCAAGTAATGTTTCTTAAGCTTAAGGAAATTGAAGACCCTGAAAAGAGGGATTTTATACTAGAAACTTTGTTTAAGGAGTTCTCTGATGTTGCTAAGGAAGCTAGAAAAGTCTTTGAACGTTTCAACATGCTAGGCTCATGTGTAGATGTTGTTGGTACACAAGAAAAGATGAACAAAACCGAACCTAATGGGGAGGAACCTAAGATACCAATACCCTTTAAACTAGTAGGAATACATGATGCCATAGAAAAGAATCTTGATTGGATAGTTCCTGCAAACCCTTTTGATGAGAGTAGTGAACTTAACAGCATTGATAAAGGATCCTCTAGAACTTATTTGGATGATATACCTTGCCTTGTTGAAAATATTTCTGGTATTGATCTTAATGCTTCTTCATTTGAGAACACTTGATTCTTTCTTTGCTTCTTATGCCTAACTTAAAGGTGTTAAAGAAAAGTACTTGTTGGGAGATAACCCAAGAGTTTTAGATGAGTCTTGGAAGTTTTTACTTCAGTAATAACCTCTCCTTATCCTTTTTATTTGCTTTTTGTGCCAAGAGTAACCTCTAATGACAGTGAAGTAATGATTGGGAAAGTTGTTGTCCCGAAACAGATTTTTGTGCTTCACCGTAAAAATTCCTGAGAGAGCTCTGTATGTCGGATTGAGCTGTAATGTTTTGTGCTTCTGCCCCATGTTGTTATCTAACTTTCGTTAGCTCAACACTGTTTGATTTGAGCAACAGAAGGTCTTCGAAAAAATTCGTCTTTACCTGCTGGTCTGTTTTAACAGATTTCTGCCATTTTCTGCATTTGCTTCTTGTGGGTTCCTTCTTGAGTTCTTTTGGGGAATTGAGCTTTTTGAGGGAAGTGATACAGTATCTAGTGTTCTAATGGAAGTTTATTTGGTGTTAGAACTGAACCTTGAGACTTATTTATCTTGAGTGCACTAATGTTGCTAATGAGATTGTGTGAAGTTTTGTATGAAGGAAAAATTTCAGGTGTATGGAAGGAATGAGTAATGAGATGAAGGATGGACTAAAGCTCAAGCTTGGGGATGCCACGCGTGTCACCCCAACAAATATCCAAGAAGTACAAGCGTGAAAGCTTGGGGATGCCCAAGGCATCCCCTTCTTCATCAATAAAAATTTCAGGTTTCTTCCAAACGCTTCATTTTTATTGTTTCATGCACAGTTGTGTTTTTCTTGGAGCGTCTTCTTTTTTGTTTTCATTTTGTTTTTCGTTTTCTTTGGTTTTCTTAGTCTTCTGAATAAATTGGTTGGACCACATCTTTCATACTTTGGTTTTCAATTAGTTTGATTTGGTTTGGAAAAGAGTAGGAAACATCATGCTTATGTGGTAAAAAGAGCTCGTTTTTGACTATGGCCTATGCTTTGTCATGCCATGCTTGATATTGTTTTGGCTTTATGCTTAGTATTCTTTGCTTTAGCATGACTTGTTATAAACAATTGAAATTGCTTAATGTTCCTTGGATGAATCATGCGTTGTTTTAGCATATTAAAGCATAACATAGTGGTATTCTCCTTTGATGCTTTATTTGGGTTCACTTGGCACATGCTCACACGATGTTATGACTATCTCAAGTCACCATATCCCTTATGATCCTTTAGTTTTAAACTTGTAGTATCACTTTATGCTTTGATCAATGATGTTTTGTCGCTCTGCATGATTATGGCCATTATTGCACTCTTAGTTTGTCTCTCCCAGTCTTTTGCTAGCCTCCAAAACAAAGTATGAGTTCCATTCATGCATCCAACTCCCTAAACCAAGTTATTCCAAAGAGTCCACCATACCTACCTACTAGATTATGCTATTCCAAGTATATTCATGCTTTTGTTTACCTTCCAAATTAAACTTGTTATGAGAAAACTAGTGATTAAAGCTCTCACAAACTTGATGGCACACTTTACTTTACTTGCCTCTAATAAACTTGAACCATTGTGTCTTCTGTGTTGTATATGCTTGCACTTATTTGTTGGGAATTAGCAGAACCATGCTTTCATGGGGAACGCTTTCAACATTGCACTTGGTACTTGTACCTAGTTGATATCATGTTCTTTTGTATATGGATGTCGTCGGTGTGAAATGAAAGGGGAGCTTGTAAGTCCATGGAGTTATGTATATGTGTTAGAGAAATGCCTGGGCCGCTGGTCTAATCCATGTTGACATGGTGGAAACCTATAGCGTAACCATAATGAGCTGTCTATGAAGCATTCTTCTTATAAAAAAAAGAGTCCTATATTGAGAAAAAAAAAGAGAAAAGAAAAAAAAGAGATACTATGAAAAGAGGAAAGAGAGAAAAAAGCACCATATTCCCATGGTAAATAAGAAGAATGCTAAGATGCTCGTTGTCTGCTTGCCTTGTCATTTTGATATGGGGATTCTTCCGTATCATCGGGCAAGGGTACCTGCTGGTTCTCTATGATACACATGTACTTACAATGACAAGAACTTACCGGTGACTAAACTTGAGTAGCACGTGGAGCGGCCCTCGTATACAAGGGGCATGAGATTTTGACTTATACTTCGTCCAGCATGTACACCATAGTTTGTTCACTTTAACCTTAATCACTTCAAGATGCTTATGATAGGGGCAATGAGAGCTGAAAGCTATAAGTACCATAATTTTTGGAAGCTCTTTATGAGACTTGAATCCCTACTTCCTTTTACAAAAGGCCTTTCTTCCACCATTATATTGAGTCTCCACCTTCTACCTTTATGCACCTACTTTGAGAGCATAGTGGACATTCTTAGTTCTATGTGCATTGTCCCAAGACTAGTTGATTGGTGCATACTTTGATATTGCTTGTTTTAAACTATTGTATCTAGTCACTCTTATGAACTTTGAAGGTGTCCTATGCATTTATATTTGCTACTCTATTGAGGGACAAGCTGAATACTATTATGATATGTTTTCTTTATATAAAACAAACAAACGTCTTGCAAAGCATTGTTATTCATGAATCTTTTGTTTGTGCCTTTTCATGTTGCATCATATTTTCTTTGCTTATTGCTAGAACTTTGTCTTTCATGTTATGATTGAAGTACTATGATCCCATCTTTGAATGTTTTACAAATAATTTGATCAAGTCTTTGATGGTACATGTCACCTCAAAAATTCTTTCTTTTTATCACTTACATACTCGAGGACGAGCAAGAGTTAAGCTTGGGGATGTTGATACATTGCAAATGTATCTATAATTTTTGATGTTCCATGCTTGGTTTTATCCACTTTCTTGTGTTTTGTTCCAACTTTGGAGTACTTTTCATATGGTTTCTTGGACTAACCTATTAACAAGAAGCACAGTGCCAGCTGCCTGTTTTCTGCTGTTTTTGGTTCCAGGAAAGTCAGAAAATGAATATTCTCAAAATTGGACGCGACAAAAGCCAAAGTGCCTATTTTTCCGGAAGGGATCAAGTGAAAGAATACGAGACGGAGAAGGGCCAGAGGGCGGCCACACCACCTGGCCGCGCGGCCAGGCCTAGCCCGCGCCAGGGGTTGGTGTGGCCAGCCCAGGCACCCCCTCGGCCTCTCCTTCTGCCTATAGATTACCCTCGAGACGAAAACCCTAAGTACCCGATCAAAAATCCACGAAGAGTCTCAGAGTCAGCCATCTCCATCCCTAGATCGGAGGATCTGAAGCTCTTCCGCACCTCGGGAGAGGGAATTCACCCTGGAGGCCTTCTTCATCACCATGCAAGCCTCCGGTGTGATGCGTGAGTAGTTCATCTTTGGACTACGGATCCATGTAGTAGCTAGATGGCTGGTTCTCCTCCTTTGTGCTTTCATGTTTAGATCTTGTGAGCTCCGTTCATGATCAAGATCATCTATTTGTAATTCATACATGTTGTGTTCGCGGGGATCCGATGGATATTAAGATGCTATTTCAGTTTGATTATTGATTCTATCATGTCTTTGTTATTTGAGATCTTGCATGCTTTCCGTTGTTAGTAGCTATCTTGGCCAAGTAGATGCTAGCAACTCCAAGAGTTAGTATTTATGCTCGATAGTGGGTTCATGCCTCTAGTAATCTGGGGAAGTGACAGAAATCTCTAAGGTGCTAGATGTGTTGTTGCTACTAGGGAGAAAACAACAATCCTTTGTTCATAGAACAATCGTATTGTTTACTGTACACGCAGTTCGTAAAGCAATAATCTGTTGGTTGCAACTTAATACTGGAGGGGGTTCGGATGATAACCTGAAGGTGGATTATTAGTCATAGATGCAGTTGGATGGCGGTCTATGTATTATGTGTTAATTCCCAATCAAGTCTCAAAGGAGTCAAGATTAGTATATGCATGTATTGCTTTCTCGGTGTTTGTCAATTGCCCCGCTGTAATTTGTTCACCCAACATGTTATCTATCTAAGGAGAGCCACCTCTAGTGAACTATGGATCCCGGTCCTTTTTCTTTACATACAATCTATAAATTGTTTCTGCTTTGTGTTTACTTTCTGCAAACTATTACTTCTTTCCATTCGATACATTTAATCCTTTGTTTTCCGCAAAACACGGTGAGATTGACAACCTCATCGCAAGTTGGGGACAAAGTTTTGTGGTTGTGTTGTGCAGGTCTCCACGTTGCTACTAGCACCGGTAGTGCGCCCTGCCAAAGCTCAGCTAGTAACACCTTTGGGGTGTTTCCTTGCTCCTACTGGTTCGATTAAACCTTGGTTTTATAACTGAGGGAAAACTTACTGCTGTGCTCATCATACCTTCCTCTTGGGGTTCCCAACGAGCTCTACATCGAAAGTTGAGCGCATCAGGCTATTAGATCCAATGGTTCAGAGCACCTAGATTCGTGTTGAATAGTATCTAGAGCAAACTCCACGATTTTCTAGAACCATCATGTCACCACCCCCAAAATTCCATAGCATTGTAGGCTGTATTCTCTCTAATACTACAATGGTGCAGTTTTGAATTGGATCCATAGCACCAATCCTGACTGTTGGGTTGTTAGATCCAATGGTTTAGAGGAGCTGGATTCATGTTGAATAGTACCTAGACGTCTGACATATCACCACTATATAAAATTTTAATAGGTAAAGCATAAAAAATTGTAAATTTGATCAACATCTATAAAGTATGGGTGTATATTTGGTTCTTGTACTTTGTATATCATTTAGAAGTCAACGATTATTAGCTATCTAAAACATGAAAATTCTAGTAACATGGTCTAGAGAAACGAGGGAGAAGATTCTAGACTGATGATGAAGTATGGTTTATGAAAAGAACACACATGCAATGACATAAGTGTATCAGTGTGGTTTATGAAAAGAACACATATGCAATGAAATCTAGTGGATCCATGTGGTTTATAAAAAGAACACACATGCAATGAAACTAGTGGATCCATGTGGTTTATGAAATGAACACGCATGCAATGACATCTAGTGGATCCATGTGGTTTATGAAAAGAACACACATGCAATGACATCTAGTGGATAAGTGTGGTTTATGAAAAGCACACACATGCAATGACATCCAGTGGATCAGTGTGGTTTATGAAAAGAACACACATGCAATGTCATCTAGTTGATCAGTGTGTTTTATGAAAAGAACACACATGCAATGACATCTAGTGGATCCATGTGGTTTATTAAAAGAACACACATGTAATGACACAAGTGGATCCATGTGGTTTATGAATAGAACACACATGCAATGACATCTAGTGGATCCATGTGGTTTATGAAAAGAACACACATGCAATGACATCTAGTGGATCCATGTGGTTTTGGAAAAGAACACACATGCAATGACATATAGTGGATCCATGTGGTTTTGGAAAATAACACACATTTAATGACATCTAGTAGATCCATGTGGTTTATGAAATGAACACACCTGCCATGACATCTAGTGGATCAATGTGGTCTAGGAAAAGAACACACATGCAATTATACCAGTGGAACCATGTGGTTTATGAAAAGAACAAACATGCAATGACATCTAGTGGATCGGTGTGGTTTATGAAAAGAACACACATGCAATGACATCTGGTGGATCAGTGTGGTTTATAGAAAAAACACACATGCAATGACATCTAGTGGATCAGTTAGTTTTATGAAAAGGACACACATGCAATGACATCTAATGGATCCATGTGGTTTTGGAAAAGAACACACATGCAATGAGATCTAGTGGATCCATGTGGCTTATGAAAAGAATACACATCCAATGACATCTAGTGGATCAGTGTGGTTTATGAAAAGAACACACATGCAATGACATCTAGTGGATCCATGTGGTTTATGAAAAGAACACACATGAAATGACATCTAGTGGATCCATGTGGTTTATGAAAAGAACACACAATTAATGACATCTAGTGGATCCATGTGGTTTATGAAATGAACACACATGCAATCAAATCTAGTGGATCCATGTGGTTTATTAAAAGAACAAAAATGCAATGACACTAGTGAATTGGTGTAGTTTATGAAAATAACACACATGCAATGACATCTAGTGGATCAGTGTGGTTTATGAAAAGAACACACATGCAATGACATCTAGTCGATTAGTGTGCTTTATGTCATGGTATTGACCATGGCAGATGCTACAGGGTAGCTTACGTAGAGGAGGCAAGGCAGTGTAGGAGAATCCGAGAGCGAGATTGGCACACGATGTACCCAGGTTCACGTCCCCTCGCTGGAGGATCGCTACGTCTTGCTGTCAATCCAGTATATGATCATAGATTGGTTTACATGAAGCCGCCGGAGGCGAAGGGGGAGACTAGATCTAATATGATTTGAGAGATGTAATGTGATCTCCCCCGTGAGGTGCCCCTGGTGGCTTTATATATGCAGCCAGTTAGGGTTTACAAGTGCTAAGTGGATTTTTAATTGGAGTTGCTATCTTGGGCCCCCAGTCGGCGAGTCGTCTGGGTCCAGTCGCCGGTTCCCACGAGTCCACTCGCCATGGCGACTCCGCTCCGTGGGTATACCCTGGCTGGTATTCCCCTATCAGTAGTCCCCGAGCGTGTCAGGGACTCGGCGATGACTTCAAGCCGCCGAATAGGCGTAGGCGGTTCCAGGGTGGAGTCGATGGCGAGTCGTTGGCGAGCTCCTGAAACAAAGAAATAGCTCATGAAGTAGTCCATTCGCCTAAGCGAGTCGACACGCCAGGCGAGTCGCCATTGGTTGGAGTCGATGGCGAGTCATTGGCGAGCTCCTGAAATAGAGAAATAGCTCGTGAAGTAGTCCATTCGCCTGGGCGAGTCGACGCGTCAGGCGAGTCAGTGTTGGGCGGATCCGCCGAGAAGTTTGACCGGCGCCTTGTCAACTTGTTGCCGTACAGGACGTGGAGGCCACCAAATCATTGGTGAAGTCACCAAGTTGGTGCAGGGCAATACACGAGACGAGTCCGCGAGGGTCGAGTCCCTGAGCGTGTTGAGTACGCGAGGGCGAGTCGCGGTGGCGAGTCCCCGAGCGTGTTGAGTACAGGAGGGCGAGTCCGTGGTGGAGAGTCCCGAGCGTGTTGAGTACGCGAGGGCGAGTCCACGGTGGCGAGTCCCCGAGTGTGTTGAGTACACGAGGGCTAGTCCGTGGTGGCGAGTCCCCGAGCATGTTGAGTACGCGAGGACGAGTCTGTGGTGAAGAGTCCCCGAGCGTATTGAGTACGCGAGGGTGAGTCTGTGGTGGCGAGTCCCCAAGCGTGTTGAGTACACGAGGGAGAGTCCGCGGTGGAGAGTCCCGAGCGTGTTGAGTATGTGAGGGCGAGTCCTTGGTGGCGAGTCCCCGAGCATGGTGAGCCGCGGTCGTGGAACCACACACACATGCAGTATGCCTAGGAGTAGTCCCCGGGACTCGAGTTGTCTTGTAGAGGCGACTTGAGGCTCTTTAGAGATGCATATTCTGAAAATAGTAGTGGTTGTTTCCGAGCATGGCGAGTCCGTGTGGGGAGAGTTTGCCGTGAGCGAGTCCGCGAGGGGAGAGTTCGTGATGATTACGAGTCCGCGAGGGGAGAGTCCCCGAGTGTAGCGAGGTCACGATGATTGCGAGTCCGTGAGGGGAGTGTCCCCGAGTGTGGCGAGCCGCAAACCACACGCACACTCAGTATGCCTAGGAGCGCGCCGAGTCCCCGGGCGCGGTGAGTGGCGAGGACGAGCGGCCGACGAGTGCCGCTGCCTAGAGCACGGTGAGTGGGGAGGTCGGGCGACGAAAAAGCTGCTGTCGAGCGCACCGACTCGAGCGAAGCTGGCGAGTGGCGAGGTCAAGCGACGGCGAAAGTGCCGAGTCCTCGAGCGCGGCGAGTGGCAAGGAAGACACCAGACCATTTTGCTGAGAAGGAGGAAAAGGTACAACTGCAGTAAGGTGTATTTATGAAATATACTAAACGTTTGTAAAGAGTGCGATTCATAGATGTTGAAATAAAATGCATGTTGTTAAATGGATTAGTTAGCAGTATGAAAGGTTTATGCGTATCTTTTCATGAGTAGGCAGACCTCCAGCATCAAACCATTGCCGGGTAATAGTGACGTGATGCCAGACTGTTGAACCCGAAGACAAGGTCGGCCTTTTGGTACCCAGCCTCACTACTTCGATGGACGCGAATAAACAGCAAACAAAACTGAAACCTATCCTAAGTATGGTTCTGTAGATTGAACGAAAAGATGAATACGTTTTGGACTTATAGCATGTACGAATATAAAGAAACTTAGCTATCAAATGCGGACAGGGTCGACGCAGCGAGGGAGTCCCCGAGCGTGACGAATATAAGGCGGGCGAGTTGCTGACATGGCGAATATGCGGTGGGTGAGTCGCTGAGTGTGGCAAGTAGGCGAATATCCCCATGGTGGGCGCCAACTGTCGTGGTATTGGCCACGGCAGATGCTACAGGGTAGCTTACGTAGAGGAGGCAAGGCGGTGTAGGAGAATCTGAGAGAGAGATTGGCACACGATGTACCCAGGTTCACGTCCCCTCGCTGGAGGATCGCTACGTCCTGTTGTCAATCCAGTATATGATCATAGATTGGTTTACATGAAGCTGACAGAGGCGAAGGGGGATACTAGATCTAATATGATGTGAGAGATGTAATGTGATCTCCCCCGTGGGGTGCCCCTGGTGGCTTTATATATGCAGCCAGTTAGGGTTTACAAGTGCTAATGGGCTTTTTTATTGGAGTCGCTATCTTGGGCCTCCAGTCGGCAAATCTTCTGGGTCCAGTCGCCGGTTCCCGCGAGTCCACTCGCCATGGCGACTCCGCTCCGTGGGTATACCCCTGCTGGTATTCCCCCATCAGTTTATGAAAAGAACACGGATGCAATGACATCTAGTGGATCAGTATGGTCTATGAAAAGAACACGCATGCAATGACATCTAGTGGATCCATGTGGTTTATGAAAAGAACACACAGGCAATGACATCGGTGGTTCAATGTGGTTTATAAAAAGAACACACATGCAATGACATCTAGCGGATCCATGTGGTTTATGAACATAACTCACATGTAATGACATCAAGTGGATCCATGTGGTTATGGAAAAGAACACACTTCCAATGACATCCACTGGATCCATGTGGTTTATGAAAAGAATACACATGCAATGACACTAGTGGATCCATATGGTTTAGGAAAAGAACACATATGCAATGACATCTAGTGGATCAGTGTGGTTTATGAAAAGAACACACATGCAATGACATCTGTGGATCAGTGTGGTTTATAGAAAAAACACACATGTAATGACATCTAGTGGATCAGTTAGTTTTTGAAAAGAACACACATGCAATGACATCTAATAGATCCATGTGGTTTTGGAAAAGAACACACATGCAATGACATCTAGTGAATCCATGTGGTTTATGAAAATAATACACATGCAATGACATCTAGTGGATCGGTGTGGTTTATCAAAAGAACAACCATGTAATGACATCTAGTAGATCCATCTGGTTGATGAAAAGAACACACATGCAATGACATCTAGTGGATCCATGTGGTTTATGAAAAGAACACACAATTAATGACATCTGGTGGATCCATGTGGTTTATGAAATGAACACACATGCAATGAAATCTAGTGGATCCATATGGTTTATGAAAAGAACACACATGCAATGACACTAGTGGATCAATGTGGTTTATGAAAAGAACACTTTCACATCCCAAAATTCTCCTAATTTTGGAATGTGAAGTAAATAAAATCAGTTGATTGAATTGTTTGATTTTGTTGAAATTTCTCAACGAAAAGAAACTTTTGATTTATCTTCCCTTCAACCTTGAGTTCATAAATTTATATGAGATTGGATAAACATGACTATCCAACTTGAATGCAATTCTTTTTCAACCATTGGATTCTTTAGATATCCAACCATTCTTATAAATGATTAAAGAGAGGGAATAAAGTGACTTCCCCAAAATTATGGTGGATTTCTAGTTCAATATGTTCCTTTTGACTTTAAATTCATCTCTTGGATTTGTGGAATCTTCCTAAATATTTTACAACACTTGTTTTATATGAGAGAAGATAATATGACTTCTTCATTTTATTTGGGTTTCAGTGTGATGCATTTATGTAATATAGGTGAAAATATTATTTGTATGCATTGTGTGGTCTCGTTTGCATTGAAGTTATTATATTTGATCAATAATAATAAAACCATAAGAACTATTTATAAACATTGCATAATAGCCACATAAGGCCAATTGCATAAAATCCTATATCCTTTTGGTAATGCCTAAGTAGGCCTATTTGGAAAAGGGGCAAAAAGTAATTGTGTTTCGATTATTGGCATATGACATGCATCTATGCATTGCATAAAGCATCATGCAAACATTCCTCATTCAAAACCCTAGTTCTAAGTGCTATTTGGAAATTGCCAAAATGTTCCTAAGAGGAATCTAATTTTTTTCTAAAACCACTATTTTAAAACTAGTGAAAATGTTGCAACAAGGATCCTAAGTTGATCCTATGAATTTTATAAAAAATTACAAACAAGTTTAAACCTAATTGGAGCTATATTTCAAAAGTAACAAAAGAAATCAGAAAAAGAAAAATAATAAACAAATTTTTTTTGCCTAATCTACCTGCACCCCTGGCCATTAACCCTCTCTCTACCACCTCAAGACACGCCAGTTAGCCCAAGCACCCAGCAAAGAGCAGCGGCACCTAGGAAACAACCCGCTCCCTCTCTTCTCTCACCGACAGGTGGGACCCACCTGTCAGTCCTCTTTAACCTCTGGCCTGGAGTCCTCGACGAGCAAGGTCACTCCCGAGTCAAAATAGCCACGTTTCCCGTTGATCTTGTTCGGTCTGTGTGCCGCTCGCACGTCATAGCCCTCCTATAAATTCTCCCGCACCCTCACCCCTCTTTTTTTTGAAAAATGGAAACCCTAACCGCCTAAGCTCGAGTTCCCGATCCGCCGCCACGAAGCTCCCAGGAGATCTTGAACCCAAGGTTCATCGTCACTCCAACCATCCCCTTCCTCTCCATTTTCTTCCCCTATCCGTACCGCCTCCTCTCATCCCCTTATCTTCTCTACGGGAGCGCTAGAACCCGCAGACCACGCCGCTGGAGCTCGAACGAAGCCGAGCAGGCCACCCGCCCGCTACCATCGCCGGGGAAGCAACGGAACATGCCGGGAACACCAGGATACCTGCCGCAGCCTCCCGCACCCTGTTGACGATCTGGCTGCCGATGATGACCGCCGGAACAACCCCCTCGCCACTGTCTGCACCGCTCGCCGCCGCCCAGCTCTTCCTCGTCGGTGAGCACCGCAAGCACAAGGTTCCGTCCATCCGATCCTTTTCCAATGGCTCCAATTTGAGCGATGTGCAAAAAGGTATCGGCCAAAATCATGCTGCCACCTGGTCTCGTCAAGAAGATAGCAAATACACAAGGCACAAGGTGGCAAGTTTGTCGGCTGACCGTGTAATTCTTTTTTAGAATATCCGGAAAACATGCATATCTTGTAAAATTCGTATAAAATTGAATATTGGTCAGAAAACTGCAAATAACATACCCGCGGATTCACCAAAATGTGTAGAATTTTATTCTGCAATAAAATTGGCACCTTGCCCTGTAAATATTTTCTGAATTATGTAAATCTACTTAATGGTATTTAATTCATATAAAAATATCTACAACTCCAAATTTAGAAAATTTGATGTCTATGGATTCAGGAAATTGTAATCTACGCCACTGTATCATTAGTTTACTTTGTTACAGTACAGAATAATTTCCTATAATTAATTCCCATAAATGAGTATTTTGGCTATAACTTTTATTCTATAAATCTTTTTAAGGTGATTCCAGTGGCAAATGAAAACTATGAACATTACCTATTGGGTAGCATGGTTTCCAAAATTTTAAGAAACTATTTAATACTGAATGCATTCAGATTCCAATATTACCTATTAAAAGCCTATTTGTTTAATAGAAAATGCCTATGAAAATCTTTTGATCTCGTTTTCTTTTCTATCATGCATGCATATTGTTTTGTTGTGTTTGTGCTACTGTTTATTGATTGCAATTATTCTTTTCCGCGATAGATTGTTTGGAGTGCGATTATTGTGACTTAGACGAGTGTGTGAACAAGAACATCGACTAAAGGCAAGTATCACTATCATAAATCTCCCATTGTTTTCTTATACATTTAGATTTTAGTAGCTTTGCATGTATTGGAAATGTTTTACCTTATATGCTATCCTATGGTGTGAGTACCCAATAGAATTGTCATATACCTCGGTTGATTCCTTGATAGCCATCGTATTGTAGATTGCTTAGAAATGCTATTAGTTGCCTGGGTAGTTTTCGTGATACATATGTGTATGAGAAAGTTATGTTTTTGCTTAAATGAAAACCACTTAATCAATGAATCACCTGGGTGGAATGGTATTGATTGGGTCATCGAGTGTGGATTATGGTGGGGATTGCCACCCAGGCTTCAAAGAGATAATAGACGGTCATGATCAGTAACTTCCGTGTGCAACCACATGCTAATATGGGCTCTGGCTTAGTTAACTACATAGCAGAAGACTCTTTGCATTGGTACCTCTTCAGGTTAACTATTATTGTGTATTGGAGGTTATATCCTTGCATTGGTGCCCGTTAGACGTGCTAGCATTGCATTGGTACCTCTTCAGGTTAACTATTATTGTGTATTGGAGGTTATATCCTTGCATTGGTGCCCGTTAGACGTGCTAGCATTGTGTATTGGGAGGACTTCTATGGAAATACTTCGTTACATTCTCGAATATGCCGGTATACCAATTGGTGTGTACTAATCCAGCGGCCACTAGTGGCGTCAAGTCGAGATTGTGTCATGTGGGTAAAGTGTACAACTTCTGCAGAAGATCTAAATCTAATCGATTAGCCGTGTCCCCGGTGATGGACAATTATGAGTAACTTCTCTTAACGCAGTTGAAAAGTTTCATTCATTCCAATTTCTCTAATAAAACTTGATGGGAGAACATGGGTTTAGGAGCATACAAAGCTAAAGTGTCTTGTTTCTACATGGGTTTATGATGTTATGTCCTTAGAAGAATTGTTTTAGAGAAAGAGATGTATTTTAAAAGTACGAGAAAAGCTATATCGCTTTTATGCAAATGAGCCTGAACTCCACTAGCCAAAGTGTGCATGTATAAGATAGGTTGCCAATTGTGTCCACATAACAGTGACATCTTGCCAATACAATTCAAATGTATTGACCATTCGTGGCTGCATCTTTTCATGTTGCAGGTTACTCGACAACGAGTAAGGTTTTCGTTTAGGTTGCGAATCTCCACTCAGCGTGTTGCCTGTGGCGTGATGGAGCTTTGTTCTATTGTTGATTTGTTGAACTATCTTATTTGAGCAGCTGTAAGCTATGCAACTCTGTAATATTTATATTCTTGGATCAATCGTTGTAATATTGTGACGCATTGATACTCTTTTATTAATCGAAACTGTGTGTGCTAGCTAATCGATCCAAGGGACTAGCATGGTAAACACAAGATCCAATCTATAACAGGTTGGATCGCTTCAAACACACACGCAATGACATCTAGTGGATCAGTGTGGTTTATGAAAAGAACACACATGCAATGAAATCTAGTGGATTAGTGTGGTTTACGAAAAGAACACGCATGAAATGACATCTAGTGGATCAGTATGGTTTATGAAAAGAACACACATGCAATGACATCTAGTGGATCCATGTGGTTTATGAAAAGAACACACAGGAAATGACATCAGTGGTTCAATGTGGTTTATAAAAATAACACAGATGCAATGACATCTAGCTGATCCATGTGGTTTATGAAAAGAACTCACATGTAATGACATCTAGTGGATCCATGTGGTTTTGGAAAAGAACACACATGCAAGGACATCTAGTGGATCCATGTGGTTTATGAGAATAATACACATGCAATGACACTAGTGAATCCATGTGGTTTAGGAAAAGAACAGACATGCAATGACATCTAATGGATCAGTGTGGTTTATCAAAATGACACGCATGCAATGACATCTAGTGGATTAGTGTGGTCTATGAAAAGAACAAACATGCAATGACAACTAGTGGATCCATGTGGTTTATGAAAAGAACACAAATGCAATGACATTAGTGGATCCATGTGGTTTATAGAAAAGAACACACATGCACTGACATCTCGTGGATCCATGTGGTTTATGAAAATAACACACATGCAATGACATATAGTGGATCCATGTGGTTTATGAAAAGAACACTCATTGAATTACATCTAGTGGATCCATGTGATTTATGAAATGAACACACATGCAATGACCTCTAGTGGATCAATGTGGTCTAGGAAAAGAACACACATGCAATGCCACCAATGGATTAGTGTGGTTTATGAAATGAACACACATGAAATGATATCTTTTAGATCAGTGTGGTTTATGAAAAGAACACAAATGCAATGACATAAGTGGATCAGTGTGGTTTATGAAAAGAACACACATGCAATGACATCTAGTGGATCCATGTGTTTTATGAAAAGAACATACATGCAATGGCACTAGTGGATCCATGTGGTTTATGAAATGAACACACGTGCAATAACATCTAGTGGATTCATGTGGTTTATAAAAAGAACACGCATGCAATGAACTAGTGGATCAGTGTTATGAAAAGGACACACATGCAATGACATCTAGTGGGTAAGTGTGGTTTATGAAAAGAACACACATCAATGACATCTAGTGGATCAGTGTGGTTTATGAAAAGAACAAACAAATGTCATCTAGTTGATCAGTGTGGTTTATGAAAAGAACACACATGCAATGACATCTAGTGGATCCATGTGGTTTATGAATAGAACACACATGCAATGACATCAGTGGTTCAACATGGTTTATAAAAAGAACACACATGAAGTGACATCTAGTGGATCCATGTGGTTTATGAAAAGAACAAACATGCAATGACATCTATTGGATTCATGTGGTTTTGGAAAAGAATGCACATGCAATGACATCCAATGGATCCATGTTGTTTATGAAAATAACACACATGCAATGACACTAGTGGATCCATGTGGATTGGGAAAAAAACACACATGCAATGACATCGAGTGGATCAGTGTGGTTTATGAAAAGAACACACATGCAATGACATCTAGTGGATCCTTGTGGTTTATTAAAAGAACACACATGTAATGACATTAGTGGATCCATGTAGTTTATGAAAAGTACACACATGCAACGACATCTAGTGGATCTATGTGGTTTATGAAAAGAACACACATATAATGACATCTTGTGGATCAATGTTGTTTATGAAAAGAACACACATGCAATGACATCTAGTGTATCCATGTGGTTTATGAAAAGAACACACATGCAATGACATTAGTGGATCCATGTGGTTTATTAAAAGGATATACATGCACTGACATCTAGTGGATTCATGTGGTTTATGAAAAGCACACACATGCAATGAGATATAGTGGATCCATGTGGTTTATGAAAAGCACACACATTTAATGACATCTAGTGGATCCATGTGGTTTATGAAATGAACACACGTGGAATGACATCTAGTGGATCAATGTGGTCTAGGAAAAGAACACACATGCAATGACACCAATGGATCCGTGTGGTTTATGAAATTAACACACGTGCAATGACATCTTTCGATCAGTGTGGTATATGAAAAGAACACACATGCAATGACATCTAGTGGATCGATGTGGTTTATGAAAAGAACACACATGCAATGACATCGAGTGGATCCATGTGGTTTATGAAAAGAACAAACATTCAATGACATCTAGTGGATCCATGTGGTTTATGAAAAGAACACACATGCAATGACATCTAGTGGATCCATGTGATTTATGAAAAGAGCACACAATTAATGACATCTAGTGGATCCATGTGGTTTATGAAATGAACACACATGCAATGAAATCTAGTGGATCCATGTGTTTTATGAAAAGAACACACATGCAATGACACTAGTGGATCAATGTGGTTTATGAAAAGAACACACATGCAATGACATCTAGTGGATCAGTGTGGTTTATGAAAAGAACACACATGCAATGACATCTAGTGGATCAGTGTGGTTTATGAAAAGAACACACATGCACTGTCATCTAGTTGGTCAGTGTGGTTTATGAAAAGAACACACATGCAATGACATCTAGTGGACCCATGTGGTTTATGAAAATAACAAACATGCAATGGAATCTAGTGGATCCATGTTGTTTATGGAAAGAACACACATGCAATGACACTAGTGGATCCATGCGGTTTAGAAAAAGAACACACATGCAATGACATCTAGTGGATCAGTGTGGTTTATGAAAATAAAACACATGCAATGACATCTGGTGGATCCATTTGGTTCATTAAAACAACACACATACAATCACATCTAGTGGATCTATATGGTTTATGAAAAGAATACACATGCAATGACATCTAGTAGATCCATGTGGTTCTGGAAAAGAACACACATGCAATGACACTAGTGGATCCATGTCGTTTAGGAAAAAAGAACACACATGCAATGACATCTAGTGGATCAGTGTGGTTTATGAAAAGAACACACATGTAATGACATCTAGTGGATCAGTGTGGTTTATGAAAAGAACACACATGCAATGACATCTAGTGTATCCATGTGGTTTATGAAAAGAACACACATGGAATGACATCAGTGGATCCATGTGGTTTATGAAAAGGACACACATGCACTGATATCTTATGGATTCATATTGTTTATGAAAAGAACACACATACAATGACTTATAGTGGATCCATGTGGTTTATAAAAAGAACACACATTGAATGACATCTAGTGGATCCATGTGATTTATGAAATGAACACACATGCAATGACATCTGGTGGATCAATGTGGTCTAGGAAAAGACCACACATGCCATGACACCAATGGTTCAGTGTGGTTTATGAAATGAACACACATGCAATGACATCTTTTAGATCAGTGTGGTTTATGAAAAGAACACACATGCAATGACATAAGTGGATCAGTGTGGTTTATGAAAAGAACACACATGCAATGACATCTTGTGGATCCATGTGGTTTATGAAAAGAACACACATGAAATGACATTAGTGGATCCATGTGGTTTATGAAATGAACACACATGCAATGACATCTAGTGGATCCATGTGGTTTATGAAAAGAACACGCATGCAATGAACTAGTGGAGCGGTGTTATGAAAAGAACACACACGCAATGACATCTAGTGGATAACTGTGGTTTATGAAAAGAACACACATGCAATGACATCTAGTGGATTAGTGTGGTTTATGAAAAGAACACACATGCAATGTCATCTAGTTGATCAGTGTGGTTTACGAAAATAACACACATGCAATGACATCTAGTGGATCCATGTGGTTTATGAAAAGAACACACATGCAATGACATCAATGGTTCAACATGGTTTATGAAAAGAACACACATGCAATGACATCTAGTGGATCCAAGTGGTTTATGAAAAGAACACACATGTGTAGCATCCCAATTGTTTAACAATTGCAATGCGACTAGCCTAGTCTATATATATGCTACTTCCTACATATAATTGTTGCATCATAATTATATCATGCTCATGTCATCATGCCACATTGCATTTGACCATCATATAAAACCCTTTAATTTGGTTCTTCTCTCATATGCATTAGTAATTGTATTTGGCTCTTGATATATTGTATTTGGTTCTTGATAAATGCTTGACGCCCAAGTTGAGTTGGGGGCATATCTTTTATTCAACCCCACCACCTTTCCCTTGTCACCACCTTACAATTCCACCATCTTAATTATACATGAGCTTGTACATTTTTCCTTTGGCATTTAAATCTATCTCATGTGGGTTAGGATGACCCACTTCTATTCTACATTCTCCCACACTAGCATCATGTTGTTTTCACATTATTGATATGTGAAGCCACCTTTGCATGATTGTGAGTGGAACCCCTTGTCAAGCTTCCATATGTATTATTTTGAATGTATGCTCATGTTGGAATATTTTTGAGACTATTAAACATCTAGTGGAACATACACACTAGCATGTCCCATTTATATTCAAATATGACCATCTCCATCTACTCCACATGGAGCATCCTTTCAATTATTTTAGCTTGGCCTCATTCATATTTTGGAATGCATGTGTATAAATGCCATGATTATTTATTTTGTTTTCACAAGATTAGACATGGCAATTAATGCTCATGCATGGGCCATGCAACAAGCATCACCATCTTTTTCTCCTTGGTTTTTCTTTGATTTTGAGTGGGTCTTCTCTTTTGTTGAGCTACCCTTTCTCTCTTACTCAAACCTCCTCATCTTGGTCTAGTTTTCCTTGCCATGTGCATCACAAGCCTCACCCTCACCACCACCCTTCTCTCTACCACTCCACCCGAGCCCCACCAGGCCGAGCCTCCCCTCTCCCTGCTCTAAGCCGAACCACCCCCTCTAATCTAACCCTAGCCCGAGCCTCCCTTGCTCAACCACTCTAGCTAAAACCTACCCGACCCTCTCTCTCTCTCTCTCTCTCTCTCTCTCTTCCTTCTCTCTCGCTGCAGCCCAGCCCCACACCGAGCCTGGCCTCCTTGGCCTCGCCCTGGTCCCACCTTGCAGCCCCTAGCCTCCCTACCCCTGCCCTAGCCGTGCCCAGCACGTGAGGGAGAAAAGGTGGCCGAGCCACCTTTTTCTCTCCACCGAGCCCCCATGTGCAGCTCCTCCTCCCCTCTTCTTATCTACTCCCCCACGTTTCCTCTGTCGAGCCTCACCTTCCCCCTGAACGCTGCGCAGATCCTCTCCCTCCCCTTGTACCCCACATCCACCTCGGCGGCCACCGTCGGCATCCACCTCCTCTCGATGATACAGGCGGCGGGAGCGGTGCTCTGGGTGTCGAGGAAGACCGAGGCGACCTCTGCAATGCTCATGTGCCCGCAGACGAGGAGGAGGAGGCCCAGGACCCCTACACGTCCACGATGCCGACCCGAAACCCTAGCTTCACCGATCGTCTGCGTCGCCGTCGCCCTGCTGTTCCCCGGCCTGATCCAAGCCCTCCGACGACCTCGCAGTGAGCCACCCTACCTCCCAGACACCCCCTCTCTCGCCTACTCTTCCTGGTCTCGCCGGTCTTTTTGCCGAGCGGTCTCTATGCGCCGGCGTGCGCGAGCTTCGGCTCGTCGTCGCTCTGCGTCGCGGTTTAACCAGCCGCTCCCTACCAGCATCACCCACCCTACCGCTCGGCCTCTCTGTGCGCGCCCCGCAGGTCGCAGGTTCGATCCCCCGCGCCGCACTCTATCCGCTGTCGAACACCGATCTGTCGTCAGTGGATTCAGAGAAGAACAACAGTATCAGTTGGCTACTTTGCAAAAAACCCCCACCTTTTTACTCCCTCAAACCCGCGCTCCCCTCGGTCCCACCTGCCAGCCGCTGTGTCTTTTTACAGAAAAGGACCCCAGGTTCTCCGTCCCTCAACCCATGATCCCCTCAGTGGCGTGGCGACCTCGGCTCTGGCCATTAGGCCTAGGCTCATTGGCCCCACCTGCCTGGCTAGGCTCCTGTGACACGTAAAAGTTTCTGTGTTTATCTGTTTTAATAAAACAATTTCAGAAAAAGTTTCAATATGATTTAATTCTGTTTTTAATAACTTTTAATTTGTAATTCCAAATAATACAAATACGATATGTTTTTGAATCAGAAAAAATGTGAGGATTTCAAATATGCTATTCAAAATATTATTTGAGAAATTTAAAATTTCGAGATAATTAAAATTGCAATAAAATGCCTTTTCTTAATTAATTAATAACTTTAAATCTACAACTCAAAATTTGACAAATAATATGTCTAAATCGATCAGCGCGACGAGCCCGTTCTAACTATGCATTCCATGTTCTGAATTGCAGCATGCATCAT
Source organism: Avena insularis (assembly GCA_023614405.1). Taxonomy (NCBI): domain Eukaryota; kingdom Viridiplantae; phylum Streptophyta; class Magnoliopsida; order Poales; family Poaceae; genus Avena; species Avena insularis. The sequence goes on from CM042686.1 coordinate 323,066,462, forward strand.
ATAAATATAAAGTATACAGCAACTTATTTGGGAGTAAAACATGACTAAAACTCAATAAAATGCTTTATTCTTGTACCCCACACCTCACCCATGCCATGCTACTTTATTGCCATGTAAATTGTGCATCATTCATCATGGCATGCTTGTTTGCTTGTCGCATTTTTAATTCATATGCTTGTGCACTTTATTTATGTTGGCCCATGTTTTGTTTGGCTCTTCTTCGAAAAGACGCCGAGCAGGGGAAATACCAGGAATCCCAGGAGTACTACCCAGATCCTTGTCTCGCTTCAACTGAGCTGCCAGGCAAGCACTACCACATGCTTGCATACATATAGTACCTATTTCCTCTATCTTATTCTTGCATCATTGAGTCGCGATTGCATTAATTTGAATCCCAAGTACTGCATATCCTTTATTTTTAAACCCCACCGAGCTTGTCCCTCCATCCCATGAGCCACTACAGGAGTTGTTTGAGCCATGCGAGTCGTAGAAAAGCATGTGTAGGGTATGTGAGTGTCCGATGGATAACGAGGTACCTAAACAACTTAAACTGAGTAGTAATGGGATAACTAATGAAAGAGGCACCGGTGAGCAATATCTGCTATTTGGTTTTTCATGCTCACTTGTGTCCCGTAGGACCCCGAGTACTTGATTCCGGTTCCTTGACTATTCTCACTATCCACATCCGGGAGGCCTTATGGATCCTCCTAAGCCAGAGCTTGATTCATTCTTATTTCTTGGGGCCACAAAGTAGTTTGGGGCTTTATTACTATCCTGTACTTATGCCATGTTTTACTGTTTTATTTAAGATTGTGCGAGGAGCACCTGTACTGTTTAGGTATCGCGGCACGATTTCGCGGTATCGACAAGCCCAGTCACATTTTCGGGTTCCCAGTCGTTTACAGCCGTTCTCGCAAACCCTGGGTCCGTCTCGGAGCCGGCCAACTTCGTTGCGGGTAGCTTATTGGGGTGCCCCCCTGAAATATTTCTGAATCCTGTGATCGCTTTGTCGTGAATACCTCGTTGGGTTTTGATTTGGTTTTTCCGAGGTTGATCGAGTGTGTGTTGCTATTTGTGCACCCGTGCAGGGTAAATCTTTCTGAAAGCCGTGTCCGCGGTTATGGACGACTTGGAGCATAGTTTCTCGATCATAGACAAGTATAACTAAAGTACCGCTTTTAATTTGACTAAGTACCTGACTAGTAAATAGTGCAATACTCATGGAATGGTTAATAAAACTGCTAACGGATGGGTTGTTCGTCCGCTTTCTCGTTGGTAAGCGAGAAGGAGGATGGATCTGTTAATTATACTGTTATAATTGTTGTTACTAATTAACGGACATCCGTCTTTCATTGGTTAGGCGGATGGTTAGCGAGTATCTATAGACTTGTTAGTTATTATCTTTTGATGCAATTGCGTCACTCCAGGTATATGTCCCCTTTAGAGGCATAAAGACTTGCTGAGTGCCCCTAGGGTCTCACACGATAAATTGTTTGATTCAGATGAACAGGTGTATTCGCAAGATGGATACTGGGTGGAGGAGACAGATGATGTTGGCAACGATCACTCAGTGTAGAGATTCCGAGGATGGGGATCCGCGAGATCTGTGGGCGGGATGTGTTTATTTATGTGGCATCCTATGCCGATCTGCTTCATATCCGTACTCAGATCTTGTTTTCCCCTTCCGCCTGATACTCTGATGTTTTATGTATGAGGAGCTATCCTAAACTATTATCTCTATCTAGGATATTTGGATCTTGCCGTATGGCGTTGCAATATTTCTATTTCTTTTAGATGGAATGGCTCTAAGAACTGTTGTATGGTATCTTGCATACATATTCACTTGTGTATGTATTTGATCTCTTCGCCTGTTGCCTACGCCGCTCGCTCTGGTCCCGATGTCTTGAAAGTGGTTAGGACGGCCGACGGGTCTACACGTGGGCGGACCTCTGGGCCCCCGATGTACTATTTTATCCACTTCCATTTCATCTAGGCTTGAACTTAGAGCGTAGGGTCCGAGGTAGTTACAACATGCAATGACATCTAGTGGATACATGTGGTTTTGGAAAAGAACACACATGCAATGACACTAGTGGATCCATGTGGTTTAGGAAAAGAATACACATGCAATGACATCTAGTGGATCAGTGTGGTTTATGAAAATAACACACGTGCAATGACATCTAGTGGATCCATGTGGTTTATTAAAAGAACACACATGCAATGACATCAGTGGATCCATGTGGTTTATGAAAATAACACACATGCAATGACACTAGTGGATCAGTGAGGTTTATGAAAATAACACACATGCAATGTCATCTAGTGGATCAGTGTGGTTTATGAAAAGAACACACATGTAATGACATCTAGTGGATTAGTGTGGTTTATGAAAATTACACACATGCAATGACATCTAGTGGATCCGTTTGGTTTATGAAAAGAACACACATGCAATGACATCTAGTGCATCCATGTGGTTTATGAAAAGAACACACATGCAATCACATCTAGTGGATCTATGTGGTTTATGAAAAGAACACACATGCAACGACATCTAGTGGATCCATGTGGTTTATGATAAGAACACACATGAAATGACTTCTATTGGATCCATGTGGTTTTGGAAAAGAACACACATGCAATGACATCCATTGGATCCATGTGGTTTCAGAAAAGAACACACATGCAATGACACTAGTGGATCCATGTAGTTTAGGAAAATAAAAGAACACACATGCAATGACATCTAGTGGATCGGTGTGGTTTATGAAAAGAACACACATGTAATAACATCTAGTGGATCAGTGTGGTTTATGAAAAGAACACACATGTAATAACATCTAGTGGATCAGTGTGGTTTATCAAAAGAACAAACATGCAATGACATCTAGTGGTCCATGTGGTTTATGAAAATAACAGACATGCAATGACCTCAGTGGATCCATGTGGTTTATGAAAAGAACACACATGCAATGACATCTAGTGGATCCATGTGGTTTATGAAAAGAACAAACATGCAATGGAATCTAGTGGATCCATGTTGTTTATGGAAAGAACACACATGCAATGACACTAGTGGATCGATGCGGTTTAGAAAAAGAACACACATGCAATGACATCTAGTGGATCAGTGTGGTTTATGAAAAGAACACACATGCAATGACATCTAGTGGATCCATTTGGTTTATTAAAAGAACACACATGCAATCACATCTAGTGGATCTATGTGGTTTATGAAAAGAACACACATGCAATGACATCTAGTGGATCCATGTGGTTCTGGAAAAGAACACACATGCAATGACACTAGTGGATCCATGTAGTTTAGGAAAAAAGAACACACAAGCAATGACATCTAGTGGATCAGTGTGCTTTATGAAAAGAACACACATGTAATGACATCTAGTGGATCAGTGTGGTTTATGAAAAGAACACACATGCAATGACATCTAGTGTATCCATGTGGTTTATGAAAAGAACACACATGCAATGACATAAGTGGATCCATGTGGTTTATGAAAATAACACACATGCAATGACACTAGTGGATCAGTGTGGTTTATGAAAATAACACACATGCAATGTCATCTAGTGGATCAGTGTGGTTTATGAAAAGAACACACATGTAATGACATCTAGTGGATTAGTGTGGTTTATGAAAATTACACACATGCAATGACATCTAGTGGATCAGTTTGGTTTAGGAAAAGAACACACATGCAATGACATCTAGTGCATCCATGTGGTTTATGAAAAGAACACACATGCAATCACATTAGTGGTTCAATGTGGTTTATAAAAAGAACCCACATGCAACGACATCTAGTGGATCCATGTGGTTTATGAAAAGAACACACATGCAATGACTTGTATTGGATCCATGTGGTTTTGGAAAAGAACACGCATGCAATGACATCCATTGGATCCATATGGTTTATGAAAAGAACACACATGCAATGACACTAGTGGATCCATGTAGTTTAGGAAAAAAGAACACACATGCAATGACATCTAGTGGATCAGTGTGGTTTATGAAAAGAACACACATGTAATAACATCTAGTGGGTCAGTGTGGTTTATCAAAAGAACAAACATGCAATGACATCCCGTGGATCCATGTGGTTTATGAAAATAACAGACATGCAATGACATCACTGGATCCATGTGGTTTATGAAAAGAACACACATGCAATGACATCTAGTGGATCCATGTGGTTTATCAAAAGAACAAACATGCAATGGAATCTAGTGGATCCATGTTGTTTATGGAAAGAACACACATGCAATGACACTAGTGGATCCATGCGGTTTAGAAAAAAAACACATGCAATGACATCTAGTGGATCAGTGTGGTTTATGAAAAGAACACACATGCAATGACATCTAGTGGATCCATTTGGTTTATTAAAAGAACACACATGCAATCACATCTAGTGGATCTATGTGGTTTATAAAAAGAATACACATGCAATGACATCTAGTGGATCCATGTGGTTCTGGAAAAAGAACACACATGCAATGACACTAGTGGATCCATGTAGTTTAGGAAAAAAGACCACACATGCAATGACATCTAGTGGATCAGTGTGCTTTATGAAAAGAACACACATGTAATGACATCTAGTGGATCAGTGTGGTTTTTGAAAAGAACACACATGCAGTGACATCTAGTGTATCCATGTGGTTTATGAAAAGAACACACATGGAATGACATCAGTGGATCCATGTGGTTTATGAAAAGGACACACATGCACTGACATCTAGTAGATTCATGTTGTTTATGAAAAGAACACACATGCAATGACATATAGTGGATCCATGTGGTTTATGAAAAGAACACACATTGAATGACATCTAGTGGATCCATGTGATTTATGAAATGAACACACATGCAATGACATCTGGTGGATCAATGTGGTCTAGGAAAAGACCACACATGCCTTGACACCAATGGTTCAGTGTGGTTTATGAAATGAACACACATGCAATGACATCTTTTAGATCAGTGTGGTTTATGAAAAGAACACACATGCAATGACATAAGTGGATCAGTGTGGTTTATGAAAAGAACACACATGCAATGACATCTAGTGGATCCATGTGGTTTATGAAAAGAACACACATGAAATGACACTAGTGGATACATGTGGTTTATGAAATGAACACACATGCAATGACAACCAGTGGATCCATGGGGTTTATAAAAAGAACACGCATGCAATGAACTAGTGGAGCGGTGTTATGAAAATAACACACATGCAATGACATCTTTCGAATCAATGTGGTTTATGAAAAGAACACACATGCAATGACATCCAGTGGATCAGTGTGGTTCATAAAAAGAACACACATGCAATGTCATCTAGTTGATCAGTGTGGTTTATGAAAAGAACACACATGCAATGACATCTAGTGAATCCATGTGGTTTATGAAAAGAACACACATGCAATGACATCAATGTTTCAACATGGCTTATGAAAAGAACACAAATGCAATGACATCTAGTGGATCCAAGTGGTTTATGAAAAGAACACACATGCAATGACATCTAGTGGATACATGTGGTTTTGGAAAATAACACACATGCAATGACACCAGTGGATTCATGTGGTTTAGGAAAAGAATACACATGCAATGACATCTAGTGGATCAGTGTGGTTTATGAAAGTAACACTCATGCAATGACATCTAGTGGATCCATGTGGTTTATTAAAAGAACACACATGCAATGACATCAGTGGATCCATGTGGTTTATGAAATGAACACACATGCAATGACACTAGTGGATCAGTGTGATTTATGAAAATAACACACATGCAATGTCATCTAGTGGATCAGTGTGGTTTATGAAAAGAACACACATGTAATGATATCTAGTTGATTAGTGTGGTTTATGAAAATTATACACATGCAATGACATCTAGTGGATCAGTGTGGTTTATGAAAAGAACACACATGCAATGACATCTAGTGGATCCATTTGGTTTATTAAAAGAACACACATGCAATCACATCTAGTGGATCTATGTGGTTTATGAAAAGAACACACATGCAATGACATCTAGTGGATCCATGTGGTTCTGGAAAAGAACACACATGCAATGACACTAGTGGATCCATGTAGTTTAGGAAAAAAGAACACACATGCAATGACATCCAGTGGATCAGTGTGCTTTATGAAAAGAACACACATGTAATGACATCTAGTGGATCAGTGTAGTTTTTGAAAAGAACACACATGCAATGACATCTAGTGTATCCATGTGGTTTATGAAAAGAACACACATGGAATGACATCAGTGGATCCATGTGGTTTATGAAAAGGACACACATGCACTGACATCTAGTGGATTCATGTTGTTTATGAAAAGAACACACATGTAATGACATATAGTGGATCCATGTGGTTTATGAAAAGAACACACATTGAATGACATCTAGTGGATCCATGTGATTTATGAAATGAACACACATGCAATGACATCTAGTGGATCAATGTGGTCTAGGAAAAGACCACACATGCCTTGACACCAATGGTGCAGTGTGGTTTATGAAATGAACACACATGTAATGACATCATTTAGATCACTGTGGTTTATGAAAAGAACACACATGCAATGACATAAGTGGATCAGTGTGGTTTATGAAAAGAACACACATGCAATGACATCTAGTGGATCCATGTGGTTTATGAAAAGACCACACATGAAACGACACTAGTGGATACATGTGGTTTATGAAATGAACACACATGCAATGACAACCAGTGGATCCATGGGGTTTATGAAAAGAACACGCATGCAATGAACTAGTGGAGCGGTGTTATGAAAATAACACACATGCAATGACGTCTTTCGAATCAGTGTGGTTTATGAAAAGAACACACATGCAATGACATCTAGTGGATCAGTGTAGTTCATAAAAAGAACACACATGCAATGTCATCTAGTTGATCAGTGTGGTTTATGAAAAGAACACACATGCAATGACATCTAGTGGATCCATGTGGTTTATGAAAAGAACACACATGCAATGACATCAATGTTTCAACATGGCTTATGAAAAGAACACAAATGCAATGACATTTAGTGGATCCAAGTGGTTTATGAAAAGAACACACATGCAATGACATCTAGTGGATACATGTGGTTTTGGAAAATAACACACATGCAATGACACCAGTGGATCCATGTGGTTTAGGAAAAGAATACACATGCAATGACATCTAGTGGATCAGTGTGGTTTATGAAAGTAACACTCATGCAATGACATCTAGTGGATCCATGTGGTTTATTAAAAGAACACACATGCAATGACATCAGTGGATCCATGTGGTTTATGAAAAGAACACACATGCAATGACACTAGTGGATCAGTGTGATTTATGAAAATAACACACATGCAATGTCATCTAGTGGATCAGTGTGGTTTATGAAAAGAACACACATGTAATGATATCTAGTTGATTAGTGTGGTTTATGAAAATTACACACATGCAATGACATCTAGTGGATCAGTGTGGTTTATGAAAAGAACACACATGCAATGACATCTAGTGGATCCATGTGGTTTATGAAAAGAACACACATGCAATGACATTAGTGGTTCAATGTGGTTTATAAAAAGAACACACATGCGACGACATCTAGTGGATCCATGTGGTTTATGAAAAGAACACACATGCAATGACTTCTATTGGATCCATGTGGTTTTGGAAAAGATCACTGTAGCATCCCAATTGTCTAACAATTGCAATGCTACTAGCCTAGTCTATATATAATGGCTACTTCATATATATAATTGTTGCATCATAATTATATCATGCTCATGTCATCATGCCACCTTGCATTTGAGCATCATAAAACCCTTTTTGTTTTGGATCTTCTCTCATATGCATTGTAAATTGTATTTGCCTCTTGATATTGTATTTGGTTCTTGATATATTGTTTAATGCCCAAGTTGAGTTGGGGGCATATCTTTTATTCCACTCCACCACCTTTCTTGTCATCGTCCCATCATTCCACCATTCCACCATATATGAGCATTGCAATTTATTTGGTTTTACCTCTAGCTCATGTGGGTTGGGATGGATCCAATTCTTTTTCCACATGCTCTCATCTTAGCATCATGTTGTTTTCACATTATTGATATATGAGAGCCACATGGCCACCTTTGCATGCCTTGTGAGTGGGACCCTATTTCTAGCTTCCATATGTGTTGTTTAGGGGTTATTATCATGTTGGGATATTTTGTGGGCTTATTAAATACCTAGTGGCACACACACACTAGCAAGTCCCATTTTATTTCAAATATGGTCATCTCCAACTACTCCACATGGGGCATCCTTTCACTCCTTTTAGCTTGGTTTATTCCATATTTTTGGAATGCATAAGTATAAATGCCATGGATATTCGTTTTGTTTTCACAAGAGGAAACCTAGCATTAATATTATGCATGGGCCATGCAACCATCTCTATATCTTTGCTTCCTTGTTTTTATTTGGTCTTTTGAGTGAATCATCTATCTCCCTCTCTACCACTCCTTGGCTTGATCTAGTTGATCTTGTTATGACCACACCTCATCTCTCCTCTCTCTTTACCATCCTCTCTAACCACATCCCCATCTAACCCTAGTTCTCTCTCTCTATCTCTCTCGGCCTCTCGCCTCTCTCACCTAGCTGGCCCCACCTGTCCACCCTGGCCCACCTAGCTACCCCCAACCCTGGTACCAAGCCCTAACCCGAGCCTTCCCCTACCCGACCCTAGCTCCAACCCGAGCTCCCTCTCTCCCCCCTCTCTCTTTTCTCTCTCTGCCATGAGGACCCCCCAGCCCGAGCCTCCTCACCTGCACAGTAGCCCCACTGCACCAGCCCATGCACGTGAGGAGAGGAAGGAGAAAAGGTGGCCAAGCCACCTTAACCCTACCCACTTCCCCACGGCACCTCTCCTCTCTCGCTTACCCACCCCTCTCTCCCGCTGCCTCCCAGATCTACCCAGGCGCCGGCCCTCTCTTCTCCATCGCCCCACCTACCCCAACGCCGGCCACCGTCGGTTTCCACCGATCCCCCTCTTCCAGCCGGTGGTGTGTCGGTCTCTGGTGTCGAGGAAGGCCGTGGAGCTCCCCTACGTCACCTGCAGACACGGAGCCAGCAGAGGAGCCCTGTAACCGCGCTCGCCGAGCCCGACGCCAAACCCTAATCTGCTGGGTCTCTGCATCACCGTCGTCCTGCTGCTCGCCGACCCGATCCGCCACCACCTACACACTCTCGGTGAGCCAAGCAACCTCCTAGACACCCTCGCCATCATCGTCGCGTCCTGGCCGCGACGTACGATCCGTCAAGCACCCTCGGTGCACCGACGAGCGTCTGCCTTTCGCTCCCACCTAACAACTACCCCGCCCTAGCCCAGCGGTAGCCGCCGCCGCTCGCGCACTCGCGGTCGCGAGTTCGAGCCCCGCTGCGCCGTGCCGCTCGTATCCGTCAGTTTCGTCAGAAACAGCGTGGAAGAAAAACAGTGCGGGGTGTCCTTTTGCCGATACCCCCCTGCCTTTTTGCGCGCTCAACCCGCGCTCCTGCCGGCCCCACCTGTCTGCCTCTGTGTGGTTTTTCCAGAAAAGTGCCCGGGTTTGTTGCGCCATCACCAACGTGTCCCTGACCTCGCCGCGTGGCACGCCCTGGCTGGCTGCGCGCGCAGTGGACCCGCGAGATCGCCGACCCCACCTGTCGGTCTCTTGGTCTAGCCCAGTCGCGGTGAGAAAACCTTTTCCGCGCGCGTGTGTCGCCCAGTCAGCGTGGCCCCACTCGTCTGTGGCTGTGGCTAGGTCTGTCTGTGTGAGAAAAGTATTTCTGTCTGTCTGTTTAAATTTAAACCTTTTTCAAATTAATTCAAATTCAAATTTTAATTCTGTTTTTAAATAACTTTTAAAATATAAATCCAAATAATACAAATAATATATGTTTTGAAATCAGAAAAATGTGAGGAATTCAAATCTTCCATTCAAAATATATTTTGGACATTTATTTTCCAAGTTGATTAAAATTACTTTAAAATGCCCTTTTCCTTAATTAACTAATAACTTTTGTTTTATAACTCCAAATTTAACAAATAATATGTCTAAAATGATTAGCTCGACGAGACCTTTCTGTTTATGCATTCCTTGTTCTGTTTTGAAGCATGCATCATATAAATATAAAGTATACAGCAACTAATATGAGGATAAAATGGGGCCAAAACTCAATAAAATGATTTATTCTTGTATTCCACACCTCACCCATGCCATGCTACTTTATTGCCATGAAAATTGTGCATCATTCATCATGGCATGATTGTTTGCTTGTCGCATTTTATTCATATGCTTGTGCACTTTATTTATGTTGGCCCTTGTTTGTTTGGTTCTTCTTCGAATAGACGCAATGACGGGGATATATCAAGAAACCTGTGAGCACTACCATCCTTCTCTCGCTTCAAGCTGCCACAGCACTACCACATGCTTGCATACATATAGTACCTATTGCCTCTATCTTATTCTTGCGTCATTGAGTCGCGATTGCATTAATTTGAATCCCAAGTATTGCATAGCCTTTACTTTTAAACCCCACCGAAGCTTGTTCCTCCATCCCATGAACCATTACTATAAGGAGTTGTTTGAGCCATGCGAGTCGTAGAACAGCATGTGTAGGGTATGTGAGTGTCTGATGGATAATGAGGTACCTAAACAACTTAACCTGAGTAGTAATGGGATAACTAATGAAAGTGGCACCGGTGAGCCATATTTGCTATTTGGTTTTTCAGGCTCACTTGTGTCCCGTAGGACCACGAGTACTTGATTCCTGTTCCTTGAATATTCGCGCTATCCACATCCGGGAGGCTTATGAACCCCCCTGAGCCAGAGCTTGATTCATTCTTATTTCTTGGGGCCACAAACTAGTTTGAGGTTTTATTTACTATCCTGTACTTATGCCATGCTTTCTTGCTTTATTTAAAATTGTGCGAGGTATCGCACTGTCTTTAGGTAAGCGGAGTGTTTTCGCGGTATCGACAAGCCAGTCACATTTTCGGGTTCCCAGTCGTTTACAGCCATTGGCGCAAACCTTGAGTCCGTCTCGAAGTCGGCCAACTTCGTCGCGGGTAGCTTAATGGGGTGGCCCCCTAAAATATTTCTGAATCCTGTGATCGCTTTGTCGTGACTGCCTCGTTGGGTTTTGATTTGGTTTTTCCGAGGTTGATCGAGTGTGTGTTGCTATTTGTGCACCTCAGGTAAAACTTTCTAAAAGCCGTGTCAAGCGGTTATGGGCGACTTGAGCCGATTTCGATCATAGACAAGTATAACTAAAGTACCGCTTTTAACTTGACTAAGTATCTGACTAGTAACTAGTGCAACACTCATGGAATGGATAATAAAACTGCCAACGAATGGGGGGTTGTTCATCCGCTTCCTCGTCGGTAAGCGAGGAGGAGGATGGATCTGTTAATATTACCGTTATAACTATTGTTATTAATTTACGGACATCTGTCTATCTCTGGTTAGGCGGATGGTTAGCGAGTATCTATAGAATTGTTAGGATTTATCTTTTGCTGCAATTGTGTCACCCCAGGTTGTGTCCCCTTTAGAGGCATAAAGACTTGCTGAGTACCCCTAGGGTCACACACGATAAATTGTTTGATTCAGATGAACAGGTAAACTCGCAAGATGGATACTGGGTGGAGGAGACGGACGATGTGGGCAACGATCATTCGGTGTAGAAATTCCGGGAACGGGGATCCGTGAGATCTGTGGGCGGGATGTGTTTATTTATGGGGCATCTTATGCCGATTTGCTTCTTATCCGTACTCGGATTTTGTCTTCCGCTTCCGCCTGATACTCTGATGTTTGATGTATGAGGAAATATCCTAAACTATTATATCTATCTAGGATATTTGGATCTTCCCGTATGGCGTTGCAATATTTCCTTTCTTTTTAGATGGAATGACTCTGAGGACCATTGTATGGTGGCTTGCATACATACTCATTTGTGTATGTAGTTGATCCTTCGCTGATTCTGATTGCCCGTTCTTGTCCCGATGTTTGGAAATGGTTAGGACGGCCGAAGGGTCTACCTGTGAGTGGCATTTGGGCCCCACCGTACTATTTTAACCATTTCCGCTCATCCAGGCTTGTAACTAGGAGCGTAATTCACCGAGGTAGTTACAAACACACATGCAATGACTTCCATTGGATCCATGTGGTTTATGAAAAGAACACACATGCAGTGACACTAGTGGATCCATGTAGTTTAGGAAAAAAGAACACACATTCAATGACATCTAGTGGATCAGTGCGGTTTATCAAAAGAACAAACATGCAATGACATCTAGTGGATCCATGTGGTTTATAAAAATAACAGACATGCAATGACATCACTGATCCATGTGGTTTATGAAAAGAACACACATGCAAGGACATCTAGTGGATCCATGTGGTTTATCAAAAGAACAAACATGCAATGGAATCTAGTGGATCCATGTTGTTTATGGAAAGAACACACATGCAATGACACTAGTGGATCCATGCGGTTTAGAAAAAAACACACATGCAATGACATCTAGTGGATCAGTGTGGTTTATGAAAAGAACACACATGCAATGACATCTAGTGGATCCATTTGGTTTATTAAAAGAACACACATGCAATCACATCTAGTGGATCTATGTGGTTTATGAAAAGAACACACATGCAATGACATCTAGTGGATCCATGTGGTTCTGGAAAAGAACACACATGCAATGACACTAGTGGATCCATGTAGTTTAGGAAAAAATAACACACATGCAATGACATCTAGCGGATCAGTGTGCTTTATGAAAAGAACACACATGTAATGACATCTAGTGGATCAGTGTGGTTTTTGAAAAGAACACACATGCAATGACATCTAGTGTATCCATGTGGTTTATGAAAAGAACACACATGCAATGACATCGGTGGATCCATGTGGTTTATGAAAATAACACACATGCACTGACATCTAGTGGATTCATGTTGTTTATGAAAAGAACACACATGCAATGACATATAGTGGATCCATGTGGTTTATGAAAAGAACACACATTGAATGACATCTAGTGGATCCATGTGATTTATGAAATGAACACACATGCAATGACATCTGGTGGATCAATGTGGTCTAGGAAAAGACCACACATGCCTTGACACCAATGGTTCAGTGTGGTTTATGAAATGAACACACATGAAATGACATCTTTTAGATCAGTGTGGTTTATGAAAAGAACACACATGCAATGACATAAGTGGATCAGTGTGGTTTATGAAAAGAACACACATGCAATGACATCTAGTGGATCCATGTGGTTTATGAAAAGAACACACATGAAATGACACTAGTGGATACATGTGGTTTATGAAATGAACACACATGCAATGACATCCAGTGGATCCATGTAGTTTATGAAAAGGACACGCATGCAATGAACTAGTGGAGCGGTGTTATGAAAATAACACACATGCAATGACATCTTTCGAATCAGTGTGGTTTATGAAAAGAACACACATGCAATGACATCTAGTGGATCACTGTGGTTCATAAAAAGAACACACATGCAATGTCATCTAGTTGATCAGTGTGGTTTATGAAAAGAACACACATGCAATGACATCTAGTGGATCCATGTGGTTTATGAAAAGAACACACATGCAATGACATCAATGGTTCAACATGGTTTATGAAAACAACACAAATGCAATGAAATCTAGTGGATCCAAGTGGTTTATGAAAAGAACACACATGCAATGACATCTAGTGGATACATGTGGTTTTGGAAAATAACACACATGCAATGACACCAGTGGGTCCATGTGGTTTAGGAAAAGAATACACATGCAATGACATCTAGTGGCTCAGTGTGGTTTATGAAAATAACACTCATGCAATGACATCTAGTGGATCCATGTGGTTTATTAAAAGAACACACATGCAATGACATCAGTGGATCCATGTGGTTTATGAAAAGAACACACATGCAATGACACTAGTGGATCAGTGTGATTTATGAAAATAACACACATGCAATGTCATCTAGTGGATCAGTGTGGTTTATGAAAAGAACACACATGCAATGACATCTAGTGGATCAGTGTGGTTTATGAAAAGAACACACATGCAATGACATCTAGTGGATCCAGGTGGTTTATGAAAAGAACACACATGCAATGACATTAGTGGTTCAATGTGGTTTATAAAAAGAACACACATGCAACGACATCTAGTGGATCCATGTGGTTTATCAAAAGAACACACATGCAATGACTTCTATTGGATCCATGTGGTTTTGGAAAAGAACACACATGCAATGACATCCATTGAATCCATGTGGTTTATGAAAAGAACACACATGCAATGACACTAGTGGATCCATGTAGTTTAGGAAAAAAGAACACACATGCAGTGACACTAGTGGATCGGTGTGGTTTATGAAAAGAACACACATGTAATAACATCTAGTGGATTGGTGTGGTTTATGAAAAGAACACACATGTAATAACATCTGGTGGATCAGTGTGGTTTATCAAAAGAACAAACATACAATGACATCTAGTGGATCCATGTGGTTTCTGAAAATAACAGACATGCAATGATATCTAGTGGATCCATGTGGTTTATGAAAAGAACACACATGCACTGACATCTAGTGGATTCATGTGGTTTATGAAAAGAACACACATGCAATGACATATACTGGATCCATGTGGTTTATGAAAAGAACACACATTTTATGACATCTAGTGGATCCATGTGGTTTGTAAAATGAACACACATGCAATGACATCTAGTGGATCAATGTGGTCTAGGAAAAGAACACACGTGCAATGACACCAATGGATCCATGTGGTTTATGAAATGAACACATATGCAATGACATCTAGTGGATCCATTTGGTTTATTAAAAGAACACACATGCAATCACATCTAGTGGATCTATGTGGTTTATGAAAAGAACACACATGCAATGACATCTAGTGGATCCATGTGGTTCTGGAAAAGAACACACATGCAATGACACTAGTGGATCCATGTAGTTTAGGAAAAAAGAACACACATGCAATGACATCTAGCGGATCAGTGTGCTTTATGAAAAGAACACACATGTAATGACATCTAGTGGATCAGTGTGGTTTTTGAAAAGAACACACATGCAATGACATCTAGTGTATCCATGTGGTTTATGAAAAGAACACACATGGAATGACATCAGTGGATCCATGTGGTTTATGAAAAGGACACACATGCACTGACATCTAGTGGATTCATGTTGTTTATGAAAAGAACACACATGCAATGACATATAGTGGATCCATGTGGTTTATGAAATTAACAGACATGCAATGACATCTAGTGGATCCATGTGGTTTATGAAAAGAACACACATGCAATGACATCTAGTGGATCCATGTGGTTTATGAAAAGAACAAACATGCAATGGAATCTAGTTGATCCATGTTGTTTATGGAAAGAACACACATGCAATGACACTAGTGGATCCATGCGGTTTAGAAAAAGAACACACATGCAATGACATCTAGTGGATCAGTGTGGTTTATGAAAAGAACACACATGCAATGACATCTAGTGGATCCATTTGGTTTATTAAAAGAACACACATGCAATCACATCTAGTGGATCTATGTGGTTTATGAAAAGAACACACATGCAATGACATCTAGTGGATCCATGTGGTTCTGGAAAAGAACACACATGCAATGACTAGTGGATCCATGTAGTTTAGGAAAAAAGAACACACATGCAATGACATCTAGTGGATCAGTGTGCTTTATGAAAAGAACACACATGTAATGACATCTAGTGGATCAGTGTGGTTTATGAAAAGAACACACATGCGATGACATCTAGTGTATCCATGTGGTTTATGAAAGGAACACACATGCAATGACATCAGTGGATCCATGTGGTTTATGAAAATAACACACATGCAATGACACTAGTGGATCAGTGTGGTTTATGAAAATAACACACATGCAATGTCATCTAGTGGATCAGTGTGGTTAATGAAAAGAACACACATGTAATGACATCTAGTGGATTAGTGTGGGTTATGAAAATTACACACATGCAATGACATCTAGTGGATCAGTGTGGTTTAGGAAAAGAACACACATGCAATGACATCTAGTGCATCCATGTGGTTTATGAAAAGAACACACATGCAATCACATTAGTGGTTCAATGTGGTTTATAAAAAGAACACACATGCAACGACATCTAGTGGATCCATGTGGTTTATGAAAAGAACACACATGCAATGACTTGTATTGGATCCATGTGGTTTTGGAAAAGAACACGCATGCAATGACATCCATTGGATCCATATGGTTTATGAAAAGAACACACATGCAATGACACTAGTGGATCCATGTAGTTTAGCAAAAAAGAACACACATGCAAGGGCATCTAGTGGATCAGTGTGGTTTATGAAAAGAACACACATGTAATAACATCTAGTGGATCAGTGTGGTTTATCAAAAGAACAAACATGCAATGACATCCCGTGGATCCATGTGGTTTATGAAAATAACAGACATGCAATGACATCACTGGATCCATGTGGTTTATGAAAAGAACATACATGCAATGACATCTAGTGGATCCATGTGGTTTCTCAAAAGAACAAACATGCAATGGAATCTAGTGGATCCATGTTGTTTATGGAAAGAACACACATGCAATGACACTAGTGGATCCATGCGGTTTAGAAAAAAAACACATGCAATGACATCTAGTGGATCAGTGTGGTTTATGAAAAGAACACACATGCAATGACATCTAGTGGATCCATTTGGTTTATTAAAAGAACACACATGCAATCACATCTAGTGGATCTATGTGGTTTATAAAAAGAATACACATGCCATGACATCTAGTGGATCCATGTGGTTCTGGAAAAGAACACACATGCAATGACCCTAGTGGATCCATGTAGTTTAGGAAAAAAGAACACACATGCAATGACATCTGGTGGATCAGTGTGGTTTTTGAAAAGAACACACATGCAATGACATCTAGTTTATCCATGTGGTTTATGAAAAGAACACACATGGAATGACATCAGTGGATCCATGTGGTTTATGAAAAGGACACACATGCAATGACATCTAGTGGATTCATGTTGTTTATGAAAAGAACACACATGCAATGACATATAGTGGATCCATGTGGTCTATGAAAAGAACACACATTGAATGACATCTAGTGGATCCATGTGATTTATGAAATGAACACACATGCAATGACATCTGGTGGATCAATGTGGTCTAGGAAAAGACCACACATGCCTTGACACCAATGGTTCAGTGTGGTTTATGAAATGAACACACATGCAATGATATCTTTTAGATCAGTGTGGTTTATGAAAAGAACACACATGCAATGACATAAGTGGATCAGTGTGGTTTATGAAAAGAACACACATGCAATGACATCTAGTGGATCCATGTGGTTTATGAAAAGAACACACATGAAATGACACTAGTGGATACATGTGGTTTATGAAATGAACACACATGCAATGACAACCAGTGGATCCAAGGGGTTTATAAAAAGAACACGCATGCATTGAACTAGTGGAGCGGTGTTATGAAAATAACACACATGCAATGACATCTTTCGAATCAGTGTGGTTTATGAAAAGAACACACATGCAATGACATCTAGTGGATCAGTGTGGTTCATAAAAAGAACACACATGCAATGTCATCTAGTTGATCAGTGTGGTTTATGAAAAGAACAGACATGCAATGACATCTAGTGGATGCATGTGGTTTATGAAAAGAACACACATGCAATGACATCAATGTTTCAACATGGTTTATGAAAAGAACACAAATGCAATGACATCTAGTGGATCCAAGTGGTTTATGAAAAGAACACACATGCAATTACATCTAGTGGATACATGTGGTTTTGGAAAATAACACACATGCAATGACACCAGTGGATCCATGTGGTTTAGGAAAAGAATACACATGCAATGACATCTAGTGGATCAGTGTGGTTTATGAAAGTAACACTCATGCAATGACATCTAGTGGATCCATGTGGTTTATTAAAAGAACACACATGCAATGACATCAGTGGATCCATGTGATTTATGAAAAGAACACACATGCAATGATACTAGTGGATCAGTGTGATTTATGAAAATAACACACATGCAATGTCATCTAGTGGATCAGTGTGGTTTATGAAAATAACACACATGTAATGATATCTAGTGGATTAGTGTGGTTTATGAAAATTACACACATGCAATGACATCTAGTGGATCAGTGTGGTTTATGAAAAGAACACACATGCAATGACATCTAGTGGATCCATTTGGTTTATTAAAAGAACACACATGCAATCACATCTAGTGGATCTATGTGGTTTATGAAAAGAACACACATGCAATGACATCTAGTGGATCCATCTGGTTCTGGAAAAGAACACACATGCAATGACACTAGTGGATCCATGTAGTTTAGGAAAAAAGAACACACATGCAATGACATCTAGTGGATCAGTGTGCTTTATGAAAAGAACACACATGTAATGACATCTAGTGGATCAGTGTAGTTTTTGAAAAGAACACACATGCAATGACATCTAGTGTATCCATGTGGTTTATGAAAAGAACACACATGGAATGACATCAGTGGATCCATGTGGTTTATGAAAAGGACACACATGCACTAACATCTAGTGGATTCATGTTGTTTATGAAAAGAACACACATGTAATGACATATAGTGGATCCATGTGGTTTATGAAAAGAACACACATTGAATGACATCTAGTGGATCCATGTGATTTATGAAATGAACACACATGCAATGACATCTAGTGGATCAATGTGGTCTAGGAAAAGACCACACATGCCTTGACACCAATGGTTCAGTGTGGTTTATGAAATGAACACACATGCAATGACATCTTTTATATCAGTGTGGTTTATGAAAATAACACACATGCAATGACATAAGTGGATCAGTGTGGTTTATGAAAAGAACACACATGCAATGACATCTAGTGGATCCATGTGGTTTATGAAAAGAACACACATGAAACGACACTAGTGGATACATGTGGTTTATGAAATGAACACACATGCAATGACAACCAGTGGATCCATGGGGTTTATGAAAAGAACACGCATGCAATGAACTAGTGGAGCGGTGTTATGAAAATAAAACACATGCAATGACATCTTTCGAATCAGTGTGGTTTATGAAAAGAACACACATGCAATGACATCTAGTGGATCAGTGTAGTTCATAAAAAGAACACACATGCAATGTCATCTAGTTGATCAGTGTGGTTTATGAAAAGAACACACATGCAATGACATCTAGTGGATCCATGTGGTTTATGAAAAGAACACACATGCAATGACATCAATGTTTCAACATGGTTTATGAAAAGAACACAAATGCAATGACATCTAGTGGATCCAAGTGGTTTATGAAAAGAACACACATGCAATGACATCTAGTGGATACATGTGGTTTTGGAAAATAACACACATGCAATGACACCAGTGGATCCATGTGGTGTAGGAAAAAATACACATGCAATGACATCTAGTGGATCAGTGTGGTTTATGAAAATAACACTCATGCAATGACATCTAGTGGATCCATGTGGTTATTAAAAGAACACACATGCAATGACATCAGTGGATCCATGTGGTTTATGAAAAGAAGACACATGCAATGTCATCTAGTGGATCAGTGTGGTTTATGAAAAGAACACACATGTAATGATATCTAGTGGATTAGTGTGGTTTATGAAAATTACACACATGCAATGACATCTAGTGGATCAGTGTGGTTTATGAAAAGAACACACATGCAATGACATCTAGTGGATCCATGTGGTTTATGAAAAGAACACACATGCAATGACATTAGTGGTTCAATGTGGTTGATAAAAAGAACACACATGCGACGACATCTAGTGGATCCATGTGGTTTATGAAAAGAACACACATGCAATGACTTCTATTGTATACATGTGGTTTTGGAAAAGAACACACATGCAATGACTTCCATTGGATCCATGTGGTTTATGAAAAGAACACACATGCAGTGACACTAGTGGATCCATGTAGTTTAGGAAAAAAGAACACACATTCAATGACATCTAGTGGATTGTGTGGTTTATGAAAAGAACACACATGTAATAACATCTGGTGGATCAGTGTGGTTTATCAAAAGAACAAACATACAATGACATCTAGCGGATCCATGTGGTTTATGAAAATAACAAACATGCAATGACATCTAGTGGATCCATGTGGTTTATGAAAAGAACACACATGCACTGACATCTAGTGGATTCATGTGGTTTATGAAAAGAACACACATGCAATGACATATACTGGATCCATGTGGTTTATGAAATGAACACACATGCAATGACATCTAGTGGATCAATGTGGTCTAAGAAAAGAACACACGTGCAATGACACCAATGGATCCATGTGGTTTATGAAATGAACACACATGCAATGATATCTTTTGGATTAGTGTGGTTTATGAAAAGAACACACATGCAATGACATAAGTGGATCAGTGTGGTTTACGAAAAGAACAAACATGCAATGACATATACTGGATCCATGTGGTTTATGAAAAGAACACACATGCAATGACATCTAGTGGATCCATGTGGTTACTGAAAAGAACACACATGCAATGACATCGGTGGTTAATTGTGGTTTATAAAAAGAACACACATGCGATGACATCTATTGGATCCATGTGGTTTATGAAATGAACTGACATGTAATGACATCTAGTGGATCCATGTGGTTTTGGAAAAGAACACACATGCAATGACATATAGTGGATCCATGTGGTTTATGAAAAGAACACACATGCAATGACATCTAGTTGATCCATGTGGTTAATGAAATGAACAAACATGCAATGAAATCTAGTGTATCCATGTGGTTTATGAAAAGAACACCCATGCAATGACACTAGTGAATCAGTGTGGTTTATGAAAAGAACACACATGCAATGACATCTACTGGATCAGTGTGGTTTATGAAAAGAACACACATGCAATGACATCTAGTGGATCAGTGTGGTTTATGAAAAGAACACACATGCAATGGCAACAAGAGGATCAGTATGGTTTATGAAAAGAACACACATGCAATGACATCTAGTGGATCCATGTGGTCTATGAAAAGAACACACATGCAATGACATTAGTGGATCCATGTGGTTTTGGAACAGAACACGCATGCAATGACATCTAGTGGATCCATGTAGTTTATGAAAAGAACACAAATGCAATGACACTAGTGGATCCATGTGGTTTAGGAAAAGAACACACATGCAATGACATATAGTGGATCAGTGTGGTTTATGAAAAGAACAGGCATGCAAGGACATCTAGTGGATTAGTGTGGTTTATGAAAAGAACAAACATGCAATGACATCTAGAGGATCCTTGTGGTTTATGAAATGAACACACATGCAATGACATCAGTGGATCCATGTGGTTTATAAAAAGACACACCTGCATTGATATCTACTGCATCCATGTTGTTTATGAAAATAACACACATTTAATGACATATAGTGGATCCATGTGGTTTATGAAAAGGACACACATTTAATGACATCTAGTGGATCCATGTGATTTATGAAATGAACACACATAAATGCCATCTAGTGGATCAATGTGGTCTAGGAAAAGAACACACATGCAATGACACCATTGGGTCAGTGTGGTTTATGAAATGAACACACATGCAATGACATAAGTGGATCAGTGTGGTTTATGAAAATAACACACATGCAATGACATCTAGTGAATCCATGTGGTTTACGAAAAGAACAAACATGCAATGACATATATACTGGATCCATGTGGTTTATGAAAAGAACACACATGCAATGACATCTAGTGGATCCATGTGGTTTATGAAATGAACTCACATGTAATGAGATCTAGTGGATCCATGTGGTTTTGGAAAAGAACACACATGCAATGACATATAGTGGATCCATGTGGTTTATGAAAAGAACAAACATGCAATGACATCTAGTTGATCCATGTGGTTTATGAAAAGAACACCCATGCAATGACACGGGTGAATCAGTGTGGTTTATGAAAAGAACATACAGGCAATGACATCTACTGGATCAGTGAGGTTTATGAAAAGAACACACATGCAATGACATCTAGTGGATCAGTGTGGTTTATGAAAAGAACACACATACAATGGCATCTAGAGGATCAGTATGGTTTATGAAAAGAACACACATGCAATGACATTAGTGGTTCAATGTGGTTGATAAAAAGAACACACATGCGACGACATCTAGTGGATCCATGTGGTTTATGAAAAGAACACACATGCAATGACTTCTATTGTATCCATGTGGTTTTGGAAAAGAACACACATGCAATGACTTCCATTGGATCCATGTGGTTTATGAAAAGAACACACATGCAGTGACACTAGTGGATCCATGTAGTTTAGGAAAAAAGAACACACATTCAATGACATCTAGTGGATTGTGTGGTTTATGAAAAGAACACACATGTAATAACATCTGGTGGATCAGTGTGGTTTATCAAAAGAACAAACATACAATGACATCTAGCGGATCCATGTGGTTTATGAAAATAACAGACATGCAATGACATCTAGTGGATCCATGTGGTTTATGAAAAGAACACACATGCACTGACATCTAGTGGATTCATGTGGTTTATGAAAAGAACACACATGCAATGACATATACTGGATCCATGTGGTTTATGAAATGAACACACATGCAATGACATCTAGTGGATCAATGTGGTCTAAGAAAAGAACACACGTGCAATGACACCAATGGATCCATGTGGTTTATGAAATGAACACACATGCAATGATATCTTTTGGATTAGTGTGGTTTATGAAAAGAACACACATGCAATGACATAAGTGGATCAGTGTGGTTTATTTAAAAGAACAAACATCCAATGACATCTAGCGGATCCATGTGGTTTATGAAAAGAACACACATGCAATGACATCTAGTGGATCCATGTGGTTACTGAAAAGAACACACATGCAATGACATCGGTGGTTAATTGTGGTTTATAAAAAGAACACACATGCGATGACATCTATTGGATCCATGTGGTTTATGAAATGAACTGACATGTAATGACATCTAGTGGATCCATGTGGTTTTGGAAAAGAACACACATGCAATGACATATAGTGGATCCATGTGGTTTATGAAAAGAACACACATGCAATGACATCTAGTTGATCCATGTGGTTAATGAAATGAACAAACATGCAATGAAATCTAGTGTATCCATGTGGTTTATGAAAAGAACACCCATGCAATGACACTGGTGAATCAGTGTGGTTTATGAAAAGAACACACATGCAATGACATCTACTAGATCAGTGTGGTTTATGAAAAGAACACACATGCAATGACATCTAGTGGATCAGTGTGGTTTATGAAAAGAACACACATGCAATGGTAACAAGAGGATCAGTATGGTTTATGAAAAGAACACACATGCAATGACATCTAGTGGATCCATGTGGTCTATGAAAAGAACACACATGCAATGACATTAGTGGATCCATGTGGTTTTGGAACAGAACACGCATGCAATGACATCTAGTGGATCCATGTAGTTTATGAAAAGAACACAAATGCAATGACACTAGTGGATCCATGTGGTTTAGGAAAAGAACACACATGCAATGACATATAGTGGATCAGTGTGGTTTATGAAAAGAACAGGCATGCAAGGACATCTAGTGGATTAGTGTGGTTTATGAAAAGAACAAACATGCAATGACATCTAGAGGATCCTTGTGGTTTATGAAATGAACACACATGCAATGACATCAGTGGATCCATGTGGTTTATAAAAAGACACACCTGCATTGATATCTACTGCATCCATGTTGTTTATGAAAATAACACACATTTAATGACATATAGTGGATCCATGTGGTTTATGAAAAGGACACACATTTAATGACATCTAGGGGATCCATGTGATTTATGAAATGAACACACATAAATGCCATCTAGTGGATCAATGTGGTCTAGGAAAAGAACACACATGCAATGACACCATTGGGTCAGTGTGGTTTATGAAATGAACACACATGCAATGACATAAGTGGATCAGTGTGGTTTATGAAAATAACACACATGCAATGACATCTAGTGAATCCATGTGGTTTACGAAAAGAACAAACATGCAATGACATATATACTGGATCCATGTGGTTTATGAAAAGAACACACATGCAATGACATCTAGTGGATCCATGTGGTTTATGAAATGAACTCACATGTAATGAGATCTAGTGGATCCATGTGGTTTTGGAAAAGAACACACATGCAATGACATATAGTGGATCCATGTGGTTTATGAAAAGAACAAACATGCAATGACATCTAGTTGATCCATGTGGTTTATGAAAAGAACACCCATGCAATGACACGGGTGAATCAGTGTGGTTTATGAAAAGAACATACAGGCAATGACATCTACTGGATCAGTGAGGTTTATGAAAAGAACACACATGCAATGACATCTAGTGGATCAGTGTGGTTTATGAAAAGAACACACATACAATGGCATCTAGAGGATCAGTATGGTTTATGAAAAGAACACACATGTAATGACATCTAGTGGATCCATGTGGTCTATGAAAAGAACACACATGCAATGACATCAGTCGATCCATGTGGTTTTGGAAAAGAACACGCATGCAATGACATCTAGTGGATCCATCTAGTTTATGAAAAGAACACAAATGCAATGACACTAGTGGATCCATGTGGTTTAGGAAAAGAACACACATGCAATGACATATAGTGGATCAGTGTGGTTTATGAAAAGAACACGCATGCAAGGACATCTAGTGGATTAGTGTGGTTTATGAAAAGAACAAACATGCAATGACATCTAGAGGATCCATGTGGTTTATGAAACGAACACACATGCAATGACATCAGTGGATCCATGTGGTTTATGAAAATAACACACATGCAATGACACTAGTGGATCAGTGTGGTTTATGAAAATAACACACATGCAATGTCATCTAGTGGATCAGTGTGGTTTATGAAAAGAACACACATGTAATGACATCTAGTGGATTAGTGAGGTTTATGAAAATTACACACATGAAATGGCATCTAGTGGATCAGTGTGGTTTAGGAAAAGAACACACATGCAATGACATCTAGTGTATCCATGTGGTTTATGAAAAGAACACACATGCAATCACATTAGTGGTTCAATGTGGTTTATAAAAAGAACACACATGCAACGACATATAGTGGATCCATGTGGTTTATGAAAAGAACACACATGCAATGACTTGTATTGGATCCATGTGGTTTTGGAAAAGAACACACATGCAATGACATCCATTGGATCCATATGGTTTATGAAAAGAACACACATGCAATGACACTAGTGGATCCATGTAGTTTAGGAAAAAAGAACACACATGCAATGACATCTAGTGGATCGGTGTGGTTTATGAAAATAACACACATGTAATAACATCTAGTGGATCAGTGCGGTTTATCAAAAGAACAAACATGCAATGAAACCTAGTGGATTCATGTGGTTTATGAAAATAACAGACATGCAATGACATCACTGGATCCATGTGCTTTATGAAAAGAACACACATGCAAGGACATCTAGTGGATCCATGTGGATTATCAAAAGAACAAACATGCAATGGAATCTAGTGGATCCATGTTGTTTATGGAAAGAACACACATGCAATGACACTAGTGGATCCATGCGGTTTAGAAAAAAAACACACATGCAATGACATCTAGTGGATCAGTGTGGTTTATGAAAAGAACACACATGCAATGACATATAGTGGATCCATTTGGTTTATTAAAAGAACACACATGCAATCACATCTAGTGGATCTATGTGGTTTATGAAAAGAACACACATGCAATGACATCTAGTGGATCCATGTGGTTCTAGAAAAGAACACACATGCAATGACACTAGTGGATCCATGTAGTTTAGGAAAAAAGAACACACATGCAATGACATCTAGCGGATCAGTGTGCTTTATGAAAAGAACACACATGTAATGACATCTAGTGGATCAGTGTGGTTTTTGAAAAGAACACACATGCAATGACATCTAGTGTATCCATGTGGTTTATGAAAAGAACACACATGGAATGACATCAGTGGATCCATGTGGTTTATGAAAAGGACACACATGCACTGACATCTAGTGGATTCATGTTGTTTATGAAAAGAACACACATGCAATGACATATAGTGGATCCATGTGGTTTATGAAAAGAACACACATTGAATGACATCTAGTGGATCCATGTGATTTATGAAATGAACACACATGCAATGACATCTGGTGGATCAATGTGGTCTAGGAAAAGACCACACATGCCTTGACACCAATGGTTCAGTGTGGTTTATGAAATGAACACACATGAAATGACATCTTTTAGATCAGTGTGGTTTATGAAAAGAACACACATGCAATGACATAAGTGGATCAGTGTGGTTTATGAAAAGAACACACATGCAATGACATCTAGTGGATCCATGTTGTTTATGAAAAGAACACACATGAAATGACACTATTGGATACATGTGGTTTATGAAATGAACACACATGCAATGACATCCAGTGGATCCATGTGGTTTATGAAAAGGACACGCATGCAATGAACTAGTGGAGCGGTGTTATGAAAATAACACACATGCAATGACATCTTTCGAATCAGTGTGGTTTATGAAAAGAACACACATGCAATGAAATCTAGTGGATCAGTGTGGTTCATAAAAAGAACACACATGCAATGTCATCTAGTTGATCAGTGTGGTTTATGAAAAGAACACACATGCAATGACATCTCGTGGATCCATGTGGTTTATGAAAAGAACACACATGCAATGACATCAATGGTTCAACATGGTTTATGAAAAGAACACAAATGCAATGACATCTAGTGGATCCAAGTGGTTTATGAAAAGAACACACATGCAATGACATCTAGTGGATACATGTGGTTTTGGAAAATAACACACATGCAATGACACCAGTGGATCCATGTGGTTTAGGAAAAGAATACACAAGCAATGACATCTAGTGGCTCAGTGTGGTTTATGAAAATAACACTCATGCAATGACATCTAGTGGATCCATGTGGTTTATTAAAAGAACACACATGCAATGACATCAGTGGATCCATGTGGTTTATGAAAAGAACACACATGCAATGACACTAGTGGATCAGTGTGATTTATGAAAATAAAACACATGCAATGTCATCTAGTGGATCAGTGTGGTTTATGAAAAGAACACACATGTAATGATATCTAGTGGATTAGTGTGGTTTATGAAAATTACACACATCTAATGACATCTAGTGGATCAGTGTGGTTCATAAAAAGAACACACATGCAATGTCATCTAGTTGATCAGTGTGGTTTATGAAAAGAACACACATGCAATGACATCTAGTGGATCCAGGTGGTTTATGAAAAGAACACACATGCAATGACATTAGTGGTTCAATGTGGTTTATAAAAAGAACACACATGCAACGACATCTAGTGGATCCATGTGGTTTATGAAAAGAACACACATGCAATGACTTCTATTGGATCCATGTGGTTTTGGAAAAGAACACACATGCAATGACATCAATTGGATCCATGTGGTTTATGAAAAGAACACACATGCAATGACACTAGTGGATCCATGTACTTTAGGAAAAAAGAACACACATTCAATGACATCTAGTGGATTGGTGTGGTTTATGAAAAGAACACACATGTAATAACATCTAGTGGATCCGTGTGGTTTATCAAAAGAACAAACATACAATGACATCTAGTGGTTCCATGTGGTTTATGAAAATAACAGACATGCAATGACATCTAGTGGATCCATGTGGTTTATGAAAAGAACACACATGCACTGACATCTAGTGGATTCATGTGGTTTATGAAAAGAACACACATGCAATGACATATACTGGATCCATGTGGTTTATGAAAAGAACACACATTTAATGACATCTAGTGGATCCATGTGGTTTGTAAAATGAACACACATGCAATGGCATCTAGTGGATCAATGTGGTCTAGGAAAAGAACACACGTGCAATGAGACCAATGGATCCATGTGGTTTATGAAATGAACACATATGCAATGACATCTAGTGGATCCATTTGGTTTATTAAAAGAACACACATGCAATCACATCTAGTGGATCTATGTGGTTTATGAAAAGAACACACATGCAATGACATCTAGTGGATCCATGTGGTTCTGGAAAAGAACACACATGCAATGACACTAGTGGATCCATGTAGTTTAGGAAAAAAGAACACACATGCAATGACATCTAGCGGATCAGTGTGCTTTATGAAAAGAACACACATGTAATGACATCTAGTGGATCAGTGTGGTTTTTGAAAAGAACACACATGCAATGACATCTAGTGTATCCATGTGGTTTATGAAAAGAACACACATGGAATGACATCAGTGGATCCATGTGGTTTATGAAAAGGACACACATGCACTGACATCTAGTGGATTCATGTTGTTTATGAAAAGAACACACATGCAATGACATATAGTGGATCCATGTGGTTTATGAAAAGAACACACATTGAATGACATCTAGTGGATCCATGTGATTTATGAAATGAACACACATGCAATGACATCTGGTGGATCAATGTGGTCTAGGAAAAGACCATACATGCGTTGACACCAATGGTTCAGTGTGGTTTATGAAATGAACACACATGAAATGACATCTTTTAGATCAGTGTGGTTTATGAAAAGAACACACATGCAATGACATAAGTGGATCAGTGTGGTTTATGAAAAGAACACACATGCAATGACATCTAGTGGATCCATGTGGTTTATGAAAAGAACACACATGAAATGACACTAGTGGATACATGTGGTTTATGAAATGAACACACATGCAATGACATCCAGTGGATCCATGTGGTTTATGAAAAGGACACGCATGCAATGAACTAGTGGAGCGGTGTTATGAAAATAACACACATGCAATGACATCTTTCGAATCAGTGTGGTTTATGAAAAGAAAACACATGCAATGACATCTAGTGGATCAGTGTGGTTCATAAAAAGAACACACATGCAATGTCATCTAGTTGATCAGTGTGGTTTATGAAAAGAACACACATGCAATGACATCTAGTGGATCCATGTGGTTTATGAAAAGAACACACATGCAATGACATCAATGGTTCAACATGGTTTATGAAAAGAACACAAATGCAATGACATCTAGTGGATCCAAGTGGTTTATGAAAAGAACACACATGCAATGACATCTAGTGGATACATGTGGTTTTGGAAAATAACACACATGCAATGACACTAGTGGATCCATGTGGTTTAGGAAAAGAATACATATGCAATGACATCTAGTGGCTCAGTGTGGTTTATGAAAATAACACTCATGCAATGACATCTAGTGGATCCATGTGGTTTATTAAAAGAACACACATGCAATGACATCAGTGGATCCATGTGGTTTATGAAAAGAACACACATGCAATTACACTAGTGGATCAGTGTGATTTATGAAAATAACACACATGCAATGTCATCTAGTGGATCAGTGTGGTTTATGAAAAGAACACACATGTAATGATATCTAGTGGATTAGTGTGGTTTATGAAAATTACACACATGCAATGACATATAGTGGATCAGTGTCGTTTATGAAAAGAACACACATGCAATGACATCTAGTGGATCCATGTGGTTTATGAAAAGAACACACATGCAATGACATTAGTGGTTCAATGTGGTTTATAAAAAGAACACACATGCAATGACATCTAGTGGATCCATGTGGTTTATGAAAAGAACACACATGCAATGACACTAGTGGATCCATGTAGTTTAGGAAAAAAGAACACACATTCAATGACATCTAGTGGATTGGTGTGGTTTATGAAAAGAACACACATGTAATAACATCTAGTGGATCCGTGTGGTTTATCAAAAGAACAAACATACAATGACATCTAGTGGATCCATGTGGTTTATGAAAATAACAGACATGCAATGACATCTAGTGGATCCATGTGGTTTATGAAAAGAACACACATGCACTGACATCTAGTGGATTCATGTGGTTTATGAAAAGAACACACATGCAATGACATATACTGGATCCATGTGGTTTATGAAAAGAACACACATTTAATGACATCTAGTGGTTCCATGTGGTTTGTAAAATGAACACACATGCAATGACATCTAGTGGATCAATGTGGTCTAGGAAAAGAACACACGTGCAATGACACCAATGGATCCATGTGGTTTATGAAATGAACACATATGCAATGACATCTTTCGGATTAGTGTGGTTTATGAAAAGAACACACATGCAATGACATAAGTGGATCAGTGTGGTTTACGAAAAGAACACACATGCAATGACATCTAGTGGATGCATGTGGTTCTGGAAAAGAACACACATGCAATGACACTAGTGGATCCCTGTAGTTTAGGAAAAAAGAACACACATGCAATGACATCTAGTGGATCAGTGTGCTTTATGAAAAGAACACACATGTAATGACATCTAGTGGATTAGTGTGGTTTTTGAAAAGAACACACATGCAATGACATCTAGTGTATCCATGTGGTTTATGAAAAGAACACACATGGAATGACATCAGTGGATCCATGTGGTTTATGAAAAGGACACACATGCACTGACATCTAGTGGATTCATGTTGTTTATGAAAAGAACACACATGCAATGACATATAGTGGATCCATGTGGTTTATGAAAAGAACACACATTGAATGACATTTAGTGGATCCATGTGATTTATGAAATGAACACACATGCAATGACATCTGGTGGATCAATGTGGTTCAGGAAAAGACCACACATCCCTTGACACCAATGGTTCAGTGTGGTTTATGAAAAGAACACACATGCAATGACATCTAGTGGATCAGTGTGGTTTATGAAAAGAACACATGCAATGACATCTAGTGGATCAATGTGGTTTATGAAAAGAACACACATGCAATGACATCTAGTGGATACATGTGGTTTATGAAAAGAACACATGCAATGACATCTAGTGGATCCATATCGTTTAGGAAAAGAACACACATGCAATGTCATCTAGTTGATCAGTGTGGTTTATGAAAGGAACACAGATGCAATGACATCTAGTGGATCCATGTGGTTTATGAAAAGAACACACATGCAATGACATCAATGGTTCAACATGGTTTATGAAAAGAACACAAATGTAATGACATCTAGTGGATCCAAGTGGTTTATGAAAAGAACACACATGCAATGACATCTAGTGGATACATGTGGTTTTGGAAAATAACACACATGCAATGACACCAGTGGATCCATGTGGTTTAGGAAAAGAATACACATGCAATGACATCTAGTGGCTCAGTGTGGTTTATGAAAATAACACTCATGCAATGACATCTAGTGGATCCATGTGGTTTATTAAAAAAACACACATGCAATGACATCAGTGGATCCATGTGGTTTATGAAAAGAACACACATGCAATGACATTAGTGGTTCAATGTGGTTTATAAAAAGAACACACATGCAACGACATCTAGTGGATCCATGTGGTTTATGAAAAGAACACACATGCAATGACTTCTATTGGATCCATGTGGTTTTGGAAAAGAACACACATGCAATGACATCCATTGGATCCATGTGGTTTATGAAAAGAACACACATGCAATGACACTAGTGGATCCATGTAGTTTAGGAAAAAAGAACACACATTCAATGAACACTAGTGGATTGGTGTGGTTTATGAAAAGAACACACATGTAATAACATCGAGTGGATCCGTGTGGTTTATCAAAAGAACAAACATACAATGACATCTAGTGGATCCATGTGGTTTATGAAAATAACAGACATGCAATGACATCTAGTGGATCCATGTGGTTTATGAAAAGAACACACATGCACTGACATCTAGTGGATTCATGTGGTTTATGAAAAGAACACACATGCAATGACATATACTGGATCCATGTGGTTTATGAAAAGAACACACATTTAATGACATCTAGTGGTTCCATGTGGTTTGTAAAATGAACACACATGCAATGACATCTAGTGGATCAATGTGGTCTAGGAAAAGAACACACGTGCAATGACACCAATGGATCCATGTGGTTTATGAAATGAACACATATGCAATGACATCTTTCGGATTAGTGTGGTTTATGAAAAGAACACACATGCGATGACATAAGTGGATCAGTGTGGTTTATGAAAAGAACACACATGCAATGACATCTAGTGGATGCATGTGGTTCTGGAAAAGAACACACATGCAATGACACTAGTGGATCCCTGTAGTTTAGGAAAAAAGAACACACATGCAATGACATCTAGTGGATCAGTGTGCTTTATGAAAAGAACACACATGTAATGACATCTAGTGGATTAGTGTGGTTTTTGAAAAGAACACACATGCAATGACATCTAGTGTATCCATGTGGTTTATGAAAAGAACACACATGGAATGACATCTAGTGGATCCATGTGGTTTATGAAAAGAACACACATGCAATGACATCAATGGTTCAACATGGTTTATGAAAAGAACACAAATGCAATGACATCTAGTGGATCCAAGTGGTTTATGAAAAGAACACACATGCAATGACATCTAGTGGATACATGTGGTTTTGGAAAATAACACACATGCAATGACACCAGTGGATCCATGTGGTTTAGGAAAAGAATACACATGCAATGACATCTAGTGGCTCAGTGTGGTTTATGAAAATAACACTCATGCAATGACATCTAGTGGATCCATGTGGTTTATTAAAAGAACACACATGCAATGACATCAGTGGATCCATGTGGTTTATGAAAAGAACACACATGCAATGACACTAGTGGATCAGTGTGATTTATGAAAATAAAACACATGCAATGTCATCTAGTGGATCAGTGTGGTTTATGAAAAGAACACACATGTAATGATATCTAGTGGATTAGTGTGGTTTATGAAAATTACACACATGCAATGACATCTAGTGGATCAGTGTGGTTTATGAAAAGAACACACATGCAATGACATCTAGTGGATCCAGGTGGTTTATGAAAAGAACACACATGCAATGACATTAGTGGTTCAATGTGGTTTATAAAAAGAACACACATGCAACGACATCTAGTGGATCCATGTGGTTTATGAAAAGAACACACATGCAATGACTTCTATTGGATCCATGTTGTTTTGGAAAAGAACACACATGCAATGACATCCATTGGATCCATGTGGTTTATGAAAAGAACACACATGCAATGACACTAGTGGATCCATGTAGTTTAGGAAAAAAGAACACACATTCAATGACATCTAGTGGATTGGTGTGGTTTATGAAAAGAACAAACATGTAATAACATCTAGTGGATCCGTGTGGTTTATCAAAAGAACAAACATACAATGACATCTAGTGGATCCATGTGGTTTATGAAAAGAACACACATGCACTGACATCTAGTGGATTCATGTGGTTTATGAAAAGAACACACATGCAATGACATATACTGGATCCATGTGGTTTATGAAAAGAACACACATTTAATGACATCTAGTGGATCCATGTGGTTTGTAAAATGAACACACATGAAATGACATCTAGTGGATCAATGTGGTCTAGGAAAAGAACACACGTGCAATCACACCAATGGATCCATGTGGTTTATGAAATGAACACATATGCAATGACATCTAGTGGATCCATTTGGTTTATTAAAAGAACACACATGCAATCACATCTAGTGGATCTATGTGGTTTATGAAAAGAACACACATGCAATGACATCTAGTGGATCCATGTGGTTCTGGAAAAGAACACACATGCAATGACACTAGTGGATCCATGTAGTTTAGGAAAAAAGAACACACATGCAATGACATCTAGCGGATTAGTGTGCTTTATGAAAAGAACACACATGTAATGACATCTAGTGGATCAGTGTGGTTTTTGAAAAGAACACACATGCAATGACATCTAGTGTATCCATGTGGTTTATGAAAAGAACACACATGGAATGACATCAGTGGATCCATGTGATTTATGAAAAGGACACACATGCACTGACATCTAGTGGATTCATGTTGTTTATGAAAAGAACACACATGCAATGACATATAGTAGATCCATGTGGTTTATGAAAAGAACACACATTGAATGACATCTAGTGGATCCATGTGATTTATGAAATGAACACACATGCAATGACATCTGGTGGATCAATGTGGTCTAGGAAAAGACCACACATGCATTGACACCAATGGTTCAGTGTGGTTTATGAAATGAACACACATGAAATGACATCTTTTAGATCTGTGTGGTTTATGAAAAGAACACACATGCAATGACATAAGTGGATCAGTGTGGTTTATGAAAAGAACACACATGCAATGACATCTAGTGGATCCATGTGGTTTATGAAAAGAACACACATGAAATGACACTAGTGGATACATGTGGTTTATGAAATGAACACACATGCAATGACATCCAGTGGATCCATGTGGTTTATGAAAAGGACACGCATGCAATGAACTAGTGGAGCGGTGTTATGAAAATAACACACATGCAATGACATCTTTCGAATCAGTGTGGTTTATGAAAAGAAAACACATGCAATGACATCTAGTGGATCAGTGTGGTTCATAAAAAGAACACACATGCAATGTCATCTAGTTGATCAGTGTGGTTTATGAAAAGAACACACATGCAATGACATCTAGTGGATCCATGTGGTTTATGAAAAGAACACACATGCAATGACATCAATGGTTCAACATAGTTTATGAAAAGAACACAAATGCAATGACATCTAGTGGATCCAAGTGGTTTATGAAAAGAACACACATGCAATGACATCTAGTGGATACATGTGGTTTTGGAAAATAACACACATGCAATGACACTAGTGGATCCATGTGGTTTAGGAAAAGAATACATATGCAATGACATCTAGTGGCTCAGTGTGGTTTATGAAAATAACACTCATGCAATGACATCTAGTGGATCCACGTGGTTTATTAAAAGAACACACATGCAATGACATCAGTGGATCCATGTGGTTTATGAAAAGAACACACATGCAATGACACTAGTGGATCAGTGTGATTTATGAAAATAACACACATGCAATGTCATCTAGTGGATCAGTGTGGTTTATGAAAAGAACACACATGTAATGATATCTAGTGGATTAGTGTGGTTTATGAAAATTACACACATGCAATGACATCTAGTGGATCAGTGTCGTTTATGAGAAGAACACACATGCAATGACATCTAGTGGATACATGTGGTTTATGAAAAGAACACACATGCAATGACATTAGTGGTTCAATGTGGTTTATAAAAAGAACACATGCAACGACATCTAGTGGATCCATGTGGTTTATGAAAAGAACACACATGCAATGACTTCTATTGGATCCATGTGGTTTTGGAAAAGAACACACATGCAATGACATCCATTGGATCCATGTGGTTTATGAAAAGAACACACATGCAATGACACTAGTGGATCCATGTAGTTTAGGAAAAAAGAACACACATTCAATGACATCTAGTGGATTGGTGTGGTTTATGAAAAGAACACACATGTAATAACATCTAGTGGATCTGTGTGGTTTATCAAAAGAACAAACATACAATGACATCTAGTGGATCCATGTGGTTTATGAAAATAACACACATGCAATGACGTCTAGTGGATCCATGTGGTTTATGAAAAGAACACACATGCACTGACATCTTCTGGATTCATGTGGTTTATGAAAAGAACACACATGCAATGACATATACTGGATCCATGTGGTTTATGAAAAGAACACACATTTAATGACATCTAGTGGATCCATGTGGTTTGTAAAATGAACACACATGCAATGACATCTAGTGGATCAATGTGGTCTAGGAAAAGAACACACGTGCAATGACACCAAAGGATCCATGTGGTTTATGAAATGAACACATATGCAATGACATCTTTCGGATTAGTGTGGTTTATGAAAAGAACACACATGCAATGACATAAGTGGATCAGTGTGGTTTACGAAAAGAACACACATGCAATGACATCTAGTGGATGCATGTGGTTCGGGAAAAGAACACACATGCAATGACACTAGTGGATCCATGTAGTTTAGGAAAAAAGAACACACATGCAATGACATCTAGTGGATCAGTGTGCTTTATGAAAAGAACACACATGTAATGACATCTAGTGGATCAGTGTGGTTTTTGAAAAGAACACACATGCAATGACATCTAGTGTATCCATGTGGTTTATGAAAAGAACACACATGGAATGACATCAGTGGATCCATGTGGTTTATGAAAAGGACACACATGCACTGACATCTAGTGGATTCATGTTGTTTATGAAATGAACACACATGCAATTACATATAGTGGATCCATGTGGTTTATGAAAAGAACACACATTGAATGACATCTAGTGGATCCATGTGATTTATGAAATGAACACACATGTAATGACATCTGGTGGATCAATGTGGTCTAGGAAAAGACCACACATGCCTTGACACCAATGGTTCAGTGTGGTTTATGAAATGAACACACATGCAATGACATCTTTTAGATCAGTGTGGTTTATGAAAAGAACACACATGCAATGACATAAGTGGATCAGTGTGGTTTATGAAAAGAACACACATGTAATGACATCTAGTGGATCCATGTGGTTTATGAAAAGAACACACATGAAATGACACTAGTGGATACATGTGGTTTATGAAATGAACACACATGCAATGACATCTAGTGGATCCATGTGGTTTATGAAAAGGACACGCATGCAATGAACTAGTGGAGTGGTGTTATGAAAATAACACACATGCAATGACATCTTTCGAATCAGTGTGGTTTATGAAAAGAACACACATGCAATGACATCTAGTGGATCAGTGTGGTTCATAAAAAGAACACACATGCAATGGCATCTAGTTGATCAGTGTGGTTTATGAAAAGAACACACATGCAATGACATCTAGTGGATCCATGTGGTTTATAAAAAGAACACACATGCAATGACATCAATGGTTCAACATGGTTTATGAAAAGAACACAAATGCAATGACATCTAGTGGATCCAAGTGGTTTATGAAAAGAACACACATGCAATGACATCTAGTGGATACATGTGGTTTTGGAAAATAACACACATGCAATGACATCAGTGGATCCATGTGGTTTAGGAAAAGAATACACATGCAATGACATCTAGTGGCTCAGTGTGGTTTATGAAAATAACACTCATGCAATGACATCTAGTGGATCCATGTGGTTTATTAAAAGAACACACATGCAATGACATCAGTGGATCCATGTGGTTTATGAAAAGAACACACATGCAATGACACTAGTGGATCAGTGTGATTTATGAAAATAAGACACATGCAATGTCATCTAGTGGATCAGTGTGGTTTATGAAAAGAACACACATGTAATGATATCTAGTGGATTAGTGTGGTATATGAAAATTACACACATGCAATGACATCTAGTGGATCAGTGTGGTTTATGAAAAGAACACACATGCAATGACATCTAGTGGATCCATGTGGTTTATGAAAAGAACACACATGCAATGACATTAGTGGTTCAATGTGGTTTATAAAAAGAACACACATGCAACGACATCTAGTGGATCCATGTGGTTTATGAAAAGAACACACATGCAATGACTTCTATTGGATCCATGTGGTTTTGGAAAAGAACACACATGCAATGACATCCATTGGATCCATGTGGTTTATGAAAAGAACACACATGCAATGACACTAGTGGATCCATGTAGTTTAGGAAAAAAGAACACACATTCAATGACATCTAGTGGATTGGTGTGGTTTATGAAAAGAACACACATGTAATAACATCTAGTGGATCCGTGTGGTTTATCAAAAGAACAAACATACAATGACATCTAGTGGATCCATGTGGTTTATGAAAATAACATACATGCAATGACATCTAGTGGATCCATGTGGTTTATGAAAAGAACACACATGCACTGATATCTAGTGGATTCATGTGGTTTATGAAAAGAACACACATGCAATGACATATACTGGATCCATGTGGTTTATGAAAAGAACACACATTTAATGACATCTAGTGGATCCATGTGGTTTATAAAATGAACACACATGCAATGACATCTAGTAGATCAATGTGGTCTAGGAAAAGAACACACGTGCAATGACACCAATGGATCCATGTGGTTTATGAAATGAACACATATGCAATGACATCTTTCGGATTAGTGTGGTTTATGAAAAGAACACACATGCAATGACATAAGTGAATCAGTGTGGTTTATGAAAATAACACACATGCAATGACATCTAGTGGATCCATGTGGTTTACGAAAAGAACAAACATGCAATGACATATACTGGATCCATGTGGTTTATGAAAAGAACACACATGCAATGACATCTAGTGGATCCATGTTGTGACACCCCGGTTCTGAAAAGACCGTGGCCTCTATGTGACATGCCAATCCCTGGATCGGTTCATTGGCCCACAATAGAGTAAGATAGATAACATAGCAAAATATCCGTGTATCATAGATAACGAAGATTCAGAGTACCATTATTACAATAAAAGCTTAGCACAAAGATAGCTCAAATTATTCAGGTAGCAACATAAATGAGATAAATCCTCCATTCTTCAAATTGCCCACAAGTGAACAAGTGCCGAGTGGAGTACCGTGGCCTATAACGATCTATCAGAATCGGAATAACTGCAAAGATGAAACGCAACAGCCCCGAAGGGTCAATACATGGAATGTATGGCAAGTAGAGCTAGTAAATGGAGACAATAGTACTAACATCTACATGCATATTTGGCAAGTGGAGCTGTGTCTGGCTTGCATTTGCAAATAACTTTGTCCTACTTTCATAAACAGTTTTTGATTTTCTTTGAAAAGATCCCAATTAAGTTAACCCAACAACATTAAAACAATTATGAAATTAGAATGAGCGAGAAACATGTCATGGAATCAATATCTAGCAACTCAGTTGTCCATAACCGGGGACACGGCTAATCGATTAGATTATACACTCTGCAGAGGTTAGTACACTTTACTCATGTGACTTGGCCAGCCCAGCTCGTACCATCACTCTCATTTTGGGTGATGATAGGGAGAAGACCAAGAAGAGACTGTTCGAAGTAGCTCCTCAATCCCGACGCCGCACCGTCCAACCTACCAAAATTCTACATCTCTGGATACGGGTTCGAGTTACCACAACCTACTAAGTCCAACCAACCGCCCATTTCATTATTGGCACATGGTTGTACACGTAAGCTACACAATAAAGAAGCCAATCATTCTCTCTTGATACCTGGGTGCCTTTCCGCAATGAAACCACCAAAAATTATCAATACCATCACACCCAGGGGATTCATTGATTAAGTTGTTTTAGTTTTCACAAACCAATACTTTGAGAAAACAAGTATCAATGATGTAACCCAGCCCTCGTTCAACATAGCATGGCTAAGCACATCTACAACGGTGGTTCATCTACAAGGAAAGCCCTACCACAATAATAGGACATAGCATAGCGATAGTATCATCCTACTCATGCAACTACAAAATACACGACAATGCATTAAAAATAGTAGGACGATATCATGAACAAAGTAGCATCTACTTGCCTTGATCGAAGCGGTCAGAGGAACAATCCAAACACGAGCAAGGGTTGCACTCCACACAATCTACACGACACAATTGCATTCATAAACAAACAATTCACAAACATATGCAACAAAGATGATGCATGAATGCAAGAACGGCAAGTGAATTGGTGCTACAGCTGCACCACATAATACTAATACATATTACTACCGAATACATGCATGAAAATAGATTTGGCGCTAGGAAAACTATTAACCAAAAGTAGAGATCTCTACTAGAGCTAGAACTTAAATAATTCACTACCGGTAGTATACTGTTTGTAAAATCCTGGAAAAATTCTACCGCATAGGCATCGCCGATAAGAAACAGTATCAATTGGAATTACTCAAAAAGAAGTTATAAAACATCACGAGTAACTAAAACACTGCAGAAAGCCATTAGACAAATACTGTAGAAGTTTTTACTGTAAGCCTATCTTTTTAATTCACGATGAGATTCCTCTCGTTCATACGAGTTCAGGGACATATCATACGTGATTTTTGGAGCTACGAAACTTTTACTACGAATTTATTACTCCGAAAAGGCCACTAACTAGTTTGATTAAACTGTACTAAACCTGACAGTAAAAGTCTGAACCAAAGGTACAGCGAGATTCTACATGACTCACTGAACTCGTGCATATTTTATTTGCAATTTTTGGCCAAGCGATTTAATTTCTACGCAATTTACAAGATCCTACCGAAATCTGCCAACTAATAGGATTAACGAATTGACCCGCCAATCGCGGTTCGCTTGACTGGTCAACTGGTCTGATGACTGGGCGCTGACTGGGCGTCTGACTAGTCAACGCCTGGGATGCTGACCAGTCAACGTCTAGAATGCTGACCAGTCAACGAACGATCTAAGCCGCTGATCTAAGATCTGACAGTGGCTGCTGTCTTACCGGAAACGGACGGCGAAACGAACTCCGGCGAGCTCCGGACGGCGGCGACGGCCGGTTCCGGCGGCGTGGAAACTCCTGCAAGTACACACACGGTCAACTACGGCTCCTGGAATAATAAACGCTGCAGACGCTGGCGATCTGCAGGCGCATTGGCGGCGGCGGCGGCGATGGAGACGCTGGAGCACGGAACGGAAAGAGGAGATCGATGGCGGCGGCGAAGAAGCGGCGAAGGCGGTGGCGGCGACGTGCACCAGGAGGCGGCGGCGGCGGCTTCCAGGGAGGCGTGCGCGTGTGGAGTTGGTGGGCACAGGAATCGAGGCAGGGGTGGGGCCCTCCTTTTAATTGGTCTCTCACGCGCGGAAAGAAAGGAAAAAAAACTGAAACAGAATCGGTCCGCGGTTGGACTCCGTTTCGGAACTCGGTCCGGATTTTCGGACCGTTTTCCGGCGGTTTACTAAAACGTCCGAGTCTTTTGCATACGAACTCCGATTGGAGCGATTTTCGCGCCTACAGGTTTGTATCGTCGAGGGGAACAACCTTCAGTCGAAGTTTGAGCAAAAGCTCGAACCTACAGGGGTGGTTGTTGCAAGTCCCTCTAAAGCTCCCCGCAGAACCTCGGCTTAAACAAAAAAGGTTTTGACGATGGCGTTTCACCGAACCTTTCTACTCGACGATAATGCATGGAAAGATATGATGCGATGCAATGAATGATATGCAAGACCAAATCCAAAATTTGGGATGTGACAAGACTAACCCCCTTAAGATGAATCTCGTCCTCGAGATTCGGCGCGGCTAGCAAATAGGTGTGGGTAGTCCTCTCGGATGTCATCTTCACGCTCCCAAGTGGCTTCCTCTTCAGTGTGATGGCTCCACTGCACCTTGCAAAACTTGATTGTCTTGGTACGGGTAGTCCTCTCTGCTGTCTCCAGAATCTTGACCGGTTTCTCCTCATAGGTCAAGTCGTTCTCAAGCTGAACCTCTTCTAGCGGTACAGTGTCTCTCAATGGTGTATCCACCATCTCCGGATGGCACTCCTTCAGCTGGGATACGTGGAACACGTTGTGAACAGCAGATAGAGCCTCTGGCAACTCCAATTGATAAGCAACTTCTCCTTTGCGTGCTAAGACTCGATAGGGTCCAATAAATCGAGGTGCCAGCTTACCCTTAATTCCAAATCTCTTGATTCCACGAAGCGGCGATACTCTGAGGTATGCTCTATCACCTATCTCATACACCACTTCCTTGCGCTTGGCGTCAGAGTAGCTCTTCTGCCTTGATTGTGCTACCTTTAGCCTGTCCCTAATCAAGGCGACCTTCTCCTCAGCGTCCTTGATCAAATCAGGTCCAAACAACTGACGTTCTCCTACTCCATCCCATAGCAATGGTGTTCGGCACCGTTTCCCATATAACACATCGAACGGCGACGTCTTGATGCTGGTTTGATAGCTGTTGTTGTAGGAAAACTCCGCATACGGTAAATTCTCATCCCAACTAGAACCATGAGCCAAGGCGCAAGCTCTTAGCATGTCTTCCAAAATCTGATTCACCCTCTCGGTCTGTCCATCAGTCTGTGGGTGAAACGCTGTGCTAAACTCCAATCTAGTACCAAGTGACTCGTGCAGCTGGCGCCAGAAGTGTGAGGTAAATTGGGTGCCTCTATCAGATACGATACTCTTGGGAACTCCATGTAGGCACACAATCTTGTCCATGTAAATCTTGGCCAACTTTGCACTCGTATAGGTCGTCTTCACTGGTATAAAGTGGGCTACCTTGGTCAAATGATCGACCACTACCCAAATAGAGTCATATCCTGACCTGGTCCTGGGCAATCCTGTGATAAAGTCCATTCCCACTCTATCCCATTTCCAATCCGGCACGGGCAAAGGCTGTAGCAGTCCTGCTGGTTTCTGGTGTTCCGCCTTCACTCGGCTACATACATCACATAGGGCAATATGCTTGGCGATATCTCCCTTCATGTTGTTCCACCAGAATCTGTCCTTTAGATCCATATACATCTTCAGATTGTCGGATGTATGGAATACGGCGAGTCATGGGCTTCTGCATAATCAACTTCCTTAACTCCGGATCGTTGGGCACACACAACGATCTCCATACCACAAGGTACCTTGCTCATCCTCATGAATTCCCTTGCTAGACCTTCCTTCATCTTTTCCTTAACTTCATCTATCTCTTTGTCTCCCACTTGAACCTTCCTGAT
The DNA here is from genome assembly GCA_023614405.1 of Avena insularis. NCBI lineage: Eukaryota > Viridiplantae > Streptophyta > Magnoliopsida > Poales > Poaceae > Avena > Avena insularis. Next base: position 323,109,483 of record CM042686.1, read on the forward strand.
TCTGTCCTGAAGCGTTGGTTGGACTTCCATTGTAGCCAAATATCCTTCAGATACTACCTCCAGTCTCAGGTCCTTGAATTGCTTGCACAAATCCTCGTGCAATTCACCAATTGTCAATCCATTGGCATAAACCTTTCGCCAGAGCATCTGCTACTACATTGGCCTTTCCTGGTGGTATTGTAGATTCATATCATAGTCCTTGATAAGTTCCAACCATCTCCTTTGTCTCATGTTTAGCTCATACGTGTAAATATGTATTTCAGGCTCTTGTGGTCGGTGTACACATCACGTTGTTTTCCCATTAAGTAATGCCTCCATACCTTGAGCGCATGAACCACCGACGCTAACTCCAAGTCGTGTGTGGGGTAATTCCGCTCATGGTGCTTGAGTTGTCGCGAGGCATAAGACACTACTCTCCCATCTTGCATCAAGACAGTCCCAAGTCCCCGCCGAGAAGCATCACAAAGACACTTGGAAATCCTTCAAGATCCGTAAGCATAGAACAGGTGCAAATACTAGTCGACGCTTCGGCCTCGAAAGCTAGCTTCACACACATCCGTCCATTCAAACTTCCTCTCCTTCTTGAAGTTCAGTCATCGGCTTTGCAATCTTGGAAAAGTTTTCAATGAACCTCTGTAATATCCAGCAAGTCCCCAAAAGCTTGAATCTCTCCGCATTCTTGGGTGCTTCCCACTCGCCATCGCAGTCACTTTGCTTGGATCAACAATGATTTTCTCCTCGACACTACGTGTCCAAGAAACCCAACGGTGTTAAGCCGAATTCACACTTGCTGAATTTTGGCATACAAATGGTGTTCCCTCGCTCCATAATCGCCGCAGATGTTTCTCATGCTCAAAGATCATCCTTGGAATATATCAAGATGTCATCAATAAACACTACCACGAACTTGTCCAAGTACTCCATAAATACCTTGTTCATCATGGTCATGAAATATGTTGGGGCATTCGTTAGTCCAAATGACATAATCAGATACTCATATAAACCATACCTAGTGGTGAAGGCGGTTTTGGTACATCCTCCTTCCGGATCTTCAATTGAAAGTAGCCCGATCGCAGATCAATCTTGTCAACACCTTTGCTCCTTCCAGTTGATCAAACAAATCATTTATGTTCGCGGAGGGTACTTGTTCTTGATGGTTACCTCATTCAGCGGCGATAGTCCACCACTAACCTCTTGGTGCTGTCTTTCTTCTCCACAAATGTAACATGTGCACCCCATGACGACGCACTAGGCTGAATGAATCCCTTTTCCAGCTGCTCCTTCAACTGCTTTCTTCAATTCCTTCAGCTCATCCACATCCATCTTATATGGTTTCTTTGCTATTGGTCCTGTTCGGCATCGGTCGATAAGAAACTCTACTTCCCTATCGGTGGCATTCTGGCGCTTCTTCCGAAACACGCTGGGTAATCCCTTATCATCGCACAAGATCCATGCTAACCCCTTAAGAGAATTCAACTTACACCTTCACGGTCGCGGTGACCTGAATCTAATCCTCTTACCATCCGGTTTTGAGGAAACAGCTCATGTGCACAATCTATGTGTCCCTCATGCATAGACATCCAATCCATACACACAAAGACATCAAACACTTGTCAATCCAACACTACCAAATGTGCAAATAATTTCTGTGTTACAATCATCACAGTAAAATTGCTGAATACCGCACAAGCAATCATATCTCATCCAGTGAACTCACTCTAAAAGACCTCTTCATAGACTCAGAGGTAACTTATACTTATCCACAAATGCCCTTGATATGAATGAATGTGATGCACCAAGATCGAAAAGTATAAGTGCAGGGTGAGTGTTGATTGAAACTTACCAATCACAAGGTCGCTCGTCTGAATCTCTTCCACATTCATGTGGTTCACTGGCCTTCTCATTGTTGGTTGGCTTCAGTCCTTTCCTCTCCGACAGCTTGTCGATAGTGTCCCTTCCGCTTACACTTGAAGCATGTCACATCACTCAGATACTTCTTCACAAAATTGCGATCACGGTTGCGGTCATGTCCAGCGTGTCCTCCAGTGTGTTGAGAGTGTCCTCCCTTGTGGATGTGGTGGCTGCTCCTATGGTTGTCATGACGATGCCCATCGCCCCCATGGTGGTGGCGATCATGGCTCCATGGTCACTCCCTCCATGCTTGGAGTATCCATCATACGAAGTGCGAGACTTGTGGTGTGAGCAGTGGTGATTGTTGTTCTTTCTCTTGGCTTTCCACCGCTTGTGCTTCCTTCCAAGATTCGGACTTGTCCATGAGCTCGGAAAGTGGGGAAATAAACCACCAGAGCTTCACCGAAAGCTCATCACCGAGGCCATCCAGAATCTCTCCTCCTTTTTGCATCGTGTCAACATCCTTAGGTGCATAACGGGACAGGTTGTTGAACTCCTCAATGTACTCGCCACGGTGCGATTGGTTTGGCGCAAGTTATGGAACTCTTTCCTCTTCGTGCTCGTAACTCACGAAGACACGTGGTCGATCCTGAAACCTTCCTCAAACATAGCCCAAGTCACGATTCGGAGGGTGGGTGATCTGAAATGTGTCCCACCAAGAAGCGGCTGGTCCCTCCAAAGAGGTGAGCGCAAACCTCACCTTCTCAGCATCAAGCATCCAATAGTTACCAGATCCTTGTTGACTGAACGCAACCAGTCGAGAGCAACCATTGGTTCCAAAAGAGAGAACTTAGCTGGCCTTAACCTCGTAAATCTGGTGAGAGCATCTCCACGAGGCTGATTGTTTCCATTGTTGTTGTTCTGATTTGCCATGAACTGGGTCATCACTTGGGTCAGCTGTGCCTGAGCTGCCATGAGCTGCTCCAACTCAGTGGGTTGGCGGCGGGGAGGCATCTGCGGTTCAGCACAGGTAAGTTTAGAAAAAATCAACTACGGTAATAGGATTCTACCCATGCATATGGTCAAGCAACAACAAACAATTGCAGACAATCACAAGCAAGCAACACATCATCAAACAAGCGGTCCAGCAACATCCCAGGTGTTATCCTAGCAGTATATACCTACTGAAATAGTTTTGCAAGAGTTGGCAATGGTTAACTAAACAGTTGAGCATCAAAACGACAAAACAGCAATTCTGACAGAACAGTTCTGCTGTGTTCGTGAATTTTTCCGCCTGACTTAAACTCGTCAGAAAATTAAGCCAATTTTTGTGCATATAGAACAGGAAGTTCCGCATCAGCCCAATTGTTTTCAGATTTTTCCGAGTTACCAGAAAAATATGAAAAATCGCGCAGTACTGCTGTATCAGCAGAAAACTGCAGCGAAAACAACACAGATAGTAACCAAATTGCCATAACTCTTTCATATAATTTTGCACAAATAATTCCTGGGATATTAGAGTACACAAATAAGCATCTAAACACTCTTAAACTAACACAAACTAAGTATCACAACGATCGAGAATGATTCTAACGATTTCGCCTAACGAGGACTAATTGGTGGACTTCTATCTACTTCTTGAAGAGGTTGCGGTAGGTCCTCGCTGTCATGCGTTGACGCTTCGGCTCGCGGTACAACCAGGGCGGCGGAGTGTACACCTCTCCTGAACCATCACTTGAAACGTCAAACTCCACCTCTTCTGGATCCTCCTCTTCTTCTTCATCATCCTCACCGCAATCGCAATGCCTTCATCTCCTCCACCATCATCATCTCCATCATCATCATCCTCGTCCTCATCATCATCATCTCCACCGTCATCATCATCCCCATTGTTGCCATCATCTCCATTGTCATCATCAGAGGGTGGATTCAGCTGTGCTTGGAGAGCGGCAATCTGGGCTGTCATAGCTTCAATAGTTTGATCCCTTTCTGGATGTCCCCTTGCAGCTTTGTATGTTCGGTGTTCTCTTGCACAAGACCATGAAGATGTGCTATGGTTGCATCTCTGGCTATCGTGGCATTCTCGAACTCCCACAGCTTCATGCAAAGTGTCAATCTCCTGTCCTTGGACCACCATACCATTGCTAGTAAAATATGCAATATCCTTTATCATCCTCACCTTCTCTACTAGAGCTCCATTCTCCCTTTCCATGTCCTCTATGTGCCTCCGACGGGGCAGCATGTTGTTCCTGTCGCCCGGGGTAACCACAATGTTTCCATCTTCATCACGCCTTCCATAGTCACGGTAGGGTGAATCTGCCGGTAGTAGGTGTCGGACTTGATGGCACTGGCGAGACAGGGCTTCATGTATGGCCAAGTTGATTCCAAGTCCCCAGTTGTAGTATGTCTTGGTGTAGATCAAGTGCACGGGGTTTGGCAAGGCGGCATCTCTGAATATGAAGGTAGTGATCTCCCATGCATCCTCTCCATATCCATAGGTGTACAGCCTTCTTCCCTTGAACATGGGCAGTGGCAATCCCAATGATCATGAGAGCTGAGCTAATCGCCTGCAAAGGGCCTTGGTGACTCCATGGTGGCATACTCGATCTGACTTCTCCCATCTATCAAGTAAAAGAGGAAAGTGTGAGAATAGCATATGGTAAGAATTTACGAGGATGAAAGGCATAAGATGAAAGATAGAGTTAATATAGGCTTTAATAAATCTATGGCTTCCTAATCCAATTCTAGGTCACGATCCTACAGTCGACACACGGGCTCTGATACCATCCTGTGACACCCCGGTTCTGAAAAGACCGTGGCCTCTATGTGACATGCCAATCCCTGGATCGGTTCATTGGCCCACAATAGAGTAAGATAGATAACATAGCAAAATATCCGTGTATCATAGATAACGAAGATCCAGAGTACCATTATTACAATAAAAGCTTAGCACAAAGCTAGCTCAAATTATTCAGGTAGCAACATAAACGAGATAAATCCTCCATTCTTCAAATTGCCCACAAGTGAACAAGTGCCGAGTGGAGTACCGTGGCCTATAACGATCAATCAGAATCGGAATAACCCGCAAGATGAAACGCAACAGCCTCAAGGGTCAATACATGGAATGTATGGCAAGTAGAGCTAGTAAATGGAGACAATAGTACTAACATCTACATGCATATTTGGCAAGTGGAGCTGTGTCTGGCTTGCATTTGCAAATAACTTTGTCCTACTTTCATAAACAGTTTTTGATTTTCTTTGAAAAGATCCCAATTAAGTTAACCCAACAACATTAAAACAATTATGAAATTAGAATGAGCGAGAAACATGTCATGGATTCAATATCTAGCAACTCAGTTGTCCATAACCGGGGACACGGCTAATCGATTAGATTATACACTCTGCAGAGGTTAGTACACTTTACCCATGTGACTTGGCCAGCCCAGCTCGTACCATCACTCTCATTTTGGGTGATGATAGGGAGAAGACCAAGAAGAGACTGTTCGAAGTAGCTCCTCAATCCCGACGCACCGTCCAACCTACCAAAATTCTACATCTCTGGATACGCGGGTTCGAGTTACCACAACGTACTAAGTCCAACCAACCGCCCATTTCATTATTGGCACATGGTTGTACACGTAAGCTACACAATAAAGAAGCCAATCATTCTCTCTTGATACCTGGGTGCCTTTCCGCAATGAAACCACCAAAAATTATCAATACCATCACACCTGTGGATTCATTGATTAAGTTGTTTTAGTTTTCACAAACTAATACTTTGAGAAAACAAGTATCAATGATGTAACCCAGCCCTCGTTCAACATAGCATGGCTAAGCACATCTACAACGGTGGTTCATCTACAAGGAAAGCCCTACCACAATAATAGGACATAGCATAGCGATAGTATCATCCTACTCATGCAACTACAAAATACACGACAATGCATTGAAAATAGTAGGACGATATCATGAACAAAGTAGCATCTACTTGCCTTGATTGAAGCGGTCGGAGGAACAATCCAAACACGAGCAAGGGTTGCACTCCACACAATCTACATGACACAATTGCATTCATAAACAAACAATTCACAAACATATGCAACAAAGATGATGCATGAATGCAAGAACGGCAAGTGAATTGGTGCTACAGCTGCACCACATAATACTAATACATATTACTACCGAATACATGCATGGAAAATAGATTTGGCGCTAGGAAAACTATTAACCAAAAGTAGAGATCTCTACTAGAGCTAGAACTTAAATAATTCACTACTGGTAGTATACTGTTTGTAAAATCCTGGAAAAATTCTACCGCATAGGCATCGCCGATAAGAAATAGTACCAATTGGAATTACTCAAAAAGGAGTTATAAAACATCCCGAGTAACTAAAACACTGCAGAAAGCCATTAGACAAATACTGCAGAAGTTTTTACTGTAAGCCTATCTTTTTAATTCACGATGAGATTCCCCTCGTTCATACGAGTTCAGGGACATATCATACGCGATTTTTGGAGCTACGAAACTTTTACTACGAATTTATTACTCCGAAAAGGCCACTAACTAGTTTGATTAAACTGTACTAAACCTGATAGTGCAGCGAGATTCTACACGACTCACTGAACTCGTGCATATTTTATTTGCAATTTTTGGCCAAGCGGTTTAATTTCTACGCAATTTACAAGATCCTACCGAAATCTGCCAACTAATAGAATTAACGAAATTGACCCGCAATCGTGACCGGTCAATCGGTCGAATCGTTGGCCGATCGGGCGCTAGTCAACGTCGACTAGTCAACGCTCGAGTGTCTGACCGACCAACGAACGATCTAAGCCGCTGATCTGAGATTCGACGGTGGCTGCTATCTTACCGGAAACGGACGGCGAAACGAACTCCGGCGAAGCTCCGGACAGGGCGACGACGGTTCTGGCGGCGTGAAACTCTGCAGTACACACACGGTCAACTACGGCTCCGGAATAATAAGCGTGCGTCTGCAGGGCGCAGCTTGGCGCGATTGGCGGATGGAGACGCGAGCACGGAACGGAAAGAGGAGATCGAGGCGAACGCGGCGGCAACGACGCGAAGATGACGAAGCGGCGAGGAGAAGCGGCGGCGCGGCGTGCACGAGGAGGCGGCTTCGAGGCGGCGCTGTGAGGCGTGTGGAGTTGGTGGGCACGGGAATCGAGGCAGGGGTGGGGCCCTCCTTTTAATTGGTCTCTCACGCGCGGAAAGAAAGGAAAAAAAAACTGAAACAGAAACGGTCCGCGGTTGGACTCCGTTTTGGAAATCGGTCCGGATTTTCGGACAGTTTTCCGGCGGTTTACTAAAACGTCCGAGTCTTTTGCATACGAACTCCGATTGGAGCGATTTTCGTGCCTACGGGTTCGTATCGTCGAGGGAACAACCTTCAGTCGAAGTTTGAGTGACAGCTCGAACCTACAGGGGTGGTTGTTGCAAGTCCCTCTAAAGCTCCCCGCAGGAACCTCGAAGCGAAACAAAAAAAGGTTTTGACGATGGCGTTTTGCCGAACCTTTCTACTCGACGATAATGCATGGAAAGATATGATGCGATGCAATGAATGATATGCAAGACCAAATCCAAAATTTGGGATGTGAAACATGTGGTTTATGAAAAGAACACACATGCAATGACATCTACTAGATCAGTGTGGTTTATAAAAAGAACACACATGCGATGACATCTAGTGGATCAGTGTGGTTTATGAAAAGAACACACATGCAATGGCATCTAGAGGATCAGTATGGTTTATGAAAAGAACACACATGCAATGACATTAGTGGATCCATGTGGTCTATGAAAAGAACACACATGCAATGACATCAATGGATCCATGTGGTTTTGGAAAAGAACACGCATGCAATGACATCTAGTGGATCCATGTAGTTTATGAAAAGAACACAAATGCAATGACACTAGTGGATCCATGTGGTTTAGGAAAAGAACACACATGCAATGACATATAGTGGATCAGTGTGGTTTATGAAAAGAACACGCATGCAAGGACATCTAGTGGATTAGTGTGGTTTATGAAAAGAACAAACATGCAATGACATCTAGAGGATCCATGTGGTTTATGAAACGAACACACATGCAATGACATCAGTGGATCCACGTGGTTTATGAAAAGAACACACCTGCATTGATATCTACTGCATCCATGTTGTTTATGAAAAGAACACACATGAAATGACATATAGTGGATCCATGTGGTTTATGAAAAGGACACACATTTAATGACATCTAGTGGATCCATGTGATTTATGAAATGAACACACATCAATGACATCTAGTGGATCAATGTGGTCTAGGAAAAGAACACACATGCAATGACACCAGTGGATCAGTGTGGTTTATGAAATGAACACACATGCAATGACATAAGTGGATCAGTGTGGTTTATGAAAATAACACACATGCAATGACATCTAGTGGATCCATGTGATTTACGAAAAGAATAAACATGCAATGACATATACTGGATCCATGTGGTTTATGAAAAGAACACACATGAAATGACATATAGTGGATCCATGTGGTTTATGAAAAGGACACACATTTAATGACATCTAGTGGATGCATGTGATTTATGAAATGAACACACATCAATGACATCTAGTGGATCAATGTGGTCTAGGAAAAGAACACACATGCAATGACACCAGTGGATCAGTGTGGTTTATGAAATGAACACACATGCAATGACATCTTTCGGATCTGTGTGGTTTATGAAAATAAAACACATGCAATGACATCTAGAGGATCCATGTGGTTTATGAAACGAACACACATGCAGTGACATCAGTGGATCCATGTGGTTTATGAAAAGAACACACCTGCTCTGAGATCTAGTGCATCCATGTTGTTTATGAAAAGAACACACATGTAATGACATATAGTGGATCCATGTGGTTTATGAAAAGGACACATATTTAATGACATCTAGTGGATCCATGTGATTTATGAAATGAACACACATGCAATGACATCTAGTGGATCAATGTGGTTTAGGAAAAGAACACACATGTAATGACACGAGTGGATCAGTGTGGTTTATGAAATGAACACACATGTAATGACATCTTTCGGATCAGTGTGGTTTATGAAAAGAACACACATGCAATGACATAAGTGGATCAATGTGGTTTATGAAAAGAACACACATGCAATGACATCTAGTGGATCCATGTGGTTTATGAAAAGAACACACATGCAATGACACTAGTGGATCCATGTGGTTTATGAAATGAACACACATGCAATGACATCTAGTGGATCCATGTGGTTTATGAAAAGAACACACATGAAATGAACTAGTGGGTCGGTGTTATGAAAACAACACACATGCAATGACATCTAGTGGATATGTGTGGTTTATGAAAAGAACACACATGCAATGACATTTAGTGGATCAATGTGGTTTATGAAAAGAACACACATGCAATGTCATATAGTTGATAAGTGTGGTTTATGAAAGGAACACACATGCAAGTACATCAGTGGATCCATGTGGTTTATGAAAAGGACACACCTTCACTGATATCTACTGCATCCATATTGTTTATGAAAAGAACACACATGAAATGACATATAGTGGATCCATGTGGTTTATGAAAAGGACACACATTTAATGACATCTAGTGGATCCATGTGATTTATGAAATGAACACAGATGCAATGACATCTAGTGGATCAATGTGGTTTAGGAAAAGAACACACATGCAATGACACCAGTGGATCAACGTGGTTTATGAAAAGAACACACATGCAATGACATCTAGTGCATCCATGTGGTTTATGAAAAGAACACACATGCAATCACATTAGTGGTTCAATGTGGTTTATAAAAAGAACACACATGCAACGACATCTAGGGGATCCATGTGGTTTATGAAAAGAACACACATGCAATGACTTGTATTGGATCCATGTGGTTTTGGAAAAGAACACACATGCAATGACATCCATTGGATCCATATGGTTTATGAAAAGAACACACATGCAATGACACTAGTGGATCCATGTAGTTTAGGAAAAAAGAACACACATGCAATGACATCTAGTGGATCGGTGTGGTTTATGAAAAGAACACACATGTAATAACATCTAGTGGATCAGTGCAGTTTATCAAAAGAAGAAACATGCAATGACATCTAGTGGATCCATGTGGTTTATGAAAATAATAGACATGCAATGACATCACTGGATCCATGTGGTTTATGAAAAGAACACACATGCAATGACAGCTAGTGGATCCATGTGGTTTATCAAAAGAACAAACATTCAATGGAATCTAGTGGATCCATGTTGTTTATGGAAATAACACACATGCAATGACACTAGTGGATCCATGCGGTTTAGAAAAAAAAAACACATGCAATGACATCTAGTGGATCAGTGTGGTTTATGAAAAGAACACACATGCAATGACATCAAGTGGATCCATTTGGTTTATTAAAAGAACACACATGCAATCACATCTAGTGGATCTATGTGGTTTAGGAAAAGAACACACATGCAATGACATCTAGTGGATCCATGTGGTTCTGGAAAAGAACACACATGCAATGACACTAGTGGATCCATGTAGTTTAGGAAAAAAGAACACACATGCAATGACATCTAGTGGATTAGTGTGCTTTATGAAAAGAACACACATGTAATGACATCTAGTGGATCAATGTGGTTTTTGAAAAGAACACACATGCAATGACATCTAGTGTATCCATGTGGTTTATGAAAAGAACACACATGGAATGACATCAGTGGATCCATTTGGTTTAAGAAAAGGACACACATGCACTGACATCTAGTGGATTCATGTTGTTTATGAAAAGAACACACATGCAATGACATATATTGGATCCATGTGGTTTATGAAAAGAACACACATTGAATGACATCTACTGGATCCATGTGATTTATGAAATGAACACACATGCAATGACATCTGGTGGATCAATGTGGTCTAGGAAAAGACCACACATGCCTTGACACCAATGGTTCAGTGTGGTTTATGAAATGAACACACATGCAATGACATCTTTTAGATCAGTGTGGTTTATGAAAAGAACACACATGCAATAACATAAGTGGATCAGTGTGGTTTATGAAAAGAACACACATGCAATGACATCTAGTGGATCCATGTGGTTTATGAAAACAACACACATGAAATGACACTAGTGGACACATGTGGTTTATGAAATTAACACAGATGCAATGACATCTAGTTGATCCATGTGGTTTATGAAATGAACACGCTTGCAATGAAATCTAGTGTATCCATGTGGTTTATGAAAAGAACACCCATGCAATGACACTGGTGAATCAGTGTGGTTTATGAAAAGAACATACAGGCAATGACATCTACTGGATCAGTGTGGTTTATGAAAAGAACACACATGCAATGACATCTAGTGGATCAGTGTGGTTTATGAAAAGAACACACATGCAATGGCATCTACAGGATTAGTATGGTTTATGAAAAGAACACACATGCAATGACATCTAGTGGATCCATGTGGTGTATGAAAAGAACACACATGCAATGACATCAGTGGATCCATGTGGTTTTGGAAAAGAACACGCATGCAATGACATCTAGTGGATCCATGTAGTTTATGAAAAGAACACAAATGCAATGATACTAGTGGATCCATGTGGTTTAGGAAAAGAAAACACATGCAATGACATATATTGGATCAATGTGGTTTATGAAATAACACACATGCAAGGACATCTAGTGGATTAGTGTGGTTTATGAAAAGAACAAACATGCAATGACATCTAGAGGATCCATGTGGTTTATGAAATGAACACACATGCAATGACATCAGTGGATCCATGTGGTTTATGAAAAGACACACCTGCATTGATATCTACTGCATCCATGTTGTTTATGAAAAGAACACACATGAAATGACATATAGTGGATCCATGTGGTTTATGAAAAGGACACACATTTAATGACATCTAGTGGATCCATGTGATTTATGAAATGAACACACATCAATGCCATCTAGTGGATCAATGTGGTCTAGGAAAAGAACACACATGCAATGACACCAGTGGATCAGTGTGGTTTATGAAATGAACACACATGCAATGACATAAGTGGATCAGTGTGGTTTATGAAAATAACACACATGCAATGACATCTAGTGATCCATGTGGTTTACGAAAAGAACAAACATGCAATGACATATACTGGATCCATGTGGTTTATGAAAAGAACACACGTGCAATGACATCTAGTGGATCCATGTGGTTTATGAAATGAACTCACATGTAATGAGATCTAGTGGATCCATGTGGTTTTGGAAAAGAACACACATGCAATGACATATAGTGGATCCATCTGGTATATGAAAAGAACAAACATGCAATGACATCTAGTTGATCCATGTGGTTTATGAAATGAACACACTTGCAATGAAATCTAGTGTATCAATGTGGTTTATGAAAAGAACACCCATGCAATGACACTGGTGAATCAGTGTGGTTTATGAAAAGAACATACAGGCAATGACATCTACTGGATCAGTGTGGTTTATGAAAAGAACACACATGCAATGACATCTAGTGGATCAGTGTGGTTTATGAAAAGAACACACATGCAATGGCATCTAGAGGATCAGTATGGTTTATGAAAAGAACACACATGCAATGACATCAAGTGGATCCATGTGGTCTATGAAAAGAACACACATGCAATGACATCAGTGGATCCATGTGGTTTTGGAAAAGAACACGCATGCAATGACATCTAGTGGATCCATGTAGTTTATGAAAAGAACACAAATGCAATGACACTAGTGGATCCATGTGGTTTAGGAAAAGAACACACATGCAATGACATATAGTGGATCAGTGTGGTTTATGAAAAGAACACGCATACAAGGACATCTAGTGGATTAGTGTGGTTTATGAAAAGAACAAACATGCAATGACATCTAGAGGATCCATGTGGTTTATGAAACGAACACACATGCAATGACATCAGTGGATCCACGTGGTTTATGAAAAGAACACACCTGCATTGATATCTACTGCATCCATGTTGTTTATGAAAAGAACACACATGAAATGACATATAGTGGATCCATGTGGTTTATGAAAAGGACACACATTTAATGACATCTAGTGGATCCATGTGATTTATGAAATGAACACACATCAATGCCATCTAGTGGATCAATGTGGTCTAGGAAAAGAACACACATGCAATGACACCAGTGGATCAGTGTGGTTTATGAAATGAACACACATGCAATGACATAAGTGGATCAGTGTGGTTTATGAAAATAACACACATGCAATGACATCTAGTGATCCATGTGGTTTACGAAAAGAACAAACATGCAATGACATATACTGGATCCATGTGGTTTATGAAAAGAACACACGTGCAATGACATCTAGTGGATCCATGTGGTTTATGAAATGAACTCACATGTAATGAGATCTAGTGGATCCATGTGGTTTTGGAAAAGAACACACATGCAATGACATATAGTGGATCCATGTGGTATATGAAAAGAACAAACATGCAATGACATCTAGTTGATCCATGTGGTTTATGAAATGAACACACTTGCAATGAAATCTAGTGTATCAATGTGGTTTATGAAAAGAACACCCATGCAATGACACTGGTGAATCAGTGTGGTTTATGAAAAGAACATACAGGCAATGACATCTACTGGATCAGTGTGGTTTATGAAAAGAACACACATGCAATGACATCTAGTGGATCAGTGTGGTTTATGAAAAGAACACACATGCAATGGCATCTAGTGGATCAGTGTGGTTTATGAAATGAACACACATGCAATGACATAAGTGGATCAGTGTGGTTTATGAAAATAACACACATGCAATGACATCTAGTGGATCCATGTGGTTTACGAAAAGAACAAACATGCAATGACATATACTGGATCCATGTGGTTTATGAAAAGAACACACATGAAATGACATATAGTGGATCCATGTGGTTTATGAAAAGGACACACATTTAATGACATCTAGTGGATGCATGTGATTTATGAAATGAACAGACATCAATGACATCTAGTGGATCCATGGGGTCTAGGAAAAGAACACACATGCAATGACACCAGTGGATCAGTGTGGTTTATGAAATGAACACACATGCAATGACATCTTTCGGATCTGTGTGGTTTATGAAAAGAACAAACATGCAATGACATCTAGAGGATCCATGTGGTTTATGAAACGAACACACATGCAGTGACATCAGTGGATCCATGTGGTTTATGAAAAGAACACACCTGCTCTGAGATCTAGTGCATCCTTGTTGTTTATGAAAAGAACACACATGTAATGACATATAGTGGATCCATGTGGTTTATGAAAAGGACACATATTTAATGACATCTAGTGGATCCATGTGATTTATGAAATGAACACACATGCAATGACATCTAGTGGATCAATGTGGTTTAGGAAAAGAACACACATGTAATGACACGAGTGGATCAGTGTGGTTTATGAAATGAACACACATGTAATGACATCTTTCGGATCAGTGTGGTTTATGAAAAGAACACACATGCAATGACATAAGTGGATCAATGTGGTTTATGAAAAGAACACACATGCAATGACATCTAGTGGATCCATGTGGTTTATGAAAAGAACACACATGCAATGACACTAGTGGATCCATGTGGTTTATGAAATGAACACACATGCAATGACATCTAGTGGATCCATGTGGTTTATGAAAAGAACACACATGAAATGAACTAGTGGGTCGGTGTTATGAAAACAACACACATGCAATGACATCTAGTGGATATGTGTGGTTTATGAAAAGAACACACATGCAATGACATTTAGTGGATCAATGTGGTTTATGAAAAGAACACACATGCAATGTCATATAGTTGATAAGTGTGGTTTATGAAAGGAACACACATGCAAGTACATCAGTGGATCCATGTGGTTTATGAAAAGGACACACCTTCACGGATATCTACTGCATCCATATTGTCTATGAAAAGAACACACATGAAATGACATATAGTGGATCCATGTGGTTTATGAAAAGGACACACATTTAATGACATCTAGTGGATCCATGTGATTTATGAAATGAACACACATGCAATGACATCTAGTGGATCAATGTGGTTTAGGAAAAGAACACACATGCAATGACACCAGTGGATCAACGTGGTTTATGAAAAGAACACACATGCAATGACATCTAGTGCATCCATGTGGTTTATGAAAAGAACACACATGCCATCACATTAGTGGTTCAATGTGGTTTATAAAAAGAACACACATGCAACGACATCTAGTGGATCCATGTGGTTTATGAAAAGAACACACATGCAATGACTTCTATTGGATCCATGTGGTTTTGGAAAAGAACACACATGCAATGACATCCATTGGATCCATATGGTTTATGAAAAGAACACACATGCAATGACACTAGTGGATCCATGTAGTTTAGGAAAAAAGAACACACATGCAATGACATCTAGTGGATCGGTGTGGTTTATGAAAAGAACACACATGTAATAACATCTAGTGGATCAGTGCAGTTTATCAAAAGAACAAACATGCAATGACATCTAGTGGATCCATGTGGTTTATGAAAATAATAGGCATGCAATGACATCACTGGATCCATGTGGTTTATGAAAAGAACACACATGCAATGACAGCTAGTGGATCCATGTGGTTTATCAAAAGAACAAACATGCAATGGAATCTAGTGGATCCATGTTGTTTATGGAAATAACACACATGCAATGACACTAGTGGATCCATGCGGTTTAGAAAAAAAACACACATGCAATGACATCTAGTGGATCAGTGTGGTTTATGAAAAGAACACACATGCAATGACATCTAGTGGATCCATTTGGTTTATTAAAAGAACACACATGCGATCACATCTAGTGGATCTATGTGGTTTAGGAAAAGAACACACATGCAATGACATCTAGTGGATCCATGTGGTTCTGGAAAAGAACACACATGCAATGACACTAGTGGATCCATGTAGTTTAGGAAAAAAGAACACACATGCAATGACATCTAGTGGATTAGTGTGCTTTATGAAAAGAACACACATGTAATGACATCTAGTGGATCAATGTGGTTTTTGAAAAGAACACACATGCAATGACATCTAGTGTATCCATGTGGTTTATGAAAAGAACACACATGGAATGACATCAGTGGATCCATTTGGTTTAAGAAAAGGACACACATGCACTGACATCTAGTGGATTCATGTTGTTTATGAAAAGAACACACATGCAATGACATATATTGGATCCATGTGGTTTATGAAAAGAACACACATTGAATGACATCTAGTGGATCCATGTGATTTATGAAATGAACACACATGCAATGACATCTGGTGGATCAATGTGGTCTAGGAAAAGACCACACATGCCTTGACACCAATGGTTCAGTGTGGTTTATGAAATGAACACACATGCAATGACATCTTTTAGATCAGTGTGGTTTATGAAAAGAACACACATGCAATAACATAAGTGGATCAGTGTGGTTTATGAAAAGAACACACATGCAATGACATCTAGTGGATCCATGTGGTTTATGAAAACAACACACATGAAATGACACTAGTGGACACATGTGGTTTATGAAATTAACACAGATGCAATGACATCCAGTGGATCCATGTGGTTTATGAAAATAACACGCATGCAATGAACTAGTGGAGCGGTGTTATGAAAATAACACACATGCAATGACATCTTTCGAATCAGTGTGGTTTATGAAAAGAACACACATGCAATGACATCTAGTGGATCAGTGTGGTTCATAAAAAGAACACACATGCAATGTCATCTAGTTGATCAGTGTGGTTTATGAAAAGAACACACATGCAATGACATCTAGTGGATCCATGTGGTTTATGAAAAGAACACACATGCAATGACATCAATGGTTCAACATGGTTTATGAAAAGAACACAAATGCAATGACATCTAGTGGATACATGTGGTTTTGGAAAATAACACACATGCAATGACACCAGTGGATCCATGTGGTTTAGGAAAAGAATACACATGCAATGACATCTAGTGGATCAGTGTGGTTTATGAAATAACACTCATGCAATGACATCTAGTGGATCCATGTGGTTTATTAAAAGAACACACATGCAATGACATCAGTGGATCCATGTGGTTTATGAAAAGAACACACATGCAATGACACTAGTGGATCAGTGTGATTTATGAAAATAACACACATGCAATGTCATCTAGTGGATCAGTGTGGTTTATGAAAATAACAGACATGCAATGACATCTAGTGGATCCATGTGGTTTATGAAAAGAACACACATGCACTGACATCTAGTGGATTCATGTGGTTTATGAAAAGAACACACATGCAATGACATATACTGGATCCATGTGGTTTATGAAAAGAACACACATTTAATGACATCTAGTGGATCCATGTGGTTTATAAAATGAACACACATGCAATGACATCTAGTGGATCAATGTGGTCTAGGAAAAGAACACACGTGCAATGACACCAATGGATCCATGTGGTTTATGAAATGAACACACATGCAATGACATCTTTCGGATTAGTGTGGTTTATGAAAAGAACACACATGCAATGACATAAGTGGATTAGTGTGGTTTATGAAAATAACACACATGCAATGACATCTAGTGGATCCATGTGGTTTACGAAAAGAACAAACATGCAATGACATATACTGGATCCATGTGGTTTATGAAAAGAACACACATGCAATGACATCTAGTGGATCCATGTGGTTTATGAAAAGAACACACATGCAATGACATCAGTGGTTCAATGTGGTTTATAAAAAGAACACACATGCGATGACATCTAGTGGATCCATGTGGTTTATGAAATGAACTCACATGTAATGACATCTAGTGGATCCATGTGGTTTTGGAAAAGAACACACATGCAATGACATATAGTGGATCCATGTGGTTTATGAAAAGAACACACATGCAATGACATATATTGGATCCATGTGGTTTATGAAATGAACACACATGCAATGAAATCTAGTGTATACATGTGGTTTATGAAAAGAACACCCATGCAATGACACTGCTGAATCAGTGTGGTTTATGAAAAGAACACACATGCAATGACATCTACTGGATCTATGGGGTTTATGAAAAGAACACACATGCAATGACATCTAGTGGATCAGTGTGGTTTATGAAAAGAACACACATGCAATGGCATCTAGAGGATCAGTATGGTTTATGAAAAGAACACACATGCAATGACATCTAGTGGATCCATGTGGTCTATGAAAAGAACACACTGCAATGACATCAGTGGATCCATGTGGTTTTGGAAAAGAACACGCATGCAATGACATCTAGTGGATCCATGTAGTTTATGAAAAGAACACAAATGCAATGACACTAGTGGATCCATGTGGTTTATGAAAAGAACACACATGCAATAACATATAGTGGATCAGTGTGGTTTATGAAAAGAACACGCATGCAAGGACATCTAGTGGATTAGTGTGGTTTATGAAAAGAACAAACATGCAATGACATCTAGAGGATCCATGTGGTTTATGAAACGAACACACATGCAATGACATCAGTGGATCCATATGGTTTATGAAAAGACACACCTGCATTGATATCTACTGCATCCATGTTGTTTATGAAAAGAACAAACATGAAATGACATATAGTGGATCCATGTGGTTTATGAAAAGGACACACATGAAATGACATCTAGTGGATCCATGTGATTTATGAAATGAACACACATAAATGCCATCTAGTGGATCAATGTGGTCTAGGAAAAGAACACACATGCAATGACACTAGTGGATCAGTGTGGTTTATGAAATGAACACACATGCCATGACATAAGTGTATCAGTGTGGTTTATGAAAATAACACACATGCAATGACATCTAGTGGATCCATGTGGTTTACGAAAAGAACAAACATGCAATGACATATACTGGATCCATGTGGTTTATGAAAAGAACACACATGCAATGACATCTAGTGGATCCATGTGGTTTATGAAATGAACTCACATGTAATGATATCTAGTGGATCCATGTGGTTTTGGAAAAGAACACACATGCAATGACATATAGTGGATCCATGTGGTTTATGAAAAGAACAAACATGCAATGACATCTAGTTGATCCATGTGGTTTATGAAATGAACACACATGCAATGAAATCTAGTGTATCCATGTGGTTTATGAAAAGAACACCCATGCAATGACACTGGTGAATCAGTGTGGTTTATGAAAAGAACATACAGGCAATGACATCTACTGGATCAGTGTGGTTTATGAAAAGAACACACATGCAATGACATCTAGTGGATCAGTGTGGTTTATGAAAAGAATACACATGCAATGGCATCTAGAGGATCAGTATGGTTTATGAAAAGAACACACATGCAATGACATATAGTGGATCCATGGTATGAAAAGAACACACATGCAATGACATCAGTGGATCCATGTGGTTTTGGAAAAGAACACGCATGCAATGACATCTAGTGGATCCATGTAGTTTATGAAAAGAACACAAATGCAATGACACTAGTGGATCCATGTGGTTTAGGAAAAGAACACACATGCAATGACATATAGTGGATCAGTGTGGTTTATGAAAAGAACACGCATGCAAGAACATCTAGTGGATGAAAAGAACAAACATGAAATGACATATAGTGGATCCATGTGGTTTATGAAAAGGACACACATTTAATGACATCTAGTGGATCCATGTGATTTATGAAATGAACACACATCAATGCCATCTAGTGGATCAATGTGGTCTAGGAAAAGAACACACATGCAATGACACTAGTGGATCAGTGTGGTTTATGAAATGAACACACATGCAATGACATAAGTGTATCAGTGTGGTTTATGAAAATAACACACATGCAATGACATCTAGTGGATCCATGTGGTTTACGAAAAGAACAAACATGCAATGACATATACTGGATCCATGTGGTTTATGAAAAGAACACACATGCAATGACATCTAGTGGATCCATGTGGTTTATGAAATGAACTCACATGTAATGATATCTAGTGGATCCATGTGGTTTTGGAAAAGAACACACATGCAATGACATATAGTGGATCCATGTG
The DNA here is from genome assembly GCA_023614405.1 of Avena insularis. Lineage (NCBI taxonomy): Eukaryota > Viridiplantae > Streptophyta > Magnoliopsida > Poales > Poaceae > Avena > Avena insularis. The sequence continues at coordinate 323,129,537 of CM042686.1, forward strand.
GTTTATGAAAAGAACAAACATGCAATGACATCTAGTTGATCCATGTGGTTTATGAAATGAACACACATGCAATGAAATCTAGTGTATCCATGTGGTTTATGAAAAGAACACCCATGCAATGACATCTAGTGGATCAGTGTGGTTTATGAAAAGAATACACATGCAATGGCATCTAGAGGATCAGTATGGTTTATGAAAAGAACACACATGCAATGACATCTAGTGGATCCATGTGGTCTATGAAAAGAACACACATGCAATGACATCAGTGGATCCATGTGGTTTTGGAAAAGAACACGCATGCAATGACATCTAGTGGATCCATGTAGTTTATGAAAAGAACACAAATGCAATGACACTAGTGGATCCATGTGGTTTAGGAAAAGAACACACATGCAATGACATATAGTGGATCAGTGTGGTTTATGAAAAGGACACACATTTAATGACATCTAGTGGATCCATGTGATTTATGAAATGAACACACATCAATGCCATCTAGTGGATCAATGTGGTCTAGGAAAAGAACACACATGCAATGACACTAGTGGATCAGTGTGGTTTATGAAATGAACACACATGCAATGACATAAGTGTATCAGTGTGGTTTATGAAAATAACACACATGCAATGACATCTAGTGGATCCATGTGGTTTACGAAAAGAACAAACATGCAATGACATATACTGGATCCATGTGGTTTATGAAAAGAACACACATGCAATGACATCTAGTGGATCCATGTGGTTTATGAAATGAACTCACATGTAATGATATCTAGTGGATCCATGTGGTTTTGGAAAAGAACACACATGCAATGACATATAGTGGATCCATGTGGTTTATGAAAAGAACAAACATGCAATGACATCTAGTTGATCCATGTGGTTTATGAAATGAACACACATGCAATGAAATCTAGTGTATCCATGTGGTTTATGAAAAGAACACCCATGCAATGACATCTAGTGGATCAGTGTGGTTTATGAAAAGAATACACATGCAATGGCATCTAGAGGATCAGTATGGTTTATGAAAAGAACACACATGCAATGACATCTAGTGGATCCATGTGGTCTATGAAAAGAACACACATGCAATGACATCAGTGGATCCATGTGGTTTTGGAAAAGAACACGCATGCAATGACATCTAGTGGATCCATGTAGTTTATGAAAAGAACACAAATGCAATGACACTAGTGGATCCATGTGGTTTAGGAAAAGAACACACATGCAATGACACACGCATGCAAGAACATCTAGTGGATGAAAAGAACAAACATGCAATGACATCTAGAGGATCCATGTGGTTTATGAAACAAACACACATGCAATGACATGAGTGGATCCATGTGGTTTATGAAATGAACACACCTACATTGATATCTACTTCATCCATGTTGTTTGTGAAAAGAAAACACATGAAATGACATATAGTGGATCCATGTGGTTTATGAAAAGGACACACAATTAATGACATCTAGTGGATCCATGTGATTTATGAAATGAACACACATCAATGACATCTAGTGGATCAATGTGGGCTAGGAAAAGAACACACATGCAATGACACCAGTGGATCAATGTGGTTTATGAAATGAACACACATGCAATGACATAAGTGGATCAGTGTGGTTTATGAAAATAACACACATGCAATGACATCTAGTGGATCCATGTGGTTTACGAAAAGAACAAACATGCAATGACATATACTGGATCCATGTGGTTTATGAAAAGAACACACATGAAATGACATATAGTGGATCCATGTGGTTTATGAAAAGGACACACATCTAATGACATCTAGTGGATCCATGTGATTTATGAAGTGAACACACATCAAGGACATCTAGTGGATCAATGTGGTCTAGGAAAAGAACACACATGCAATGTCACCAGTGGATCAGTGTGGTTTATGAAATGAACACACATGCAATGACATAAGTGGATCAGTGTGGTTTATGAAAATAACACACATGCAATGACATCTAGTGGATCCATGTGGTTTACGAAAAGAACAAACATGCAATGACATATACTGGATCCAATTGGTTTATGAAAAGAACACACATGCAATGACATCTAGTGGATCCATGTGGTTTATGAAATGAACTCACATGTAATGAGATCTAGTGGATCCATGTGGTTTTGGAAAAGAACACACATGCAATGACATATAGTGGATCCATGTGGTTTATGAAAAGAACAAACTTGCAATGACAACTAGTTGATCCATGTGGTTTATGAAATGAACACACATGCAATGAAATCTAGTGTATCCATGTGGTTTATGAAAAGAACACCCATGCAATGACACTGGTGAATCAGTGTGGTTTATGAAAAGAACAGAACAGGCAATGACATCTACTGGATCAGTGTGGTTTATGAAAAGAACACACATGCAATGACATCTAGTGGATCAGTGTGGTTTATGAAAAGAACACACATGCAATGGCATCTAGAGGATCAGTATGGTTTATGAAAAGAACACACATGCAATGACATCTAGTGGATCCATGTGGTCTATGAAAAGAACACACATGCAATGACATCAGTGGATCCATGTGGTTTTGGAAAAGAACACGCATGCAATGACATCTAGTGGATCCATGTAGTTTATGAAAAGAACACAAATGCAATGACACTAGTGGATCCATGTGGTTTAGGAAAAGAACACACATGCAATGACATATAGTGGATCAGTGTGGTTTATGAAAAGAACACGCATGCAAGAACATCTAGTGGATGAAAAGAACAAACATGCAATGACATCTAGAGGATCCATGTGGATTATGAAACGAACACACATGCAATGACATCAGTGGATCCATGTGGTTTATGAAACGAACACACCTACATTGATATCTACTTCATCCATGTTGTTTGTGAAAAGAAAACACATGAAATGACATATAGTGGATCCATGTGGTTTATGAAAAGGACACACAATTAATGACATCTAGTGGATCCATGTGATTTATGAAATGAACACACATCAATGACATCTAGTGGATCAATGTGGGCTAGGAAAAGAACGCACATGCAATGACACCAGTGGATCAGTGTGGTTTATGAAATGAACACACATGCAGTGACATAAGTGGATCAGTGTGGTTTATGAAAATAACACACATGCAATGACATCTAGTGGATCCATGTGGTTTACGAAAAGAACAAACATGCAATGACATATACTGGATCCATGTGGTTTATGAAAAGAACACACATGAAATGACATATAGTGGATCCATGTGGTTTATGAAAAGGACACACATCTAATGACATCTAGTGGATCCATGTGATTTATGAAGTGAACACACATCAATGACATCTAGTGGATCAATGTGGTCTAGGAAAAGAACACACATGCAATGTCACCAGTGGATCAGTGTGGTTTATGAAATGAACACACATGCAATGACATCTTTCGGATCTGTGTGGTTTATGAAAATAAAACACATACAATGACATCTAGAGGATCCATGTGGTTTATGAAACGAACACACATGCAGTGACATCAGTGGATCCATGTGGTTTATGAAAAGAACACACCTGCTCTGAGATCTAGTGCATCCATGTTGTTTATGAAAAGAACACACATGTAAAGACATATAGTGGATCCATGTGGTTTATGAAAAGGACACATATTTAATGACATCTAGTGGATCCATGTGGTTTATGAAATGAACACACATGCAATGAAATCTAGTGTATCCATGTGGTTTATGAAAAGAACACCAATGCAATGACACTGGTGAATCAGTGTGGTTTATGAAAAGAACACACATGCAATTACATCTACTGGATCAGTGTGGTTTATGAAAAGAACACACATGCAATGACATCTAGTGGATCAGTGTGGTTTATGAAAAGAACACACATGCAATGGCATCTAGAGGATCAGTATGGTTTATGAAATTAACACACATGCAATGACATCTAGTGGATCCATGTGGTCTATGAAAAGAACACACATGCAATGAATTCTAGTGTATCCATGTGGTTTATGAGAAGAACACCCATGCAATGACATTGGTGAATCAGTGTGGTTTATGAAAAGAACACACATGCAATGACATCTACTGGATCAATGTGGTTTATGAAAAGAACACACATGCAATGACGTCTAGTGGATCAGTGTGGTTTATGAAAAGAACACACATGCAATGGCATCTAGAGGATCAGTATGGTTTATGAAAAGAACACACATGCAATGACATCTAGTGGATCCATGTGGTCTATGAAAAGAACACACATGCAATGACATCAGTGGATCCATGTGGTTTTGGAAAAGAACACGCATGCAATGACATCTAGTGGATCCATGTAGTTTATGAAAAGAACACAAATGCAATGACACTAGTGGATCCATGTGGTTTAGGAAAAGAACACACATGCAATGACATATAGTGGATCAGTGTGGTTTATGAAAAGAACACGCATGCAAGAACATCTAGTGGATGAAAAGAACAAACATGCAATGACATCTAGAGGATCCATGTGGTTTATGAAACAAACACACATGCAATGACATGAGTGGATCCATGTGGTTTATGAAATGAACACACCTACATTGATATCTACTTCATCCATGTTGTTTGTGAAAAGAAAACACATGAAATGACATATAGTGGATCCATGTGGTTTATGAAAAGGACACACAATTAATGACATCTAGTGGATCCATGTGATTTATGAAATGAACACACATCAATGACATCTAGTGGATCAATGTGGGCTAGGAAAAGAACACACATGCAATGACACCAGTGGATCAATGTGGTTTATGAAATGAACACACATGCAATGACATAAGTGGATCAGTGTGGTTTATGAAAATAACACACATGCAATGACATCTAGTGGATCCATGTGGTTCTGAAAAGAACAAACATGCAATGACATATACTGGATCCATGTGGTTTATGAAAAGAACACACATGAAATGACATATAGTGGATCCATGTGGTTTATGAAAAGGACACACATCTAATGACATCTAGTGGATCCATGTGATTTATGAAGTGAACACACATCAAGGACATCTAGTGGATCAATGTGGTCTAGGAAAAGAACACACATGCAATGTCACCAGTGGATCAGTGTGGTTTATGAAATGAACACACATGCAATGACATAAGTGGATCAGTGTGGTTTATGAAAATAACACACATGCAATGACATCTAGTGGATCCATGTGGTTTACGAAAAGAACAAACATGCAATGACATATACTGGATCCAATTGGTTTATGAAAAGAACACACATGCAATGACATCTAGTGGATCCATGTGGTTTATGAAATGAACTCACATGTAATGAGATCTAGTGGATCCATGTGGTTTTGGAAAAGAACACACATGCAATGACATATAGTGGATCCATGTGGTTTATGAAAAGAACAAACATGCAATGACAACTAGTTGATCCATGTGGTTTATGAAATGAACACACATGCAATGAAATCTAGTGTATCCATGTGGTTTATGAAAAGAACACCCATGCAATGACACTGGTGAATCAGTGTGGTTTATGAAAAGAACATACAGGCAATGACATCTACTGGATCAGTGTGGTTTATGAAAAGAACACACATGCAATGACATCTAGTGGATCAGTGTGGTTTATGAAAAGAACACACATGCAATGGCATCTAGAGGATCAGTATGGTTTATGAAAAGAACACACATGCAATGACATCTAGTGGATCCATGTGGTCTATGAAAAGAACACACATGCAATGACATCAGTGGATCCATGTGGTTTTGGAAAAGAACACGCATGCAATGACATCTAGTGGATCCATGTAGTTTATGAAAAGAACACAAATGCAATGACACTAGTGGATCCATGTGGTTTAGGAAAAGAACACACATGCAATGACATATAGTGGATCAGTGTGGTTTATGAAAAGAACACGCATGCAAGAACATCTAGTGGATGAAAAGAACAAACATGCAATGACATCTAGAGGATCCATGTGGATTATGAAACGAACACACATGCAATGACATCAGTGGATCCATGTGGTTTATGAAACGAACACACCTACATTGATATCTACTTCATCCATGTTGTTTGTGAAAAGAAAACACATGAAATGACATATAGTGGATCCATGTGGTTTATGAAAAGGACACACAATTAATGACATCTAGTGGATCCATGTGATTTATGAAATGAACACACATCAATGACATCTAGTGGATCAATGTGGGCTAGGAAAAGAACACACATGCAATGACACCAGTGGATCAGTGTGGTTTATGAAATGAACACACATGCAATGACATAAGTGGATCAGTGTGGTTTATGAAAATAACACACATGCAATGACATCTAGTGGATCCATGTGGTTCTGAAAAGAACAAACATGCAATGACATATCTTTGGATCCATGTGGTTTATGAAAAGAACACACATGAAATGACATATAGTGGATCCATGTGGTTTATGAAAAGGACACACATCTAATGACATCTAGTGGATCCATGTGATTTATGAAGTGAACACACATCAATGACATCTAGTGGATCAATGTGGTCTAGGAAAAGAACACACATGCAATGTCACCAGTGGATCAGTGTGGTTTATGAAATGAACACACATGCAATGACATCTTTCGGATCTGTGTGGTTTATGAAAATAAAACACATACAATGACATCTAGAGGATCCATGTGGTTTATGAAACGAACACACATGCAGTGACATCAGTGGATCCATGTGGTTTATGAAAAGAACACACCTGCTCTGAGATCTAGTGCATCCATGTTGTTTATGAAAAGAACACACATGTAAAGACATATAGTGGATCCATGTGGTTTATGAAAAGGACACATATTTAATGACATCTAGTGGATCCATGTGGTTTATGAAATGAACACACATGCAATGAAATCTAGTGTATCCATGTGGTTTATGAAAAGAACACCAATGCAATGACACTGGTGAATCAGTGTGGTTTATGAAAAGAACACACATGCAATTACATCTACTGGATCAGTGTGGTTTATGAAAAGAACACACATGCAATGACATCTAGTGGATCAGTGTGGTTTATGAAAAGAACACACATGCAATGGCATCTAGAGGATCAGTATGGTTTATGAAATTAACACACATGCAATGACATCTAGTGGATCCATGTGGTCTATGAAAAGAACACACATGCAATGAATTCTAGTGTATCCATGTGGTTTATGAGAAGAACACCCATGCAATGACACTGGTGAATCAGTGTGGTTTATGAAAAGAACACACATGCAATGACATCTACTGGATCAATGTGGTTTATGAAAAGAACACACATGCAATGACGTCTAGTGGATCAGTGTGGTTTATGAAAAGAACACACATGCAATGGCATCTAGAGGATCAGTATGGTTTATGAAAAGAACACACATGCAATGACATCTAGTGGATCCATGTGGTCTATGAAAAGAACACACATGCAATGACATCAGTGGATCCATGTGGTTTTGGAAAAGAACACGCATGCAATGACATCTAGTGGATCCATGTAGTTTATGAAAAGAACACAAATGCAATGACACTAGTGGATCCATGTGGTTTAGGAAAAGAACACACATGCAATGACATATAGTGGATCAGTGTGGTTTATGAAAAGAACACGCATGCAAGAACATCTAGTGGATTAGTGTGGTTTATGAAAAGAACAAACATGCAATGACATCTAGAGGATCCATGTGGTTTATGAAACGAACACACATGCAATGACATCAGTGGATCCATGTTGTTTATGAAACGAACACACCTACATTGATATCTACTTCATCCATGTTGTTTGTGAAAAGAAAACACATGAAATGACATATAGTGGATCCATGTGGTTTATGAAAAGGACACACAATTAATGACATCTAGTGGATCCATGTGATTTATGAAATGAACACACATCAATGACATCTAGTGGATCAATGTGGGCTAGGAAAAGAACGCACATGCAATGACACCAGTGGATCAGTGTGGTTTATGAAATGAACACACATGCAATGACATAAGTGGATCAGTGTGGTTTATGAAAATAACACACATGCAATGACATCTAGTGGATCCATGTGGTTCTGAAAAAAACATGCAATGACATATACTGGATCCATGTGGTTTATGAAAAGAACACACATGAAATGACATATAGTGGATCCATGTGGTTTATGAAAAGGACAGACATTTAATGACATCTAGTGGATCCATGTGATTTATGAAGTGAACACACATCAATGACATCTAGTGGATCAATGTGGTCTAGGAAAAGAACACACATGCACTATCACCAGTGGATCAGTGTGGTTTATGAAATGAACACACATGCAATGACATCTTTCGGACCTGTGTGGTTTATGAATATAAAACACATGCAATGACATCTAGACGATCCATGTGGTTTATGAAACGAACACACATGTAGTGACATCAGTGGATCCATGTGGTTTATGAAAAGAACACACCTGCTCTGAGATCTAGTGCATCCATGTTGTTTATGAAAAGAACACACATGTAAAGACATATAGTGGATCCATGTGGTTTATGAAAAGGACACATATTTAATGACATCTAGTGGATCCATGTGGTTTATGAAATGAACACACATGCAATGAAATCTAGTGTATCCATGTGGTTTATGAAAAGAACACCAATGCAATGACACTGGTGAATCAGTGTGGTTTATGAAAAGAACACACATGCAATGACATCTACTGGATCAGTGTGGTTTATGAAAAGAACACACATGCAATGGCATCTAGTGGATCAGTGTGGTTTATGAAAAGAACACACATGCAATGGCATCTAGAGGATCAGTATGGTTTATGAAATTAATACACATGCAATGACATCTAGTGGATCCATGTCATCTATGAAAAGAACACACATGCAATGAATTCTAGTGTATCCATGTGGTTTATGAGAAGAACACCCATGCAATGACACTGGTGAATCAGTGTGGTTTATGAAAAGAACACACATGCAATGACATCTACTGGATCAATGTGGTTTATGAAAAGAACACACATGCAATGACGTCTAGTGGATCAGTGTGGTTTAGGAAAAGAACACACATGCAATGGCATCTAGAGGATCAGTATGGTTGATGAAAAGAACAGACATGCAATGACATCTAGTGGATCCATGTGGCCTATGAAAAGAACACACATGCAATGACATCAGTGGATCCATGTGGTTTTGGAAAAGAACACGCATGCAATGACATCTAGTGGATCCATGTAGTTTATGAAAAGAACACAAATGCAATGACACTAGTGGATCCATGTGGTTTAGGAAAAGAACGCACATGCAATGACATATAGTGGATCAGTGTGGTTTATGAAAAGAACACGCATGCAAGGACATCTGGTAGATTACTGTGGTTTATGAAAAGAACAAGCATGCAATGACATCTAGAGGATCCATGTGGTTTATGAATCGAACACACATGCAATGACATCAGTGGATCCATGTGGTTTATGAAAAGAACACACCTGCATTGATATCTACTGCATCCATGTTGTTTATGAAAAGAACACACATGAAATGACATATAGTGGATCCATGTGGTTTATGAAAAGGACACACCTTTAATGACATCTAGTGGATCCATGTGATTTATGAAATGACCACACATAAATGACACCTAGTGGATCAATGTGGTCTAGGAAAAGAACACACATGCAATGACACCAGTGGATCAGTGTGGTTTATGAAATGAACACACATGCAATGACATCTTTCGGATCTGTGTGGTTTATGAAAATAAAACACATGCAATGACATCTAGAGGATCCATGTGGTTTATGAAACGAACACACATGCAGTGACATCAGTGGATCCATGTGGTTTATGAAAAGAACACACCTGCTCTGAGATCTAGTGCATCCATGTTGTTTATGAAAAGAACACACATGTAATGACATATAGTGGATCCATGTGGTTTATGAAAAGGACACATATTTAATGACATCTAGTGGATCCATGTGATTTATGACATGAACAAACATGCAATGACATCTAGTGGATCAATGTGGTTTAGGAAAAGAACACACATGTAATGACACCAGTGGATCAGTGTGGTTTATGAAATGAACACACATGTAATGACATCTTTCGGATCAATGTGGTTTATGAAAAGAACACACATGCAATGACATAAGTGGATCAATGTGGTTTATGAAAAGAACACACATGCAATGACACTAGTGGATCCATGTGGTTTATGAAATGAACACACATGCAATGGCATCTAGTGGATCCATGTGGTTTATGAAAAGAACACACATGAAATGAACTAGTGGGTCGGTGTTATGAAAAGAACACACATGCAATGACATCTAGTGGATCAGTGTGGTTTATGAAAAGAACACACATGCAATGACATCTAGTGGATCACTGTGGTTTATGAAAAGAACAAACATGCAATGACATCTAGTGGATCCATGTGGTTTATGAAAAGAAAACAAAATTAATGGCATCTAGTGGATCCATGTGGTTTATGAAAAGAACACACATGCAATGACATCTAGTGGAACCATGTGGTATATGAAAAGAGCACTCATGCAATGACACTAGTGGATCCACGTGGTTTATGAAATGAACACACATGCAATGGCATCTAGTGGATCCATGTGGTTTATGAAAAGAATATACATGAAATGAACTAGTGGATCAGTGTTATGAAAAGAACACACATGCAATGACATCTAGTGGATAAATGTAGTTTATGAAAAGAACACACATGCAATGACATCTAGTCGATCAGTGTGGTTTATGAAAAGAACACACATGCAATGACATCTAGTGGATCACTGTGGTTTATGAAAAGAACAAACATGCAATGACATCTAGTGGATCCATGTGGTTTATGAAACGAACACACATGCAGTGACATCAGTGGATCCATGTGGTTTATGAAAAGAACACACCTGCTCTGAGATCTAGTGCATCCATGTTGTTTATGAAAAGAACACACATGTAATGACATATAGTGGATCCATGTGGTTTATGAAAAGGACACATATTTAATGACATCTAGTGGATCCATGTGATTTATGACATGAACAAACATGCAATGACATCTAGTGGATCAATGTGGTTTAGGAAAAGAACACACATGTAATGACACCAGTGGATCAGTGTGGTTTATGAAATGAACACACATGTAATGACATCTTTCGGATCAATGTGGTTTATGAAAAGAACACACATGCAATGACATAAGTGGATCAATGTGGTTTATGAAAAGAACACACATGCAATGACACTAGTGGATCCATGTGGTTTATGAAATGAACACACATGCAATGGCATCTAGTGGATCCATGTGGTTTATGAAAAGAACACACATGAAATGAACTAGTGGGTCGGTGTTATGAAAAGAACACACATGCAATGACATCTAGTGGATCAGTGTGGTTTATGAAAAGAACACACATGCAATGACATCTAGTGGATCACTGTGGTTTATGAAAAGAACAAACATGCAATGACATCTACTGGATCCATGTGGTTTATGAAAAGAAAACAAAATTAATGGCATCTAGTGGATCCATGTGGTTTATGAAAAGAACACACATGCAATGACATCTAGTGGAACCATGTGGTATATGAAAAGAGCACTCATGCAATGACACTAGTGGATCAGTGTGGTTTATGAAAAGAACACACATGCAATGGCATCTAGAGGATCAGTATGGTTTATGAAAAGAACACACATGCAATGACATTAGTGGATCCATGTGGTCTATGAAAAGAACACACATGCAATGACATCAATGGATCCATGTGGTTTTGGAAAAGAACACGCATGCAATGACATCTAGTGGATCCATGTAGTTTATGAAAAGAACACACATGCAATGAAACTAGTGGATCCATGTGGTTTATGAAAATAACACACATGCAATGACATCAGTAGTTCAACATGGTTTATAAAAAGAACACGCATGCGATGACATCTAGTGGATCCATGTGGTTTTGGAAAAAACACATGCAATGACATCTAGTGGATCCATGTGGTTTATGAAAAGAACACACATGCAATGACACTAGTGGATCCATGTAGTTTAGGAAAAAAGAACACACATGCAATGACATCTAGTGGATCAGTGTGGTTTATGAAAAGAACACACATGTAGTGACATCTAGTGGATAAATGTGGTCTAGGAAAAGAACACAAACGCAATGACACCAATGCATACGTGTGGTTTATGAAATGAACACACATGCAATGACATCTTTCGGATCAGTGTGGTTTATGCAAAGAACACACATGCAATGACATCTAGTGGATCAGTGTGGTTTATGAAATGAACACACATGCAATGAAATCTAGTGGGTCAATGTGGTTTATGAAAAGAACAAATATGCAATGACATCTAGTGGATCCATGTGGTTTATCAAAAGAACACACAATTAATGGCATCTAGTGGATCCATGTGGTTTATGAAAAGAACACACAATTAATGACATCTAGTGGATCCATGTGGTTTATGAAATGAACACACATGCAATGAAATACAGTGGATCCACGTGGTTTATGAAATGAACACACATGCAATGAAATCTAGTGGATCCATGTGGTTTATGAAAAGAACACACATGCAATGACACTAGTGGATTAGTGTGGTTTATGAAAAGAATACACATGATATGACATCTAGTGGAACAGTGTGGTTTATGAAAGAACACACATGCAATGAAATCCAGTGGATCCATCTGGTTTATGAAATGAACACACATGCAATGAAATCCAGTGGATCCATGTGGTTTATGAAATGACCACACATGCAATGAAATCTAGTGGATCCATGTGGTATATGAAAAGAACACACATGCAATGACACTAGTGGATTAGTGTGGTTTATGAAAAGAATACACATGATATGACATCTAGTGGAATAGTGTGGTTTATGAAAAGAACACACATGCAATGACATCTAGTGGATCCATGTGGTTTATGAAATGACCACACATAAATGACATCTAGTGGATCAATGTGGTCTAGGAAAAGAACACACATGCAATGACATCTAGTGGATCCATGTGGTTTATGAAAAGAACACACATGCAATGACATCAGTGGTTCAATGTGGTTTATAAAAAGAACACACATGCGATGACATCTAGTGGATCCATGTGGTTTATGTAAAGAACTCACATGGAATGACATCTTGTGGATCCATGTGGTTTGGGAAAAGAACACACATGCAATGACATCTAGTGGATCCATGTGGTTTATGAAAAGAACACACATGCAATGACACTAGTGGATCCGTGTGGTTTAGGAAAAGAACACACAAGCAATGACATCTAGTGGATCAGTGTGGTTTATGAAAAGAACACACATGTGGGGTCCCCCGGATTCAACATCCGAGAAATCCCTGTTATGATATACATTCCCATGATTAGTGAGCAATGGAACATAACCGACAAGTATCATTATAGCTTCCGAAACATAACGAGTACAAGACTTACATAGTTGCCCTTATGGCTGCACAACCTTTAACAATGGAGCTTCATCACACGCAGGGCGCAGTCAGGCCCCAACTACAGGCGATTGACTAGGAGGACGGCCTAGCTTGCTGGACGCCACCTTAATTTTTCGGTATCAAGCTTCGGAAAGCCTGGCCAAGTAAATAACCAGGGAAAATGCCATGAGTACATTTGAATGTACTTGCAAACCACCAAGATAAGTTAAACAAGGTAATGCAATCTGGCTATGGCGAGATAGCTCTATCTAGGGTTGTTTTTGAATAGCCTAGATTATCTCTTGTAGTTATGGCATCTCTATATCTTTGTTGAAAAAGAGTTTTGAAAACATGCTTCTGTTTTATAAAGCAAGATATCCCCATATCCTTGTTGAAAACCTTTTTGAAAGCAGTTTTGGATTAAACCCCCTTTTTAACATCTTCGACCATCTCTGGTAAAACCAAAGCCATTATTCTTAGGTCCTCTCATGACCTCCCTACATTGATCCATCTTTCCAAAAAAAACCACCAATTTGGGTACTCCTAGCCATCACCTTTCCAACCGTCCTTGACCGTGGACACGACTATTCGAATAGATTATACTCTGCAGAGTTTGCGCACTTTCCCCACAAGAATCAATACATACACCGGGATAAAACCATGCCCACCTACACATGGTAGACGGGGGTTTGGATAATCAAACCTAACCTTTTGCTTGTCGACCCTAGCAAAGGATGCTTTTCCTTTTGGGTTTGTTCTCCCCGGCAACGAGTATGTGGCCCCCGGCCATAGTCCTGCCTTCCGTACACACGTATACCTTAACTTGGTGACTCCACTTCCTTCCACACTACCTAAGTCATATCGTCTGCGGGAGACCCAATTGTTGCACCGGCACTCCTAGCAAGACAGGCTCACTCTTGCCGAAGCAAGCTATAGGCTCCAGATCCGTAGAACTGTTAGCGCCTATTCGGAATTCAAGGGATTTCTCCCAATTAGCATTGTAAAAGCTGCCTCGGCTAAAGAAGACAAACTATGAGCTAAACCCTAGCACCTGGGATAATGTGGTTGCACGGATAAATTGTTCCGGTAAAGGCGTAGAAACATCCCTTCTCTTTCTCTTGCCCATTTCATTATTTCTCATCATCACCACTTCTTTAGTTAAAACATCCGCTTGGAACGATGCCTCTTGCCAAGGGTTTTGCAAAGTAGTTTTTAAACATTTGTAGTAGGGTAAATCCCAAAACAATTTATTCAACAAACATCCATGGTTTCCAACGAGGTAGGATGCTAATCGCCATAACCTCGATTTAATGGGGGGGGTAAATGGTAGGTTTACATCAGGGTGGGTGCCATGAGGGACACCAAGTCATAACTTGGAGGAGCCAAGTCATTACCGCAGTATATATAAAACCATACCTGCAGATAAATAATGCAATTTATAAAGGAGATACCAAACAAGTAATAAAAAGAGTAGGACAAGTATTAGAATTCGGGATGGTGGCTTGCCTATGATCAACGATAAGTCCCTGGACTTCTCCTTAGATAACCAAGAATACTCAATAAATAATAATAAGAAGTCCCTTTCTTCTCGTCGTCAAACAATCACACTATCGCCGTCATCAAGTATACATGCAAGCAGACAATACCACATTCAATACAAGGCATACAGGCATCAACCATACAGCAAACAACCATAAGGCATACTACTAAATTTAGTAGGTTTTGGAGAAGTTGGGTACTAGTAATGGAATTGCTTAGGTTGCCCTAATAGGGTTTTCCCTTGGAAGATAGTTCTATTTACCAAGGACTTGGGGTGGGGGCCTGAGGTCTGTAGGATACCAATGTGCAACAATGACATCCTTAGATAGGTCTTGACAAAACAAGACCAACACAAGTGGTTTCACTAGATTATCAGTTACCTAGATTTAGTTATGCTTTTTATAGTGTAATAAACTCTAGTTTGAGGAAATAATTCACCAGAACTTATCTGGAGGGCAAACAATTATTTCCTTGGGTGGTTAAGTAGTGTCTGAGGTACTGAACCACATAGAATTGGAATCTTGTCAGAATAATTACCAGAATGTCCATAATAAATCATCAAAGGCAGTTCTGTAAGGTATTTGCCTTTTTCACCAGATTTATTTTACAGGCTAGTGTGATTCCTATTTTACATGGTAGGTATTGGAATTATCTTTCTTTACAAATTGGAATTACTCATTTTGGATAACCAGAACTACTGGAGGGATTTATCTAGTGAAGAAGGTGTACACATAATAGTTTAATTCATTAAAATTCAACCGTAGCTCAATAAAATACGAGCTGTTGGGGATTGATAGATTTTGATAAGCACATCCACAAAAGTTGGAATTAGATCAATACCTCATTTGGTTTTACCTAGAGAAATTCCCTAAGTCAGATATTCTCCGTTTTTGTTATTTTTGCTATAGAGTGACCTTAGTTCACCTTGACCTGAGATAAATGCTAGATGGTAGGCCTACAGATAGACCTTCAATGGTGCTTGATTTCATCCATTTTGGAGAAGTGTAGGCCACTAAGGAATTTATTTAGTATAAACTACTCCTTCTTGCAGAATAATTGCCAACAAGTAATAAAAATTATTTTTGACCAAGTGATACCTCTGCATGTTTAAGAAAACATCTGGGGACTATCAGAAATTTAGATCTTGGCATTTGGATTTTATTTTTATTTTCAAAATTATTTAATCCAACTGGTACATTTCTGGATCTAGAATTAAAAGAAAAAGGAAAAAGGAAAAACGGGTAACTGGTCTAGATCTGGGGATGTCTTTGGGCCTCATGAGGCAAGGGACCACACGTCGCTTGGGGAGGCCTTGTGCGTCTTGAGTTTGAACTCGACAGAGCTGGCCCACTCGTCAGCGGCTCGACACGGCAAAGCGGTAAGGGCACGCGGGGACCGTCGGATTAGAGAGGAGATCGACGACGCGGCATCGTCTCACAACTCTCGACGCGGCGGCGGGGTGCAAACCCTAACAGAGGGCCGAGCGGGACGGGGATCTCACCTAGGGGATCGGGGGAAGGTGTGGAGGCGACAGGGCGACGCGGTCGACGACGGGGAGCTCGGGGATGGGCGGCACGGTGGCTTTTGCCTCCGGGAAGTAGCCCGCGCGACGGTGCGTGAACCTAGCTCGCTGGAGCTTCGTCAGTGAGGTCGGAGGAGGCGGTCCTGGGCCAAAATAGGCACATGGTTAGATAGAGGAGGAAGAGGGGATCACGGTAGAGTGACATGCAGGCAGAGAAGGGCAGGAGAGGGAGAGCTATGCTCAGATCTTGAGCAATGGCCGAAACTTCTTCTCTTCCTTCCTTCGAGCAGGGCAGAGCAGGGGGAATGGAGTGGAGCTCTGGGGAGTGTAGGTTGGTGGTGAAGGAGCAAATGAGCCAGGGAGAGGCGATGTACTGTCCTGTGGCCTTATAAACCAAAGGGGAGAGGTCCATGGTGGACATAGTCCATGGGGAGCATGGAGGAGGTCAGGGCAATGGCATTGGTCGAGGAGGGCGGTGTTGGGGGTATGTGGGGCCAATAGCTCGGCCAGAGAGAGAGGGGAGTGGTGGTGTCTGCTGCTTCTTTTAATATGCAAGATATTTTGTCAAGGTAGGGCCATCTCTCTCTCTCACTTGATCAAGATCTAAGGAGGCAAGGGTAGGGCAGCTGCTGCAGGGGTACATGACCAGGAGGGAGTGACGTTTCTATGGTGGTGTATTAGACAAGTTTGGGGTAGCTTGGATTTGTTTTAGCTCAAGTTTTGATTGTTTTGCAAACTTTGATCACAAGAGAGCTTGTGAAGGAGTTCAGAAATTTACATTGGAAAAGGTGGGGGAGATGATACTAGTAGATGGGTATGGTCAAGGTACAATCCTAGGATTTATTTGTGATCTTTCTAAGGGGTGTTAGTCCTCTTAAATCCATTTATTCAAGAAGTGCAGAAGTAGTTTCTAAAAGATCATTTGATATTTTTACTTTGTACATGGTTCGTTTTTGATGTGAAAAGGTCTTAGATATGAAGTCACACCTTTGGGAATTTTCCCAAGATTCATTGATTAATAAAAGCATTTAAAACAATTACTATTCCATTTCTTCCATTTAAGAAAATGGACAAAAAGAAATAATAAAGCTCTTCAAAAATATTTATTTTTGAAGTTGGAAGATTGGGTATGATAATTAGACTTCAAAAGATCTAGAAGTCGGAGGTGTGATTTGGAGGAAATCAAACTTTCTTTTATAGATTAAGTTTTGGAGTTTTTGTCCACTAAAGGAATTAAATAGTTTGAGCCATAATAAATATGGATAATATTTGGTAAATCCTTGTAATCAGTGTAAGTGATGTACACCATGTGTATCAAGCATTTTAAATCTTGGGATGTGATAGATCAAGTTGATTTTGGTGGAATACCAACTAAACCTTATTGGATCTTGGAGCTCAGAGCTCCCCTTGGGGCATGGAAGATATGGATGGATAGACCAAGTGATGTAGATCACCATGGTATAGATGTTTGAGCTTGTTCATGCTTGAGGGTTCTAAGCATTGAATTCAAACTTTGAATAAAATAAGCCTGCCAAAGGCAGATTATCAAATAGCCTTCAAAACCTTGTGGGTTTAAGAAGCACAAGGGTCCAATTGGAACAAGTGAAGTAGGGGTTGATAGACCAATATGATTAGACCAGAACCATGTAAGGAGTTTTTCCAATGAAGATAGGATGAGGGTGTGAGCTTCTGACCAAGTTGGCTAATTGATAAGATTTGCAAAAAAAGTTATTTTCTTGCCAGCAAAACCATCAAGAACAAGTGGGTTGGAGGATGATCTAAACAAGGGAAAGAGTGGTAATTGGTAGTACTTATGTTGGTTTACAAGATGGTTCAAGTGCATTTCCAAAAGTGCACAAGGGTGGAGGAAGGGAGGCATTTGAAAAGGTGATGCTGGAAATAGTTTTCCAGACTTAGCCAAATTTGGAAGATTTAGGTTTGGTGACTAGAATCGAGGAGATGATGCCTTTGATGGATGGCAAGATACCAAAGCATCAGCAAGTGGATGATGTTGAAGTGTATATTGATTAGAAGGGATACAAGCTTGCTAGTGATCTTCATGGGCTTGGAAGCTTTTGGATTAGATCACTTCAGAAAGGACCTGGTTAAGGGGGATTTAGAGGAATATCTTGGGATTAGGGATTGGGTCCAACTTGTAGTATAGGTTAGGAGTTGTTGATGCGGAGTATCTTGAGTCCTAGAGAGTGAGCTCCTAGGGTGGCTCATACTATCTCCTAAGCATACAAACCAAACAGCAGATGAAGGCAATTCATCCTATAAACAAAGCAAACCCACTACTAGGGTTACCCTCAAGCCTATCTTGAGGTAAGTAGGGGTATATTGAAAGGTTAGAGTTTGAATAAGGTGAGGGGCATTGGTATTTCTACCAATAGTAGGATTCAAAAGATTTATAAAAGGTTTTGTTAATTCTAGAGGTAAGAATAGTTGAGGGTTCTGTCTTGAAAACATAAGGAGATTATATTATATAGCTCTCCATAGTGTTGTCAGTAGAAGTTACTAAAATAGTTTGGTTTGCAAGGCATCTTGGCTCAGGTTTTGAAATGCCAGAACATTTGAGAATATGGAGAAAGAGCCAGGATAGTTTTGCTAAATACGTTTTGTCAAATGAAGTTGAGTTAAGTAGTACATCATCTAATACCTATTCATATGCATAAGCATAATCAAACAACAAACAAATAGTGCAACATTAAACAAGAGAAAGTTTTTTGTTCCTCCTGATTTTTGCCTTCTAGATAACTATGCAGGGTTGCTGAAATTGGGGTGTTATAGACCTTTCCCCCTTAAGAGAATCTCGTTCCAAGATTCGGGAGAGATAGGGTTGGAGGAGCTACGTCATGGCGTCGTGCTATATCCGAGGTAACTCGGGGATACTAAGTTTACGGCAGGATTATTGCTTCCGTACTGGGTTTGACGCTTGGGTTGTTCTACGCCGTGTAGGGGTTTGGGTCCAGTCTAGGGAATCCAAGCGTAGGGGTTTAGTACTGGGTTTGACGCGTGAGGCGTGCTAGGGGGGTTTCATCTTGATATTCTGAGGTGCTGACGAAATCCAAGCGTAGCTTCCAGGGGGTAGGCTTCGGTCCATCTGTTAATTCTCTTTATGTGGGAAAGACAAGCTAGGCAGCTCGGAGAGTCATAAACCAAGGACATCCTTAATACACACAGATGAGGGTGGCAAAAGATAGTTCTTAAGGTAGCGTACAACAACATAAGGAAGGGTAGCATCATAGGTGTCGTTCAAGGGGGAAAGGTAACTAGTCTACCACAAACTGAAGTTCCTGACATCTGGATATTTCTAGTTTAAGGCTAGATATCCTAACTCTTGAATCTATTCCAACGAGGTACATGAAGGGTTTCGCAGCATAGTAAATCAAAATTTTCTACGGAAGCGAACAGAAGGAAAGCCAAGATCTAATCTAGGAGATGCATACAACGAGAGAGATTGGATTAGATCTTCATACCCTTGAAGATTCGCACAGCGGAACGTTCGTCGAAACGTGGGTGATGTAGTCGTACTCGCTTCTCCTCCTCGCGATCCGATCCGATCTAGCACCACAAGTGGCGGTGCCTCCGTGAGATGCACACGTGCAGCACCTCGACGTCTCCTCCTTCCTCGGACCAGCAAGTATGGTGGAGAGATAGATTGGATCTACAACGCGACGGCGGTGTGTATATGGTGGAGAATTTCTGCAGCAGGGCTTCGCCTACAAACAGTCGGAAGGGAGAGAGGAAGGCAGCAGGGCTACTAGGGTTTGGAGGAAGGTGTGTGTGTGTGGGGGGGGAGGGGGCGCACCAGCCCTCTATATATAGAGGGGGGGTGCGGCCAGCCCTTGCCCATCCTCCAAGCCTATCTCTAGTTTAAACGATTTAAACTTTCCCTTATCTAGAAACCCTATCTCTAGTTTAAACGAGTTTAAACTTATCTAGGATCGGCTGGGCCCTATGGGGCCTTGTGCCCAATGCGCCAGAACACTCCCTCATAGGCCCATGCCCCTCCCCGGAAGGTGGGGCCACGTTGGTCCCTTCCGAAGGTTCTAGAAGCTTCCAGACAATACCGATTAATCCTAACAATTCAACTCCAAAACTGCACTGTCTTATATGAATCTTATTCTCCGGACCACTCCAAACCTCTCGTGATGTCCGGATCCCATCCGAGACCAACAAAAATTCATAAACCAAGTATCCAATCTATCCTAGCATCGAGACACGTTATGTGTGACCGCTGGTTCGAGAATATGCGCACATGATCTTCTATCAATAATCAACAGCGGGTGCAGGCACCCATATTGACTCCACACATTCATCGATGATCATATCGATGAACCACGATGCCAGGATTCAATCAATCCCATATACATATTCCCTTTGTCTCGCGATATTTTACTTGCCCGAGATTCGATCATCCAGATCGCCATACCTAGTTCAATCTCGTTCACGAAGTACTTTACTCGCCCGTAATCCGATATCACTTTGTGATTAACTCCTTAACCACATGCTTGCAAGCGTGTTGATATCGACACCGAGTGGGCCCAAGTATATCTCTCCGACTTGGGAGGGACAAATCCCATCTCGATACATACTACCCAATGATACTTTCCGATCACCGAGAGACACCTTTATGATCACCCTCTCATAGGATGACGCTTGATGACCTCAAAGCTTTCTTCCGATACCGTGGAGTTGTATTATCTCATGGTCTAAGGAATACAATATTTGACATAGGAAAAGCTTCGCAAAGATGAACACAAAGACACGATCTAATTGCTTCGCTTAGTTTGTCTACATCCACCATATCATTCTCCCAATGATATGGTCTCATTATCAATTGACAACTCATGTCTATGGTTAGGAAACCTTAACCATCATTGATCAATGAGCTAGTCCATAGAGGCGTACTAGGGACACGGTGTTGTTCACAAACCACACAAGTATTAATGTTTCCGCTTAATACAATTCTAGCATGGAATATAAACTTTATCATGAACAAGAATTATAATAATAACATCTTTATTATTGCCTCTAGGGCATAATTCCAACAGTCTCCCACTTGCACTAGAGTCAATAATCTAGTTTACATTTGGCAACAATCTCACACCCATGGCACTGAGGTGCTGATCATGTTTTACACGTGAAAGAGGTTTAGTCAATGGATCTGCGACATTCAGATCTCAGATGTACTTTGCTGATCTTCAGATCTCCATCTGCTATATAATCTCGGATTATATGAAACTTGCGGTTGATATGCTTGGTCTTTGGATGATATCTTGGTTCCTTAGCGAGTGCTATGTCTCCAGTGTTGTCACACAATATCTCCAGTGGGACCAATGCACTTGGAACCACGCCAAGCTCAGTAATGAAGTTTCTGATCCAAACTCCTTCACTTGACGATTCTGCAGCAGCCATGTATTCCGCTTTCATCGTAGATCCCGCGATCACGCTTTGCTTGCGACTTCTCCAGCTCACACTCCTCCATTCAAAATATACACGTATCCCGTCCGAGATTTACAATCATCCTTGTCGGTGTTTAAACTAGCATCGACGTAACCTTTACGACGAAATGTTCATCACCCCATAGACTAAGAACATTTCTTTAGTCCTATTTAGGTACCTTAGGATGTTCTTCACGCTGTCGAAAGTGTTCCACTCGGATCACTTTGCCATCTCGTCAAACTAAGAGCATTGGACACATCTGTCTAGTACACAAGATGGCATACATGATGGAACCTATGGCCGAGGCATAAGGCACTTTGCTCATAGCTTCCCTATCATTTACCGTAGTGGACACCGAGCCTTGCTCAATATCTTACTCGACAACATAGGCATCAACCTTTCAATGCCTTATCCATTCGAACCTTTTCGAACTTTGTCTAGGTATGTACTCGCTTAAAGCTATCAGCGCCTTTGTCTATCTCTATAGATTTTGATGCCCAATATATAAGGAGCTTCACCTAGGTCTTTCATTGAAAACACTTGTTCAAATAACTCTTCACATCGTTAAGCATGTTGATGTCATTTCCAATAATCAATATGTCATCCACATATAGTACCGTAAACGTCACCGAGCTCCCACTCACTTTCTTGTAGATGCAAGCTTCAGAGCAATTTGGAACAAATCCAAAGCTTTTGATCACTTGATCAAACGAAGGTTCCAACTCCGAGATGCTTGCTTCATCCATAAATGGAACGCTGAAGTTTGCATACTTTATCAAGATCCTTAGGATCGACAAAACCTTCGGGTTGCATCATATACAACTCTTCATCAATGTTTCCATTGAGGAACGATCTTGACATCCATCCGCCATATTTCATAATCATGAAACGCAGCAATTGCTAATAAAATCCGAATAGACTTAAACATCGCCACGGAGAGAAAGTCTCATCGTAGTCAACACCTTGAACTTGTCGAAAACCTTTCGCGACAAGTTGTGCTTTATAGACGGTAACATTACCATCCGCGTCCGCTTTTCTTCTTGAAGATCCATTTGCACTCAACGACCTTTCTCGCTAGGAGGGTCCACCAAAGTCCATACTTGGTTTTCGCCATGGATCCCAATTGGATTTCATGGCTTCTAGCCATTTCTCGAGTCCGCTCATCATCGCTTCCTCATAGTTCGAGGTTCAGCCTTCTACTAACAAGACTGTCAAGACAGGTTGTTGTACCACTCAGAGGGGCACGCGACCTTGTCGACCGCGACGCTCAAGAGAAAGATCGTCCAAGCTTCATGATCCTTGTCATTAGCTTCCTCTATTGTTGGTGCAAAGCAGACTGAACAATTTCAGGTTCTGCGCTACTCTCCAATTCAAGATAAGGTTCAATAACCTCGCCTAGCTCTACTTTCCTCCCACTCACTTCTTTCGAGAGAAACTCCTTCTCAAGAAAGGAACCGTTCTTCATGACAAACACTTTGCCTTCGGTTACGTGATAGAAGGTATACCCAATAGTTTCCTTAGGGTATCCTATGAAGACGCATTTCTCCACTTTGGGTTCGAGCTTGTCGGGCATCAACTTCTTGACGAAGCTTCAGATCCCCAAACTTTAAGAAACGACAACTTAGGTTTAGCACCAAACCACGCTCATACGGTGTCTTCTCAATGGATTTAGATGGAGCCCTATTTAAAGTGAATGCAGCGGTTTCTAATGCATAACCCCAAAATGATAACGGCAAATCAAGAAGAGACATCATCGATCGGACCATATCTAATAGGGTTCGATTCCGCTCGTAGACACACCATTGCGCTTGTGGTGTTCCGGGTGTATGGAGTTGTGAAACGATTCCACTTGCTTTGAGATGCGTGAGAAAATCATAACTCAAATATTCGCCCCACGATCGGATCGTAGAAACTTAATCTTCATTACGATGGTTCTCCACTTCATTTTGAAATTCTTTGAACTTTTCAAACGTTTCAGATTTATGTTTCATTAAATAGATATACCCATATCTACTTAAGTCATCGGTAAAAGTGAGAAAATAGCGATATCCACCAAGGTCGAAACACTCATCGGTCCGCATACATCGGTATGTATGATTTCCAACAAGTCCGCTGTTCGCTCCATCATACCGGAGAACGGGTTTTGATCATCTTGCCCATGAGGCATGGTTCTTCGTGTCAAATGATTCAAAATCAAGAGACTCCAAAAGTCCATCGAATGGAGTTTCTTCATGCGCTTTACACCAATATGACCTAGACAACAAAGATTACCACAAATAAGTAGTATTATCACTATCTACTTTGCATCTCTTAGCCTCAATGTTATGGATGTGTGTTTCATCCCTTTCGAGATTTAGAAGAAATAAACCATTCACAAGAGGTGCATGACCATAAAAGATGTTACTCATATAAATAGAACAACCATTATTCTCCGATTTAAATGAATAACCGTCTTGCAATAAACACGATCCAAATAATGTTCATGCTCAACGCAGTACATAATAACATTTATTAAGGTTTAAAACTAATCCGAAGGTAAAACTAAGGAGAGCGTCGACGGCCATCACATCAACTCTTGATCCGCTGCCAACGCGCATCGTCACCTCATCCTCGCAGTCAGCCGCCTATTCCGTAGCTCCTATTTCGAGTTACAAATATTAGCAACCGAACCAAAGATCAAATACCTGTGCACTACAACGAGGGCTAGTAAGGAAAACATCAATAACATGTATATCAAATATACCTTTGATGGTGCCAGCCTTCTTGTCCGCCGGACAGTTGCGCCCAAAGGACCCTTGTCCTTGCAATAGAAGCACTCGCTTCCGCTTGGGTCCAGACTTGAGCTTCTTCTCGCAGGGCAACGCGCTTTGCCGCCTTTCTTGAAGGGCTTCTTTGCACCCTTACCTTTCTTAAAGGAGGGCTTGTTGACCATCAACACATGATTATCCTTTTGATGTCCACCTCCGTAGCCTTCAGCTTTGCGAAGAGCTCGGTGATCGATCAGTGGAACCAATCTGATTGTGAGTCACTACAAAACTTTT
This sequence comes from Avena insularis, assembly GCA_023614405.1. Classification (NCBI taxonomy): domain Eukaryota; kingdom Viridiplantae; phylum Streptophyta; class Magnoliopsida; order Poales; family Poaceae; genus Avena; species Avena insularis. The sequence goes on from CM042686.1 coordinate 323,154,573, forward strand.
GTAGCTGGGAGGGAGTGATTGCGAACCTCAATCTTGAGCTCCTCCGAATCTTGACCAGCTTGTTGCTCAAATGCTGAGTGTAGCCGACATCTTAATGGCGTGCTCACTAACGGAACTCCCTTCCTCCATCTTGCGCTTAAAGAACTTCGGAGATCTCATATCTCTCGTAACGGCCTGAGTCTCAAACATGGTTTTCAGCTCTTCGAGAATCTCAAAGGGCCCGGATAGTTTTCAAAACGATTTTGAAGTTCGGTTCCATAGCAAACAACATGGTGCTCTTAATCACACCATAATCATCTTTGTGTGACCGATAGACAGCTTTCTCATCACCGCCAGCTTGCAGCAGGGGGTTACCTAACGCTTTCTCAAGGACATAGTCCTTTGTCCGCCGCACGTAATGATTCTTAGATTGCGGAACCTTGGTGAAGTTAGACCCATTGTTTCTAAGCTTTTCTTTCTCAGCAAAAACGTTGAAGTTGAAGTTGGACTTGGCCATGTGATCTATAGTATTTGCAAGTACAATTTAGACTATGTTCATGATAAATAGTTCAACTTAATCAAATTACTAGATGAACTCCCACTAAATTCAACATCCCTCAAGTTGTTTAGTGAACACGATCCAAATTCACCACACCTAATCCGATCTTCACGAGAAGAGATGTGGTTTCAATGGTGGACAACGAAGTGTCGATCATATCATTCATATGACTCATGCTTAACCTTTCGGTTCTTGTGTTCCGAGGCCATGTCCGTACATGCTAGGCTCGCAAGTTAGACCCAAGTATTTCCGCGTGTGCAAAACTGGGTTGCACCCGTTGTATGTGAGCGTAGAGTCTATAGCACCCGATCATCACGTGATGCTTGGACACGACAAACTTTCGCAACGGTGCATACTTGGGGAGAACACAACTTTTATCTTGATCTTTAAGTGAGGAATCATCTTATAATGCTACCGTCGCGATCTAAGCATAATAAGATACATAAAAGGATAAACATCACATGCATATAACTTTATGTGACATGGTATAGCCAATCTTCGCAATGATCTCCATCTTGTGCTCCGCATGATCTCCATCACTCCACCATGATTGCCTCCACCACGAATAGCAACTACAACTATTGCTAACTACTTAGCGATAAAGTAAAGCTATTACATGGCGATAAGAAGTTGACTCAGGTCATACACAATTATAAAGACAACCATATGGCTTCTGCCGTTGTGTACTCATCGACATGCAAGTCGTGAAACATTACAAAACATGATCATCGCATACAATATACACATCACATCTTGGGCCATACCATATCACATAAAACACTCCCTGCAAAAACAAGTTAGACGCCTCTACTTTGTTGTTGCATGTTTTACGTGGCTCATGGGAGTAGATGCTAAGAACGATTCTTACCTACGGAAAGCCACAACGGTGATATTATGGTTGCCAAAATCCGGTGTTAATCCCATGACAACTATAGTGAGAGAAATCGACATCCACCACCGCATGTGTGGTACAAGCCACACGTCAAGTGCGGAGCGGTCTCGCTAACGACGCCGCGTAAGGTTGGCCTGGACCGCTTAATCTCACTATCCCGCCATAAGAAGAACACAAACAAGAGGCTTGCAACAAAACATCAACGCCGCAACAACCATGTTGCGTTCTACCGTGAATCACATCTACGCATAGATCTAGCTCGATACCATCAAGGGTTTGGCGGCATAGTAAATCAAAATTTTCTACTAAGCGAACAGAAGGAAAGCCAAGATCTAATCTAGGAGATGCATACAACGAGAGAGATTGGATTAGATCTTCATACCCTTGAAGATTCACACGTGAACGCTCCGAACGCGGGGTGATGTAGTCGCACGCTTCTCCTCCTCGCGATCCGATCCGATCTAGCACCACAAGTGGCGGTGCCTCCATGAGATGCACACGCAGCACCTCGACGCCTCCTCCTCGGACCAGCAAGTATGGTGGAGAGATAGATTGGATCTACAACGACGACGGTGTATATGGTGGAGAATTTCTGCAGCAGGCTTCGCCTACAAACAATCGAAGGGAGAGAGGAAGGCGGCAGGCTACTAGGGTTTGGAGGAAGGTGTGTGTGTGGGGGAGGGCGACCAGCCCTCTATATATAGAGGGGGTGCGCCAGCCCTGGACCATCCTCCAAGCCTATCTCTAGTTTAAACGATTTAAACTTTCCCTTATCTAGAAACCCTATCTCTAGTTTAAACGAGTTTAAACTTATCTAGATCGGCTGGGCCCTATGGGACCTTGTGCCCTGGCCCAATGCGCCAAGACACTCCCTCATAGGCCCATTCCCTCCCGGAAGGTGGGGCCACGTTGGTCCCCTTCCGGAAGGTTCTAGAAGCTTCCAGACAATACCGATTAATCCTAACAATTCAACTCCAAAACCAGACCGCCTTTATATGAATCTTATTCTCAGGACCACTCCGAACCTCTCGTGATGTCCCGGATCCCATCCGAGACTCGAACAAAAATTCATAAACCAAGTATCCAATCTATCCTAGCGCCGAGACACGTTATGTGTGACCTCGGGTTCGAGAATATGCATATGATCTTCTATCAATAATCAACTTGGGTCCAGGCACCCATATTGACTCCCACACATTCATCGATGATCATATCGGATGAACCACGATGCCAGGATTCAATCAATCCCATATACATATTCCCTTCGCTCGCGATATTTTACTTGCCCGAGATTCGATCATCGATCTTGCCATACCTAGTTCAATCTCGCTCACGAAGTACTTTACTCGCTCCGTAATCCGATATCACTTTGTGATTAACTCCTTAACCACATGCTTGCAAGCGTGTTGATATCGACACCGAGTGGGCCCAAGTATATCTCTCCGACTTGGGAGGGACAAATCCCATCTCGATACATACAACCCAATGATACTTTCCGATCACCTGAGAGACACCTTTATGATCACCCTCTCATAGGATGACGTTTGATGACCTCAAAGCTTTCTTCCGATACCAGGGAGTTGTATTATCTCATGGTCTAAGGAATACAATATTTGACATAGGAAAAGCTTCGCAAAGATGAACACAAAGACACGATCTAATTGCTTCGCTTAGTTTGTCATTCCCACCATATCATTCTCCCAATGATATGGTCTCATTATCAATTGACAACTCATGTCTATGGTTAGGAAACCTTAACCATCATTGATCAATGAGCTAGTCCATAGAGGTGTACTAGGGACACGGTGTTGTTCACAAACCACACAAGTATTAATGTTTCCGCTTAATACAATTCTAGCATGAAATATAAACTTTATCATGAACAAGAATTATAATAATAACATCTTTATTATTGCCTCTAGGGCATAATTCCAACAGTACAATAGGTTAAAGATGCTGCTGGATTTCTTAATCTTGCGTTGCAGGGTTGCAGGCGGTAGGATGGCTGTCTTTTCTTGAGGTAAGGACCTTGGTGCATTCGGGCTTTTGTTGGTCTAGGCGAGAAAAGGATCCCAGCCTTCTAGTGGTTTCTTGCTGACGCCCTTGGTGTCTTAGCGCAGCTCTTGATTTTCTTGGGATATAACCACTAGCAGGGCAATGTTGAAGAAGATGACTGGGTTGTCCACAGCTGGGGCAGGTCTTCCGCTTTGTAGACCTGCTTCGAATGGCTGCAGTTTCTCCCTTGGTAAAGGTGTTGGGGTGAGAGCTTCTTGTTTGTGGACGTGCTCGATTGAAATGACCCGGATGGTCACCTTTGAAGCAAGGAGGTTGCTCAGCTTTGGTTTGTTCGGGTTGTTGCTTCAAAAACTTGTTGACAAACGCTGATGCTTCAGGCTTCACCTTTGCGGAGGCATTGACTGGTGTACGCTGGGGGCATTCTCGGCTAAAATGACCAGGTTGATCACACGAGAAACAGGTACCTTGCTTTCGACCTGACTTACTTGACGACTTTTCGACGTTGACACAAGGGAGTTGACAGGCCTTGCCAATGAGGAGATATACGGGGTAGTCGGCAGGAACATGGTCTTGGCATTCGCAGAGGAAACAAGTGTCAGACAGGGTCGGGCAAGTCTCGGGAGGATGAGGTGTCCCACAGTTTGGGCAGTTGCCTAGGCACTAGCTGGCTTGATGTCCTTCTTCTCTACAATGGCTACATGCTTTCTTCGAGCTTCCGGTCTTCATGGCCATCCTGAGGGAGTTCCTGTTGGGGTACGCATTTCGGTTATGGGAGTAAATTATATTAAACGATTACCTTTCAGAGTTCAACTCAGAGGGATTAATGGGGTATAGAACTATAGGATAGCGATTTTGGTCTAATCAAGCAGATCCAACCGAGGGTCTTGGTCTCACAAGGTGTATTTAACGGGGTACCAGCAGTCATCCAACGTTCGCGAGAAATACTAGACAATCAGGAGCTGTGTTCACTTGGGGCATTTTCGTCCCGGGTTGGGTCTGATGCAACGTCTTGGGTAGAACACGCAAGAGGGAAAACATCAAGGCAAGCATAGCAATCCAAGGAAGTTACTACATAACAAGCCAGTCTGCACTCGAGGGGTGCTAATAGTACTTAAGCATTACAAAACACGTTCAGGGACGATACATGACTCTACCCTAGAGCTAGACGGATGAGTTCGATAGTATGTTTGACTATTTGGAGGGTGCATCTGCGGTTTGTTGCTAACTCCAGGGGGGTTTCAGCTACTACAGATCCTCTGGGGTATGTGGGATATTCAGCTCGGCTTTAGTGAAGGTGAGAGTGGTGCCTTCCCAAGGTGCAGGGTTGGATGTTGGCTCGGCCGGCGCGGGTGACGGTACGATAGGGTGGTACTCATTGAGGAAGGGGGTTTGTCGCCATTCCCGGGATTTTCGTCTTCAGGGGTTGGGGTTACTTCAATGGTCAGCTTCTTCTCCAACCGAGCATTGGTGGCTCTAAGACTTCTTTCGCGGTTATGGAGTATGTTGATATCCATCTTTAGAAGCAGATTCTCTCGTCTGGCCTTGTCAAGATCTTCCTGGGAATGTTGGAGTATGTATTCCATGTTCTCTAACTGATTCCCAATGCAGCAGGTGAGGAAGGACTCGATGGGAAGTCTATCTTGGTCGCGCTTTCTGAACAGGTGGTAGGGAGTATCCTTCAACTCATCTTCGTCGATCTTGTAGAGGCGCGCCATGATCTCCTATATGGCTCGCACCACACCATCTATCAAGTTGCCATCGAGGAAGGTGAAGATTGTGGGTGCGGTGTCATCTTCGGGGGAGGGAATTACACCCTTGATGACCCATTGCATCACATTGGTGTTACTGCGAGGAAGTTCGGTTCCTTCAATCATCAGTGAGGGCCTATTGAATCTCTTCAACATGTCGTGAAGCTGCTCTTCAAAAGGCTAGAAACTGTCTCCAATGATGATGCGCTCCGAGCGGAAAGAGGCCATCTACATCATTTTTTGAGATGGGGTTGGGTTAGTGACAAGTGTGCAAGATTTTAAGATTAGAAAATCATATTAATGCAAGTAGTTTTCAAGATGGAGGGGAAAAGACATAAGCATTTTTGCAAATAGTCATCTCTTAGCCCTTGTCATTTAGAAAATAGGTTTGTCATTTCCTATCTAACGTCCATGCTAACTAAGGTTTCCAACAGTCAGGATGGCTCTGATACCAAGTCTATGGGGTCCCCCGATTCAACATCCGAGAAATCCCTGTTATGTAAATATCCACGTTCCCATGATCAGTGAGCCGTGGAACATAACCGACAAGTATCATTACAGCATCTGAAACATAACGAGTACAAGACTTACATAGTTGCCCTTATGGCTGCACAACCTTTAACATCGGAGCTTCATCGCACGCAGGGCACAGTCAGGCCCCAACTACAGGCGACTGACTGGGAGGACGGCCTAGCTCGCTGGATGTCACCTTAATCTTCTGTTGTCAAGCTTCTGAAAGCCTAGCCAAGTAAATAACCAGGGACAATGCCATGAGTACGTTTGAATGTACTCGCCAACCACCAAGATAAGTTAAACAAGGTAATGCAATTTGGCTGTGGCAAGATAGCTCTATCTAGGGTTGTTTCTGAAAAGCCTAGATTATCTCTTGTAGCTATGGCATCTCTATATCTTTGTTAAAAAGAGTTTAGAAAACATGCTTCGTTTTATAAAGCAGGATATCCCCATATCCTTGTTGAAAACCTTTTTGAAAGCAGTTTTGGATTAAACCCCCTTTTTAGCATCTTCGACCATCTCTGGTAAAACCAAAGCCATTATTCTTAGGTCCTCTCAGGACCTCCCTACATTGGTCCATCTTTCCCAAAAACCACCAATTTGGGTACTCCTAGCCATCACCTTTACAACCGTCCTTGACCATGGACACGGCTATTCGAATAGATTATACTCTGCAGAGTTTGCGCACTTTCCCCACAAGAATCAATACATCTGCCGGGATAAAACCACGACCCACTACACACGGTAGACGGGGGTTCGGATAATCAAACCTAACCTTTCGCTTATCGACCCTAGAAAAGGCTTCTTTTCCTTTTGGGTTTGTTCTCCCCGCCAACGAGTATGTGGCCCCCGGCCATAGTCCTGCCTTCTGTACACATGTATAACCAAACCGCAGTTTGGCGTATACCTTAACTTGGTGACTCCACTTCCTTCCATACTACCTAAGTCATACCGTCCGTGGGACACCCAATTGTTGCACTGGCACTCGTGCCAAGACAGGCTCACTCTTGCTGAAGTAAGCTACAGGCTCTAGATCCGTAGAACTGTTAGCGCATTTGTGGAATTCAAGGGATTTCTCCCAATTAGCATTGTACAAGCTGCCTCGGCTAAAGAAGAAAAACTACGAGCTAAGCCCCGGCACCTAGGGTAATGTGGTTGCACGGATAAATTATTCTGGTAAAGGCACTGAAACATCCCTTCTCTTTCTCTTGCCCATTTCCTCATTTCTCATCATCACCACTTCTTTAGTTAAAACATCCGCTTGGAATGATGCCTCTTGATACGTCCAACACTTTTGCTATTGTTTCTCCTCTATACTTGTGTGATTTGGATGCAACTAATGCGGACTGATGCTGTTTTTAGCAGAATTGCCTTGGTGTCTACTTTTTTGCAGAAAATCAACTATCAGGAAAAATTATGGAAAATATGCCAAAAATCCTATTTCATCCGAAGACTCCAGGAGCCAGAATACGAGACGGAGAAGAGCCGGGGGGTGTCCACACCACCTAGTGGCGCGGGCCAGGCCAGGCCACGCCAGGGGGGGTGTGGGCCCCCCAGGCACCCCCTCGGCCTCTCTCTTCGCCTATAAGGAGCCTTCTGACCTAAAAACTTCTAGGGGTTCGACGTTTTTCTAGAAGGAGTTCCGCTCTGCCGCCACCACTAGATTCCACGAAACAGCACCAGAAACTCTGTTCTGGCACCCTGCCGGGACGGGGAATTGGAGGAGATCATCGCCATCATCATCACCATCGCTTCTCCATCGACCATCCATGTTTTCCCCATCTATGAGTGAGTAATCCCCCGCTGTAGGCTATGGGGATGGTAGGGATTGGATGAGATTGTTCATGTAATGGCATCAGATTGTTAGGGCATGGTGCATAGTATCTTTTATTGGTGCTTTATGACTTTGTTGCGACTTGTTGTGCTTAATGCTTGTCACTAGGGCCCGAGTGCCATGATTTCAGATCTGAACATGTTATTGATTCATTATGATAGTATTGTTTCTGGTCTTATCTATAAGTTGTATACACACGTTGTTGTCTGGAACCTATGGCCCCGAAGTGACATAAATCGGGATAACCGGAAGGGAATGGCTTTGATGTGAGGATAACATGTGTTCACGGAGTGTTAATGCTTTGCTCCGGTGCTCTATTAAAAGGAGTACCTTAATTGCCAGTAGTTCCCTAGAGGCCCCGCTGCAAACGGGCTGGCAGGACAAAAGATGTTGTGCAAGTTCTCATTGCGAGCACATATGACTATATATGGAACACATGCCTAGGATTGTCTAGTACTTGGATGCTTTATCTTATTTATCTGCAATTGGCCTATGCTCTGATTGCTATGTGAATTGTCTTGCCCATGCAACGCCCGTCCATCTATCCCTATGCCTACCGCACTCGAATCCCACTGTTTACTGCTTTTGTTACTACTGTCTTTGCTTTACTACTGTTGTTACTTTACTATTCCTACTACAAAACTGTTGCTACTGATAAACTGCTGTGAGCAAGATTGTTTCCAGGTGCAGCTGAATTGACAACTCAGTTGTTAAGGCTAATAAATATTCTTTGGCTCCCCTTGTGTCGAATCAATAAATTGGGTTTCACTTCCCATGAAAATACTGCGATACACCCCCTATACTTGTGGGTCATCACCTCTTCCTAAGGGTTTTGCATAGCAGGTTTTAAACATTTGTAGTAGGGTAAATCCCAAAACAATTTATTCAACAAAAATCCATGGTTTCCAACGAGGTAGGATGCTAATCGCCATAACCTCGATCTAAAGGGGGGGGGGTTAAATGGTAGGTTTACATCCGGGTGGGTGCCATGAGGGACACCAACTCATAACTTGGAGGAGCCAAGTCATTAGCGCAGTATTTATAAAACCAGACATGCTGATAAATAATGCAATTTATAAAGGAGATACCAAATAGGTAATAAAAAGAGTAGGACAAGTACCGGAATTCTAGAATGGTGGCTTGCCTGTGATCAGCGATAAGTCCCTGGACTTCTCCTTAGATAACCAAGAATACTCAATAAATAATAATAAGAAGTCCCTTTCTTCTTGTCGTCAAACAATCACACTATCGCTGTCATCAAGTATACATGCAAGCAGATAATACCACATTCAATACAAGGCATACAGGCATCAACCATACAGCAAACAACCATAAGGCATACTACTAAATTTAGTAGGTTTTGGAGAAGTTGGGTACTAGTAATGAATTGCTTAGGTTGCCCTAATAGGGTTTTCCCTTGGAAGATAGTTCTATTTACCAAGGACTTGGGGTGGGGGCCTGAGGTCTGTAGGATACCAATGTGTAACAATGATATCCTCAGATAGGTCTTGACAAAACAAGACCAACACAAGTGGTTTCACTAGATTATCACTTACCTAGATTTAGTTATGCTTTTTATAGTGGAATAAACTCTAGTTTGAGGAAATAATTCACTAGAACTTATCTGGAGGCCCAAAAATTATTTCCTTGGGTGGTTAAGTATTGTTTGAGGTACTGAACCACATAGAATTGGAATCTTGTCCAAAGAATTAACAGAATGCCCTTAATAAATCATCAAAGGCAGTTATGTAAGGTATTTGTCTTTTACACCAGATTTATTTTACAGAAGGTTTTAGTGTTATTCCAATTTTACATGGTAGGTATTGGAATTATCTTTCTGTAGAAATTGAAATTACTCATTTTGGATATGCAGAACTAATGGAGGGATTTATCTAGTGAAGAAGGTGTACATAGAATAGTTTAATTCATTAAAATTCAACTAGAGCTCAATAAAATCCGAGCTGCTGGGGATTGATAGAAGTTGATAAGACACATCCATGGGAGTTGGAATTAGATCAATACCTCATTTGGTTTGACCTAGAGAAATTCCCTAAGTCAGATATTCTCTATTTTTGTTATTTTTGCTATAGGGTGACCTTACTTCACCTTGACCTGAGATAAATGCTAGATGGTAGGCCTATGGATAAACTTTCAACGGAGCTTGATTTCATCCATTTTGGAGATGTGTAGGTCACTGAGGAATTTATTTAATGTAAACTACTCACCCACTATTGAGGTACACTCTCTCCAACACATTGATGAAGGTGATATCCCTTACTCTAAACCTCCTGATCAATGCTCAGAAGAATTCGATATCTTTATTGTTAAGCAAGATAACTTTAATAAAAGGGTGCAAAATTATCTAATGGAAAACGCTAGAGGTATTGTTGAGTTGAAAGATATTGTGGAAAGAACCTCTAATGATGTTAAAATGATTGTTAAACACTTTCAAATGGTTCAAACTCAAATAGATCAACTCGTTAAAGTGCAAAACGACTTGCTAGTTAATGCTGCTAAAGAAAAACATGCTTATGAAATTAGAACTAGAAGTGGTGCTGCTACCCAGGATCCTCTATATCCTGAGGGGCATCCCAAAAGAATTGAGAAGGATTCTCAACAAGCTGAAAATAGAGGTTCTACTCGTAAGAAAAGGAAAAGGAAACATAAAACTGTTGTAGAACCCTCTGAACCTGCTATAGATCCTAATAGTATATCTATCTCTGATGCTGAAACTGAAAGTGGTAATGAAGAAAATGAAGTTCCTAATGAAGAAAAAGTTGAAGAAGAACCTGAAAACCACACTAAGAATACTAAATACACCAAAGAAGATTTTATTGCTAAGAAACATGGTAGTGAAAGAGAGCCTTGGGTACAAAAACCTATGCCTTTCCCTGATAAGAAACATAAGTCAAACGAAGATGAACACTATAATAAGTTTTGTGAGTGGATGAAGCCTTTATTCTTGCAAATTCCTTTGACTGATGCTATTAAATTGCCTCCTTACTCAAAGTATATGAAAGACATTGTCTCGAATAAAAGGAAGATCCCTAATGAAGAAATTTCTACTTTGCTTGCAAATTATTCCTTCAATGGTAAGGTTCCTAAGAAACTTGGAGATCCAGGTATTCCAACTATCCCTTGCTCTATTAAGAACAGTTATGTTAGAACTGCTTTGTGTGATTTGGGAGCTGGAGTTAGTGTTATGCCTTTCTCTCTCTATAAGAGGCTTCAACTTGAAAAATTAATACCAACTGATATATCTTTGCAAATGGCTGATAAATCTACCACCATTCCTGTGGGTATATGTGAGGATGTACCTGTTCAGGTGGCTCACAATTGCTTGATATTAACTGATTTTGTTGGGCTTGAAATGCCCGAAGATGATAATATGTCTATTATTCTTGGGAGACCTTTTCTTAATACTGCAGGAGCTGTTATTAATTGTAATCAAGGAAAGGTGACCTTCAATGTTAATGACAAGGAACATACTGTCTATTTCCCCAAGGAGATTGAAAGGACTTATGGTTTGAATTCCATTGAACATGTTGAAGGCATTCAAGTTGGAGAAATATATTGTCCCATACCAAGAGAAAAAATTTAAACTATTATGATTGGGACCATTGCTATCAAGGTTGAGGTAACATAATCATTAATCGAGTACAAAGTTTTGTCTCATATGCAATTGTTTTGGTAGAAAGACTTGATCAACCTTGTTAACAAAAGGATTCCATTGAGCAAAATAATGTTTTCATTATGATTATCTCCGTTTATTTCTATCCTTTGCATTTTAGTTTTTGCTTTCGTTCAGTTTTCTTTTTGTTGTTAGCTGCTTGCATGTTAGAACTTCTGTAGTTCTAGCCTTGTTTTGTCCTTGCATCATGTTTCCAAAAGAAAAAAATCTGTCTGTCAGAAAAATCATTCTTCTATTTCTGAAAAATGCCCAAAAATAAAGTGTCTCAAAAAAATCCAGAAAATTCATATTAAATTTTTTACGTGAAAAAAGGGGCAGAGGAGTACCTGGGAGGTACCAGGGGGGCCCACCAGGCAGGCACACCACATGGTGGCGCCATGCCCTGGTGTGGGCCATCCCTGGCCCCCCACTAAACCTCTCACCTGCCAGTTTCTTCTCTCTCCCGAGTAAGCTCTAGTTCATTGCTCAAAATCATGTTCTTGCTGTGCTTGCTCTCGATTTTTTCGATCTCCTTGCTCAGCCCATCTTTCTTGCTGAAATTTGGAGCATTTGTTCCCTGGTATGTGACTCCTCCCCTTGTCCAAGTAGATTTGTGTTTAGTGGATTATATGTTGAGTATTTTGCTGCTGTAGGTGACTGGTTATGAGAGCTTGTAAGCGAATCTCCACTCAGCGTGTTGCCTGTGGTGTGATGGAGCTTTGTTCTATTGTTTATTTGTTGAACTATGTTATTTGAGCAGCTGTAAGCTATGCAACTCTGTAATATTTATATTCTTGGATCAATCATTGTAATATTGTGACGCATTGATACTCTTTTATTAATCGAAACTGTGTGTGCTAGCTAATCGATCCAAGGGACTAGCATGGTAAACACAGGATCCAATCTATAACAGGTTGGATCGCTTCAAACACACACGCAATGACATCTAGTGGATCAGTGTGGTTTATGAAAAGAACACACATGCAATGAAATCTAGTGGATTAGTGTGGTTTACGAAAAGAACACGCATGAAATGACATCTAGTGGATCAGTATGGTTTATGAAAAGAACACACATGCAATGACATCTAGTGGATCCATGTGGTTTATGAAAAGAACACACAGGAAATGACATCAGTGGTTCAATGTGGTTTATAAAAATAACACACATGCAATGACATCTAGCTGATCCATGTGGTTTATGAAAAGAACTCACATGTAATGACATCTAGTGGATCCATGTGGTTTTGGAAAAGAACACACATGGAAGGACATCTAGTGGATCCATGTGGTTTATGAGAAGAATACACATTCAATGACACTAGTGAATCCATGTGGTTTAGGAAAAGAACACACATGCAATGACATCTAATGGATCAGTGTGGTTTATGAAAATGACACGCATGCAATGACATCTAGTGGATTAGTGTGGTCTATGAAAAGAACAAACATGCAATGACAACTAGTGGATCCACGTGGTTTATGAAAAGAACACAAATGCAATGACATCAGTGGATCCATGTGGTTTATAGAAAAGAACACACATGCACTGACATCTAGTGGATCCATGTGGTTTATGAAAATAACACACATGCAATGACATATAGTGGATCCATGTGGTTTATGAAAAGAACACTCATTGAATTACATCTAGTGGATCCATGTGATTTATGAAATGAACACACATGCAATGACATCTAGTGGATCAATGTGGTCTAGGAAAAGAACACACATGCAATGCCACCAATGGATCAGTGTGGTTTATGAAATGAACACACATGAAATGATATCTTTTAGATCAGTGTGGTTTATGAAAAGAACACACATGCAATGACATAAGTGGATCAATGTGGTTTATGAAAAGAACACACATGCAATGACATCTAGTGGATCCATGTGTTTTATGAAAAGAACACACATGCAATGGCACTAGTGGATCCATGTGGTTTATGAAATGAACACACGTGCAATAACATCTAGTGGATTCATGTGGTTTATGAAAATAACACACATGCAATGAACTAGTGGATCAGTGTTATGAAAAGAACACACATGCAATGACATCTAGTGGATAAGTGTGGTTTATGAAAAGAACACACATGCAATGACATCTAGTGGATCAGTGTGGTTTATGAAAAGAACAAACAAATGTCATCTAGTTGATCAGTGTGGTTTATGAAAAGAACACACATGCAATGACATCTAGTGGATCCATGTGGTTTATGAAAAAAAAACACATGCAATGACATCAGTGGTTCAACATGGTTTATAAAAAGAACACACATGTAGTGACATCTAGTGGATCCATGTGGTTTATGAAAAGAACAAACATGCAATGACATCTATTGGATTCATGTGGTTTTGGAAAAGAATGCACATGCAATGACATCCAATGGATCCATGTTGTTTAGGAAAATAACACACATGCAATGACACTAGTGGATCCTTGTGGATTGGGAAAAAAACACACATGCAATGACATCTAGTGGATCAGTGTGGTTTATGAAAAGAACACACATGCAATGACATCTAGTGGATCCTTGTGGTTTATTAAAAGAACACACATGTAATGACATTAGTGGATCCATGTAGTTTATGAAAAGTACACACATGCAACGACATCTAGTGGATCTATGTGGTTTATGAAAAGAACACACATGCAAAGGCATCTATTGGATCCATGCGGTATTGGAAAATAACACACATTTAATGACATCTAGTGGATCCGTGTTGTCTATGAAATGAACACATATGCAATGATATCTAGTGGATCAATGTGGTCTAGGAAAAGAACACACATGTGATGACACTAGTGGATTAGTGTGGTTTATGAAATGAACACACATGAAGTGACATCTTCCGGATCAGTGTGGTTTATGAAAAGAACACACATGCAATGACATCACGGGATCATTGTGTTTTATGAAAAGAACACACATGCAATGACATATAGTGGATCCATGTGGTTTATGAAAAGAACACAGATGCAATGACATCTAGTGGATACATGTTATTTATGAAAAGAACACCCACATTTAATTAAATATAGTGGATCCATGTGTTTTATGAAATGAACACACATGCAATGACATATAGTGGATCCATGTGGTTTATGAAAAGAACACACATGCAATGATATTAGTGGATCCATGTGGTTTATGAAAAGAACACACATGCAATGACACTAGTGGATCAGTGTGGTTTATGAAAAGAACACACATGCAATGACATCTAGTGGATCAGTGTGGTTTATGAAAAGAACATACATGCAATGAGATATAGTGGATCAGTGTGGTTTATGAAAAGAACAAACATGCAATGACATCTAGTGGATCAGTGTGGTTTATGAGAAGAACACACATGCAATGACATCTGGTGGATCCATGTGGTTTATGAAAAGAACACACATGCAATGACATTAGTGGTTCATTGTGGTTTATAAAAAGAACACACATGCAACGACATCTAGTGGATCCATGTGTTTTTTGAAAAGAACACACATGCAATGAGATCTAGTGGATCCATGTGATTCTTGAAAAGAACACACATGCAATGACATCCAGTGGATCCATGTGGTTTATGAAAATAACACACATGCAATGACACTAGTGGATCCATTTAGTTTAGGAAAAAAGAACACACATGTAATGACATCTAGTGGATCAGTGTGGTTTATGAAAAGAACACACATGTAATGACATCTTGTGGATCAATGTTGTTTATGAAAAGAACACGCACGCAATGACATCTAGTGTATCCATGTGGTTTATGAAAAGAACACACATTCAATGACTTTAGTGGATCCATGTGGTTTATGAAAAGGACATACATGCACTGACATCTAGTGGATTCCTGTGGTTTATGAAAAGAACACACATGCAATGACATATAGTGGATCCATGTGGTTTATGAAAAGCTCACACATTTAATGACATCTAGTGGATCCATGTGGTTTATTAAATGAACACACCTGGAATGACATCTAGTGGATCAATGTGGTCTAGGAAAAGAACACACATGCAATGACACCAATGGATCCGTGTGGTTTATGAAATTAACACACATGCAATCATATTAGTGGTTCAATGTGGTTTATAAAAAGAACACACATGCAACGACATCTTGTGGATCCATGTGGTTTATGAAAAGAACACACATGCAATGACTTGTATTGGATCCATGTGGTTTTGGAAAAGAACACACATGCAATGACATCCATTGGATCCATATGGTTTATGAAAAGAACACACATGCAATGACACTAGTGGATCCATGTAGTTTAGGAAAAAAGAACACACATGCAATGACATCTAGTGGATCGGTGTGGTTTATGAAAAGAACACACATGTAATAACATCTAGTGGATCAGTGCGGTTTATCAAAAGAACAAACATGCAATGACATCTAGTGGATCCATGTGGTTTATGAAAATAACAGACATGCAATGACATCACTGGATCCATGTGGTTTATGAAAAGAACACACATGCAATGACATCTAGTGGATCCATGTGGTTTATCAAAAGAACAAACATGCAATGGAATCTTGTGGATCCATGTTGTTTATGGAAAGAACACACATGCAATGACACTAGTGGATCCATGCGGTTTAGAAAAAAAAAACACATGCAATGACATCTAGTGGATTAGTGTGGTTTATGAAAAGAACACACATGCGATGACATCTAGTGGATCCATTTGGTTTATTAAAAGAACACACATGCAATCACATCTAGTGGATCTATGTGGTTTATGAAAAGAACACACATGCAATGACATCTAGTGGATCCATGTGGTTCTGGAAAAGAACACACATGCAATGACACTAGTGGATCCATGTAGTTTAGGAAAAAAGAACACACATGCAATGACATCTAGTGGATCAGTGTGCTTTATGAAAAGAACACACATGTAATGACATCTAGTGGATCAGTGTGGTTTTTGAAAAGAACACATGCAATGACATCTAGTGTATCCATGTGGTTTATGAAAAGAACACACATGGAATGACATCAGTGGATCCATGTGGTTTATGAAAAGGACACACAAGCACTGACATCTAGTGGATTCATGTTGTTTATGAAAACAACACACATGCAATGACATCTAGTGGATCCATGTGGTTTATGAAAAGAACACACATTGAATGACATCAAGTGGATCCATGTGATTTATGAAATGAACACACATGCAATGACATCTGGTGGATCAATGTGGTCTAGGAAAAGACCACACATGCCTTGACACCAATGGTTCAGTGTGGTTTATGAAATGAACACACATATAATGACATCTTTTAGATCAGTGTGGTTTATGAAAAGAACACACATGCAATGACATAAGTGGATCAGTGTGGTTTATGAAAAGAACACGCATGCAATGACATCTAGTGGATCCATGTGGTTTATGGAAAGACCATACATGAAATGACACTAGTGGATACATGTGGTATATGAAATGAACACACATGCAATGACATCCAGTGGATCCATGTGGTTTATGAAAAGAACACGCATGCAATGAACTAGTGGAGCGGTGTTATGAAAATAACACACATGCAATGACATCTTTCGAATCAGTGTGGTTTATGAAAAGAACACACATGCAATGACACCTCGTGGAGCAGTGTGGTTCATAAAAAGAACACACATGCAATGTCATCTAGTTGATCAGTGCCATTTATGAAAAGAACACACATGCAATGACATCTAGTGGATCCATGTGGTTTATGAAAAGAACACACATGCAATGACATCAATGTTTCAACATGGTTTATGAAAAGAACACAAATGCAATGACATCTAGTGGATCCAAGTGGTTTATGAAAAGAACACACATGCATTGGTATCTACTGCATCCATGTTGCTTTGGAAAATAACACACATGCAATGACACCAGTGGATCCATGTGGTTTAGGAAAAGAATACACATGCAATGACATCTAGTGGATCAGTGTGGTTTTTGAAAATAACACTCATGCAATGACATCTAGTGGATCCATGTGGTTTATTAAAAGAACACACATGCAATGACATTAGTGGATCCATGTGGTTTATGAAAAGAACACACATGCAATGACACTAGTGGATCAGTGTGATTTAGGAAAATAACACACATGCAATGTCATCTAGTGGATCAGTGTGGTTTATGAAAAGAACACACATGCAATGACATCAGTGGATCCATGTGGTTTATGAAAAGAACACACATGCAATGACACTAGTGGATCAGTGTGGTTTAGGAAAATAACACACATGCAATGTCATCTAGTGGATCAGTGTGGTTTACGAAAAGAACACATATGTAATGATATCTAGTGGATTAGTGTGGTTTATGAAAATTACACAGATGCAATGACATCTAGTGGATCAGTGTGGTTTATGAAAAAAACACACATGCAATGACATCTAGTGGATCCATGTGGTTTATGAAAAGAACACACATGCAATGACATTAATGGTTCAATGTGGTTTATAAAAAGAACACACATGCAACGACACTAGTGGATCCATGTAGTTTAGGAAAAAAGAACACACATTCAATGACATCTAGTGGATTGGTGTGGTTTATGAAAAGAACACACATGTAATATCATCTAGTGGATCAGTGTGGTTTATCAAAAGAACAAACATACAATGACATCTAGTGGATCCATGTGGTTTATGAAAATAACAGACATGCAATGACATCTAGTGGATCCATGTGGTTTATGAAAAGAACACACATGCACTGACATCTAGTGGATTCACGTGGTTTATGAAAAGAACACACATACAATGACATATACTGGATCCATGTGGTTTATGAAAAGAACACACATTTAATGACATCTAGTGGATCCATGTGGTTTATAAAATGAACACACATGCAATGACATCTAGTGGATCACTGTGGTCTAGGAAAAGAACACACGTGCAATGACACCAATGGATCCATGTGGTTTATGAAATGAACACACATGCAATGACATCTTTTGGATTAGTGTGGTTTATGAAAAGAACACACATGCAATGACATAAGTGGATCAGTGTGGTTTATGAAAATAACACACATGCAATGACATCTAGTGGATCCATGTGGTTTACGAAAAGAACAAACATGCAATGACATATACTGGATCCATGTGGTTTATGAAAAGAACACACATGCAATGACATCTAGTGGATCCATGTGGTTTATGAAAAGAACACACATGCAATGACATCAGTGGTTCAATGTGGTTTATAAAAAGAACACACATGTGATGACATCTAGTGGATCCATGTGGTTTATGAAATGAACTCACATGTAATGACATCTAGTGGATCCATGTGGTTTTGGAAAAGAACACACATGCAATGACATATAGTGGATCCATGTGGTTTATGAAAAGAACACACATGCAATGACATCTAGTTGATCCTTGTGGTTTATGAAATGAACACACATGCAATGAAATCTAGTGTATCCATGTGGTTTATGAAAAGAACACACATGCAATGACACTGGTGAATCAGTGTGGTTTATGAAAAGAACACACATGCAATGACATCTACTAGATCAGTGTGGTTTATGAAAAGAACACACATGCAATGACATCAGTGGATCAGTGTGGTTTATGAAATGAACACACATGCAATGACATAAGTGGATCAGTGTGGTTTATTAAAATAACACACATGCAATGACATCTAGTGGATCCATGTGGTTTACGAAAAGAACAAACATGCAATGACATCAGTGGATCCATGTGGTTTATGAAAAGAACACACATGCAATGACATCTAGTGGATCCATGTGGTTTATGAAATGAACTCACATGTAATGAGATCTAGTGGATCCATGTGGTTTTGGAAAAGAACACACATGCAATGACATATAGTGGATCCATGTGGTTTATGAAAAGAACAAACATGCAATGACATCTGGTTGATCCATGTGGTTTATGAAAAGAACACACATGCAATGACACGGGTGAATCAGTGTGGTTTATGAAAAGAACATACAGGAAATGACATCTACTGGATCAGTGTGGTTTATCAAAAGAACACACATGCAATGACATCTAGTGGATCAGTGTGGTTTATGAAAAGAACACACATACAATGGCATCTAGAGGATCAGTATGGTTTATGAAAACAACACACATGTAATGACATCTAGTGGATCCATGTGGTCTATGAAAAGAACACACATGCAATGACATCAGTGGATCCATGTGGTTTTGGAAAAGAACACGCATGCAATGACATCTAGTGGATCCATGTAGTTTATGAAAAGAACACAAATGCAATGACACTAGTGGATCCATGTGGTTTAGGAAAAGAACACACATGCAATGACATATAGTGGATCAGTGTGGTTTATGAAAAGAACACGCATGCAAGGACATCTAGTGGATTAGTGTGGTTTATGAAAATAACAAACATGCAATGACATCTAGAGGATCCATGTGGTTTATGAAACGAACACACATGCAATGACATCAGTGGATCCATGTGGTTGATGAAAATAACACACATGCAATGACACTAGTGGATCAGTGTGGTTTATGAAAATAACACACATGCAATGTCATCTAGTGGATAAGTGTGGTTTATGAAAAGAACACACATGCAATGACATCTAGTGGATCAGTGTGGTTTAGGAAAAGAACACACAAGCAATGACATCTAGTGCATCCATGTGGTTTATGAAAAGAACACACATGCAATCACATTAGTGGTTTAATGTGGTTTATAAAAAGAACACACATGCAACGACATCTAGTGGATCCATGTGGTTTATGAAAAGAACACACATGCAATGACTTGTATTGGATCCATGTGGTTTTGGAAAAGAACACACATGCAATGACATCCATTGGATCCATATGGTTTATGAAAAGAACACACATGCAATGACACTTGTGGATCCATGTAGTTTAGGAAAAAAGAACACACATGCAATGACATCTAGTGGATCGGTGTGGTTTATGAAAAGAACACACATGTAATAACATCTAGTGGATCAGTGCGGTTTATCAAAAGAACAAACATGCAATGACATCTAGTGGATCCATGTGGTTTATGAAAATAACAGACATGCAATGACATCACTGGATCCATGTGGTTTATGAAAAGAACACACATGCAATGACATCTAGTGGATCCATGTGGTTTATCAAAAGAACAAACATGCAATGGAATCTAGTGGATCCATGTTGTTTATTAAAAGAACACACATGCAATGACACTAGTGGATTCATGCGGTTTAGAAAAAACACACATGCAATGACATATAGTGTATCAGTGTGGTTTATGAAAAGAACACACATGCAATGACATCTAGTGGATCCATGTGGTTCTGGAAAAGAACACACATGCAATGACACTAGTGGATCCAATGTAGTTTAGGAAAAAAGAACACACATGCAATGACATCTAGTGGATTAGTGTGCTTTATGAAAAGAACACACATGTAATGATATCTAGTGGATCAATGTGGTTTTTGAAAAGAACACACATGCAATGACATCTAGTGTATCCATGTGGTTTATGAAAAGAACACACATGGAATGACATCAGTGCATCCATTTGGTTTAAGAAAAGGACACACATGCACTGACATCTAGTGGATTCATGTTGTTTATGAAAAGAACACACATGAAATGACATATAGTGGATCCATGTGGTTTATGAAAAGGACACACATTTAATGACATCTAGTGGATCCATGTGATTTATGAAATGAACACACATCAATTCCATCTAGTGGATCAATGTGGTCTAGGAAAAGAACACACATGCAATGACACCAGTGGATCAGTGTGGTTTATGAAATGAACACACATGCAATGACATAAGTGGATCAGTGTGGTTTATTAAAATAACACACATGCAATGACATCTAGTGGATCCATGTGGTTTACGAAAAGAACAAACATGCAATGACATCAGTGGATCCATGTGGTTTATGAAAAGAACACACATGCAATGACATCTAGTGGATCCATGTGGTTTATGAAATGAACTCACATGTAATGAGATCTAGTGGATCCATGTGGTTTTGGAAAAGAACACACAGGCAATGACATATAGTGGATCCATGTGGTTTATGAAAAGAACAAACATGCAATGACATCTGGTTGATCCATGTGGTTTATGAAAAGAACACACATGCAATGACACGGGTGAATCAGTGTGGTTTATGAAAAGAACATACAGGAAATGACATCTACTGGATCAGTGTGGTTTATGAAAAGAACACACATGCAATGACATCTAGTGGATCAGTGTGGTTTATGAAAAGAACACACATACAATGGCATCTAGAGGATCAGTATGGTTTATGAAAACAACACACATGTAATGACATCTAGTGGATCCATGTGGTCTATGAAAAGAACACACATGCAATGACATCAGTGGATCCATGTGGTTTTGGAAAAGAACACGCATGCAATGACATCTAGTGGATCCATGTAGTTTATGAAAAGAACACAAATGCAATGACACTAGTGGATCCATGTGGTTTAGGAAAAGAACACACATGCAATGACATATAGTGGATCAGTGTGGTTTATGAAAAGAACACGCATGCAAGGACATCTAGTGGATTAGTGTGGTTTATGAAAATAACAAACATGCAATGACATCTAGAGGATCCATGTGGTTTATGAAACGAACACACATGCAATGACATCAGTGGATCCATGTGGTTGATGAAAATAACACACATGCAATGACACTAGTGGATCAGTGTGGTTTATGAAAATAACACACATGCAATGTCATCTAGTGGATAAGTGTGGTTTATGAAAAGAACACATGCTATGACATGTAGTGGATGAGTGTGGTTTATGAAAAGAACACACAAGCAATGACATCTAGTGCATCCATGTGGTTTATGAAAAGAACACACATGCAATCACATTAGTGGTTTAATGTGGTTTATAAAAAGAACACACATGCAACGACATCTAGTGGATCCATGTGGTTTATGAAAAGAACACACATGCAATGACTTGTATTGGATCCATGTGGTTTTGGAAAAGAACACACATGCAATGACATCCATTGGATCCATATGGTTTATGAAAAGAACACACATGCAATGACACTTGTGGATCCATGTAGTTTAGGAAAAAAGAACACACATGCAATGACATCTAGTGGATCGGTGTGGTTTATGAAAAGAACACACATGTAATAACATCTAGTGGATCAGTGCGGTTTATCAAAAGAACAAACATGCAATGACATCTAGTGGATCCATGTGGTTTATGAAAATAACAGACATGCAATGACATCACTGGATCCATGTGGTTTATGAAAAGAACACACATGCAATGACATCTAGTGGATCCATGTGGTTTATCAAAAGAACAAACATGCAATGGAATCTAGTGGATCCATGTTGTTTATTAAAAGAACACACATGCAATGACACTAGTGGATTCATGCGGTTTAGAAAAAACACATGCAATGACATATAGTGTATCTGTGTGGTTTATGAAAAGAACACACATGCAATGACATCTAGTGGATCCATGTGGTTCTGGAAAAGAACACACATGCAATGACACTAGTGGATCCAATGTAGTTTAGGAAAAAAGAACACACATGCAATGACATCTAGTGGATTAGTGTGCTTTATGAAAAGAACACACATGTAATGATATCTAGTGGATCAATGTGGTTTTTGAAAAGAACACACATGCAATGACATCTAGTGTATCCATGTGGTTTATGAAAAGAACACACATGGAATGACATCAGTGCATCCATTTGGTTTAAGAAAAGGACACACATGCACTGACATCTAGTGGATTCATGTTGTTTATGAAAAGAACACACATGAAATGACATATAGTGGATCCATGTGGTTTATGAAAAGGACACACATTTAATGACATCTAGTGGATCCATGTGATTTATGAAATGAACACACATCAATGCCATCTAGTGGATCAATGTGGTCTAGGAAAAGAACACACATGCAATGACACCAGTGGATCAGTGTAGTTTATGAAATGAACACACATGCAATGACATAAGTGGATCAGTGTGGTTTATTAAAATAACACACATGCAATGACATCTAGTGGATCCATGTGGTTTACGAAAAGAACAAACATGCAATGACATCAGTGGATCCATGTGGTTTATGAAAAGAACACACATGCAATGACATCTAGTGGATCCATGTGGTTTATGAAATGAACTCACATGTACTGAGATCTAGTGGATCCATGTAGTTTTGGAAAAGAACACACATGCAATGACATATAGTGGATCCATGTGGTTTATGAAAAGAACAAACATGGAATGACATCTGGTTGATCCATGTGGTTTATGAAAAGAACACCCATGCAATGACACGGTGAATCAGTGTGGTTTATGAAAAGAACATACTGGCAATGACATCTCTTGGATCGATGTGGTTTATGAAAAGAACACACATGCAATGACATCTAGTGGATCAGTGTGGTTTATGAAAAGAACACACATACAATGGCATCTAGAGGATCAGTATGGTTTATGAAAAGAACACACATGTAATGACATCTAGTGGATCCATGTGGTCTATGAAAAGAACATACATGCAATGACATCAGTGGATCCATGTCGTTTTGGAAAAGAACACGCATGCAATGACATCTAGTGGATCCATGTAGTTTATGAAAAGAACACAAATGCAATGACACTAGTGGATCCATGTGGTTTAGGAAAAGAACACACATGCAATGACATATAGTGGATCAGTGTGGTTTATGAAAAGAACACGCATGCAAGGACATCTAGTGGATTAGTGTGGTTTATGAAAAGAACAAACATGCAATGACATCTAGAGGATCCATGTGGTTTATGAAACGAACACACATGCAATGACATCAGTGGATCCATGTGGTTGATGAAAATAACACACATGCAATGACACTAGTGGATCAGTGTGGTTTATGAAAATAACACACATGCAATGTCATCTAGTGGATCAGTGTGGTTTATGAAAAGAACACACATGTAATGACATCTAGTGGATGAGTGTGGTTTACGAAAATTACACACATGCAATGACATCTAGTGGATCAGTGTGGTTTAGGAAAAGAACACACAAGCAATGACATCTAGTGCATCCATGTGGTTTATGAAAAGAACACACATGCAATCACATTAGTGGTTCAATGTGTTTTATAAAAAGAACACACATGCAACGACATCTAGTGGATCCATGTGGTTTATGAAAAGAACACACATGCAATGACTTGTATTATATCCATGTGGTTTTGGAAAAGAACACACATGCAATGACATCCATTGGATCCATATGGTTTATGAAAAGAACACACATGCAATGACACTTGTGGATCCATGTAGTTTAGGAAAAAAGAACACACATGCAATGACATCTAGTGGATCGGTGTGGTTTATGAAATGAACACACATGCAATGACATAAGTGGATCAGTGTGGTTTATTAAAATAACACACATGCAATGACATCTAGTGGATCCATGTGGTTTACGAAAAGAACAAACATGCAATGACATCAGTGGATCCATGTGGTTTATGAAAAGAACACACATGCAATGACATCTAGTGGATCCATGTGGTTTATGAAATGAACTCACATGTAATGAGATCTAGTGGATCCATGTGGTTTTGGAAAAGAACACACATGCAATGACATATAGTGGATCCATGTGGTTTATGAAAAGAACAAACATGCAATGACATCTGGTTGATCCATGTGGTTTATGAAAAGAACACACATGCAATGACACGGGTGAATCAGTGTGGTTTATGAAAAGAACATACAGGAAATGACATCTACTGGATCAGTGTGGTTTATGAAAAGAACACACATGCAATGACATCTAGTGGATCAGTGTGGTTTATGAAAAGAACACTCATACAATGGCATCTAGAGGATCAGTATGGTTTATGAAAACAACACACATGTAATGACATCTAGTGGATCCATGTGGTCTATGAAAAGAACACACATGCAATGACATCAGTGGATCCATGTGGTTTTGGAAAAGAACACGCATGCAATGACATCTAGTGGATCCATGTAGTTTATGAAAAGAACACAAATGCAATGACACTAGTGGATCCATGTGGTTTAGGAAAAGAACACACATGCAATGACATATAGTGGATCAGTGTGGTTTATGAAAAGAACACGCATGCAAGGACATCTAGTGGATTAGTGTGGTTTATGAAAATAACAAACATGCAATGACATCTAGAGGATCCATGTGGTTTATGAAACGAACACACATGCAATGACATCAGTGGATCCATGTGGTTGATGAAAATAACACACATGCAATGACACTAGTGGATCAGTGTGGTTTATGAAAATAACACACATGCAATGTCATCTAGTGGATAAGTGTGGTTTATGAAAAGAACACACATGTAATGACATCTAGTGGATTAGTGTCGTTTACGAAAATTACACACATGCAATGACATCTACTGGATCAGTGTGGTTTAGGAAAAGAACACACAAGCAATGACATCTAGTGCATCCATGTGGTTTATGAAAAGAACACACATGCAATCACATTAGTGGTTTAATGTGGTTTATAAAAAGAACACACATGCAACGACATCTAGTGGATCCATGTGGTTTATGAAAAGAACACACATGCAATGACTTGTATTGGATCCATGTGGTTTTGGAAAAGAACACACATGCAATGACATCCATTGGATCCATATGGTTTATGAAAAGAACACACATGCAATGACACTTGTGGATCCATGTAGTTTAGGAAAAAAGAACACACATGCAATGACATCTTGTGGATCGGTGTGGTTTATGAAAAGAACACACATGTAATAACATCTAGTGGATCAGTGCGATTTATCCAAAGAACAAACATGCAATGACATCTAGTGGATCCATGTGGTTTATGAAAATAACAGACATGCAATGACATCACTGGATCCATGTGGTTTATGAA
The DNA here is from genome assembly GCA_023614405.1 of Avena insularis. Classification (NCBI taxonomy): domain Eukaryota; kingdom Viridiplantae; phylum Streptophyta; class Magnoliopsida; order Poales; family Poaceae; genus Avena; species Avena insularis. The sequence goes on from CM042686.1 coordinate 323,180,719, forward strand.
AAGAACACACATGCAATGACATCTAGTGGATCCATGTTGTTTATTAAAAGAACACACATGCAATGACACTAGTGGATTCATGCGGTTTAGAAAAAACACACATGCAATGACATATAGTGTATCAGTGTGGTTTATGAAAAGAACACACATGCAATGACATCTAGTGGATCCATGTGGTTCTGGAAAAGAACACACATGCAATGACAGTAGTGGATCCAATGTAGTTTAGGAAAAAAGAACACACATGCAATGCCATCTAGTGGATTAGTGTGCTTTATGAAAAGAACACACATGTAATGATATCTAGTGGATCAATGTGGTTTTTGAAAAGAACACACATGCAATGACATCTAGTGTATCCATGTGGTTTATGAAAAGAACACACATGGAATGACATCAGTGCATCCATTTGGTTTAAGAAAAGGACACACATGCACTGACATCTAGTGGATTCATGTTGTTTATGAAAAGAACACACATGAAATGACATATAGTGGATCCATGTGGTTTATGAAAAGGACACACATTTAATGACATCTAGTGGATCCATGTGATTTATGAAATGAACACACATCAATGCCATCTAGTGGATCAATGTGGTCTAGGAAAAGAACACACATGCAATGACACCAGTGGATCAGTGTAGTTTATGAAATGAACACACATGCAATGACATAAGTGGATCAGTGTGGTTTATTAAAATAACACACATGCAATGACATCTAGTGGATCCATGTGGTTTACGAAAAGAACAAACATGCAATGACATCAGTGGATCCATGTGGTTTATGAAAAGAACACACATGCAATGACATCTAGTGGATCCATGTGGTTTATGAAATGAACTCACATGTAATGAGATCTAGTGGATCCATGTAGTTTTGGAAAAGAACACACATGCAATGACATATAGTGGATCCATGTGGTTTATGAAAAGAACAAACATGGAATGACATCTGGTTGATCCATGTGGTTTATGAAAAGAACACCCATGCAATGACACGGGTGAATCAGTGTGGTTTATGAAAAGAACTTACAGGCAATGACATCTACTGGATCAGTGTGGTTTATGAAAAGAACACACATGCAATGACATCTAGTGGATCAGTGTGGTTTATGAAAAGAACACACATACAATGGCATCTAGAGGATCAGTATGGTTTATGAAAAGAACACACATGTAATGACATCTAGTGGATCCATGTGGTCTATGAAAAGAACATACATGCAATGACATCAGTGGATCCATGTCGTTTTGGAAAAGAACACGCATGCAATGACATCTAGTGGATCCATGTAGTTTATGAAAAGAACACAAATGCAATGACACTAGTGGATCCATGTGGTTTAGGAAAAGAACACACATGCAATGACATATAGTGGATCAGTGTGGTTTATGAAAAGAACACGCATGCAAGGACATCTAGTGGATTAGTGTGGTTTATGAAAAGAACAAACATGCAATGACATCTAGAGGATCCATGTGGTTTATGAAACGAACACACATGCAATGACATCAGTGGATCCATGTGGTTGATGAAAATAACACACATGCAATGACACTAGTGGATCAGTGTGGTTTATGAAAATAACACACATGCAATGTCATCTAGTGGATCAGTGTGGTTTATGAAAAGAACACACATGTAATGACATCTAGTGGATGAGTGTGGTTTACGAAAATTACACACATGCAATGACATCTAGTGGATCAGTGTGGTTTAGGAAAAGAACACACAAGCAATGACATCTAGTGCATCCATGTGGTTTATGAAAAGAACACACATGCAATCACATTAGTGGTTCAATGTGTTTTATAAAAAGAACACACATGCAACGACATCTAGTGGATCCATGTGGTTTATGAAAAGAACACACATGCAAGACTTGTATTATATCCATGTGGTTTTGGAAAAGAACACACATGCAATGACATCCATTGGATCCATATGGTTTATGAAAAGAACACACATGCAATGACACTTGTGGATCCATGTAGTTTAGGAAAAAAGAACACACATGCAATGACATCTAGTGGATCGGTGTGGTTTATGAAAAGAACACACATGTAATAACATCTAGTGGATCAGTGCGGTTTATCAAAAGAACAAACATGCAATGACATCTAGTGGATCCATGTGGTTTATGAAAATAACAGACATGCAATGACATCACTGGATCCATGTGGTTTATGAAAAGAACACACATGCAATGACATCTAGTGGATCCATGTGGTTTATCAAAAGAACAAACATGCAATGGAATCTAGTGGATCCATGTTGTTTATTAAAAGAACACACATGCAATGACACTAGTGGATTCATGCGGTTTAGAAAAAACACACATGCAATGACATATAGTGTATCAGTGTGGTTTATGAAAAGAACACACATGCAATGACATCTAGTGGATCCATGTGGTTCTGGAAAAGAACACACATGCAATGACACTAGTGGATCCAATGTAGTTTAGGAAAAAAGAACACACATGCAATGACATCTAGTGGATTAGTGTGCTTTATGAAAAGAACACACATGTAATGACATCTAGTGGATCAATGTGGTTTTTGAAAAGAACACACATGCAATGACATCTAGTGTATCCATGTGGTTTATGAAAAGAACACACATGGAATGACATCAGTGGATCCATTTGGTTTAAGAAAAGGACACACATGCACTGACATCTAGTGGATTCATGTTGTTTATGAAAAGAACACACATGCAATGACATATAGTGGATCCATGTGGTTTATGAAAAGAACACACATTGAATGACATCTAGTGGATCCATGTGATTTATGAAATGAACACACATGCAATGACATCTGGTGGATCAATGTGGTCTAGGAAAAGACCACACATGCCTTGACACCAATGGTTCAGTGTGGTTTATGAAATGAACACATATGCAATGACATCTTTTAGATCAGTGTGGTTTATGAAAAGAACACACATGCAATGACATAAGTGGATCAGTGTGGTTTATGAAAAGAACACACATGCAATGACATTTAGTGTATCCATGTGGTTTATGAAAAGAACACACATGAAATGACACTAGTGGATACATGTGGTTTATGAAATGAACACACATGCAATGACATCCAGTGGATCCATGTGGTTTATGAAAAGAACACGCATGCAATGAACTAGTGGAGCGGTGTTATGAAAATAACACACATGCAATGACATCTTTCGAATCAGTGTGGTTTATGAAAAGAACACACATGCAATGACATCTAGTGGATCAGTGTGGTTCATAAAAAGAACACACATGCAATGTCATCTAGTTGATCAGTGTGGTTTATGAAAAGAACACACATGCAATGACATCTAGTGGATCCATGTGGTTTATGAAAAGAACACACATGCAATGACATCAATGGTTCAACATGGTTTATGAAAAGAACACAAATGCAATGACATCTAGTGGATCCAAGTGGTTTATGAAAAGAACATACATGCAATGACATCTAGTGGATACATGTGGTTTTGGAAAATAACACACATGCAATGACACCAGTGGATTCATGTGGTTTAGGAAAAGAATACACATGCAATGACATCTAGTGGATCAGTGTGGTTTATGAAAATAATACTCATGCAATGACATCTAGTGGATCCATGTGGATTATTAAAAGAACACACATGCAATGACATCAGTGGATCCATGTGGTTTATGGAAAGAACACACATGCAATGACACTAGTGGATCAGTGTGATTTATGAAAATAACACACATGCAATGTCATCTAGTGGATCAGTGTGGTTTATGAAAAGAACATACATGTAATGATATCTAGTGGATTAGTGTGGTTTATGAAAATTACACACATGCAATGACATCTAGTGGATCAGTGTGGTTTATGAAAAGAAGACACATGCAATGACATCTAGTGGATCCATGTGGTTTATGAAAAGAACACACATGCAATGACATTAGTGGTTCAATGTGGTTTATAAAAAGAACACACATGCAACGACATCTAGTGGATCCATGTGGTTTATGAAAAGAACACACATGCAATGACTTCTATTGGATCCACGTGGTTTTGGAAAAGAACACACATGCAATGACATCCATTGGATCCATGTGGTTTATGAAAAGAACACACATGCAATGACACTAGTGGATCCATGTAGTTTAGGAAAAAATAACACACATTCAATGACATCTAGTGGATTGGTGTGGTTTATGAAAAGAACACACATGTAATAACATCTAGTGGATCAGTGTGGTTTATCAAAAGAACAAACATACAATGACATCTAGTGGATCCATGTGGTTTATGAAACGAACACACATGCAATGACATCAGTGGATCCATGTGGTTTATGAAAAGACACACCTGCATTGATATCTACTGCATCCATGTTGTTTATGAAAAGAACACACATGAAATGACATATAGTGGATCCATGTGGTTTATGAAAAGGACACACATTTAATGACATCTAGTGGATCCATCTGATTTATGAAATGAACACACATCAATGCCATGTAGTGGAACAATGTGGTCTAGGAAAAGAACACACATGCAATGACACCAGTGGATCAGTGTGGTTTATGAAATGAACACACATGCAATGACATAAGTGGATCAGTGTGGTTTATGAAAATAACACACATGCAATGACATCTAGTGGATCCATGTGGTTTACGAAAAGAACAAACATGCAATGACATATACTGGATCCATGTGGTTTATGAAAAGAACACACATGCAATGACATCTAGTGGATCCATGTGGTTTATGAAATGAACTCACATGTAATGAGATCTAGTGGATCCATGTGGTTTTGGAAAAGAACACACATGCAATGACATATAGTGGATCCATGTGGTTTATGAAAAGAACAAACATGCAATGACATCTCGTTGATCCATGTGGTTTATGAAATGAACACACATGCAATGAAATCTAGTGTATCCATGTGGTTTATGAAAAGAACACCCGTGCAATGACACTGGTGAATCAGTGTGGTTTATGAAAAGAACATACAGGCAATGACATCTACTGGATCAGTGTGGTTTATGAAAAGAACACACATGCAATGACATCTAGTGGATCAGTGTGGTTTATGAAAAGAACACACATACAATGGCATCTAGTGGATCAGTGTGGTTTATGAAAAGAACACACATGCAATGGCATCTAGACGATCAGTATGGTTTATGAAAAGAACACACATGCAATGACATCTAGTGGATCCATGTGGTCTATGAAAAGAACACACATGCAATGACATCAGTGGATCCCTGTGGTTTTGGAAAAGAACACGCATGCAATGACATCTATTGGATCCATGTAGTTTATGAAAAGAACACAAATGCAATGACACTAGTGGATCCATGTGGTTTAGGAAAAGAACACACATGCAATGACATATAGTGGATCAATGTGGTTTATGAAAAGAACACGCATGCAAGGACATCTAGTGGATTAGTGTGGTTTATGAAAAGAACAAACATGCAATGACATCTAGAGGATCCATGTGGTTTATGAAACAAACACACATGCAATGACATCAGTGGATCCATGTGGTTTATGAAAATAACACACATGCAATGTCATCTAGTGGATCAGTATGGTTTATGAAAAGAACACACACGTAATGACATCTAGTGGACTAGTGTGGTTTATGAAAATTACACACATGGAATGGCATCTAGTGGATCAGTGTGGTTTAGGAAAAGAACACACATGCAATGACATCTAGTGCATCCATGTGGTTTATGAAAAGAAGACACATGCAATCACATTAGTGGTTCAATGTGGTTTATAAAAAGAACACACATGCAACGACATCTAGTGGATCCATGTGGTTTATGAAAAGAACACACATGCAATGACTTGTATTTGATCCATGTGGTTTTGGAAAAGAACACACATGCAATGACATCGATTAGATCCATATGGTTTATGGAAAGAACACACATGCAATGACGCTAGTGGATCCCTGTAGTTTAGGAAAAAAGAACACACATGCAATGACATCTAGTGGATCGGTGTGGTTTATGAAAAGAACACACATGTAAGAACATCTAGTGGATCAGTGCGGTTTATAGAAAGAACAAACATGCAATGACATCTAGTGGATCCATGTGGTTTATGAAAATAACAGACATGCAATGACATCACTGGATCCATGTGGTTTATGAAAAGAACACACATGCAATGACATCTAGTGGATCCATGTGGTTTATCAAAAGAACAAACATGCAATGGAATCTAGTGGATCCATGTTGTTTATGGAAAGAACACACATGCAATGACACTAGTGGATCCATGCGGTTTAGAAAAAAAACACATGCAATGACATCTAGTGGATCAGTGTGGTTTATGAAAAGAACACACATGCAATGACATCTAGTGGATCCATTTGGTTTATTAAAAGAACACACATGCAATCACATCTAGTGGGTCTATGTGGTTTATGAAAAGAACACATGCAATGACATCTAGTGGATCCATGTGGTTCTGGAAAAGAACACACATGCAATGACACTAGTGGATCCATGTAGTTTAGGAAAAAAGAAAACACATGCAATGACATCTAGTGGATCAGTGTGCTTTATGAAAAGAACACACATGTAATGACATCTAGTGGATCAGTGTGGTTTTTGAAAAGAACACACCATGCAATGACATCTAGTGTATCCATGTGGTTTATGAAAAGAACACACATGGAATGACATCAGTGGATCCATGTGGTTTATGAAAAGGACACACATGCACTGACATCTAGTGGATTCATGTTGTTTATGAAAAGAACACACATGCAATGACATATAGTGGATCCATGTGGTTTATGAAAAGAACACACATTGAATGACATCTAGTGGATCCATGTGATTTATGAAATGAACACACATGCAATGACATCTGGTGGATCAATGTGGTCTAGGAAAAGACCACACATGCCTTGACACCAATGGTTCAGTGTGGTTTATGAAATGAACACACATGCAATGACATCTTTTAGATCAGTGTGGTTTATGAAAAGAACACACATGCAATAACATAAGTGGATCAGTGTGGTTTATGAAAAGAACACACATGCAATGACATCTAGTGGATCCATGTGGTTTATGAAAACAACACACATGAAATGACACTAGTGGACACATGTGGTTTATGAAATTAACACAGATGCAATGACATCTAGTTGATCCATGTGGTTTATGAAAAGGACACACATGCACTGACATCTAGTGGATTCATGTTGTTTATGAAAAGAACACACATGCAATGACATATAGTGGATCCATGTGGTTTATGAAAAGAACACACATTGAATGACATCTAGTGGATCCATGTGATTTATGAAATGAACACACATGCAATGACATCTGGTGGATCAATGTGGTCTAGGAAAAGACCACACATGCCTTGACACCAATGGTTCAGTGTGGTTTATGAAATGAACATACATGCAATGACATCTTTTAGATCAGTGTGGTTTACGAAAAGAACACACATGCAATGACATAAGTGGATCAGTGTGGTTTATGAAAAGAACACACATGCAATGACATCTAGTGGATCCATGTGGTTTATGAAAAGAACACACATGAAATGACACTAGTGGATACATGTGGTTTATGAAATGAACACACATGCAATGACATCCAGTGGATCCATGTGGTTTATGAAAAGAACACGCATGCAATGAACTAGTGGAGCGGTGTTATGAAAATAACAGACATGCAATGACATCTTTCGAATCAGTGTGGTTTATGAAAAGAACACACATGCAATGACATCTAGTGGATCAGTGTGGTTCATAAAAAGAACGCACATGCAATGTCATCTAGTTGATCAGTGTGGTTTATGAAAAGAACACACATGCAATGACATCTAGTGGATCCATGTGGTTTATGAAAAGAACACACATGCAATGACATCAATGGTTCAACATGGTTTATGAAAAGAATACAAATGCAATGACATCTAGTGGATTCAAGTGGTTTATGAAAAGAACACACATGCAATGACATCTAGTGGATACATGTGGTTTTGGAAAATAACACACATGCAATGACACCAGTGGATCCATGTGGTTTAGGAAAAGAATACACATGCAATGACATCTAGTGGATCAGTGTGGTTTATGAAAATAACACTCATGCAATGACATCTAGTGGATCCATGTGGTTTATTAAAAGAACACACATGCAATGACATCAGTGGATCCATGTGGTTTATGAAAAGAACACACATGCAATGACACTAGTGGATTAGTGTGATTTATGAAAATAACACACATGCAATGTCATCTAGTGGATCAGTGTGGTTTATGAAAAGAACACACATGTAATGATATCTAGTGGATTAGTGTGGTTTATGAAAATTACACACATGCAATGACATCTAGTGGATCAGTGTGGTTTATGAAAAGAACACACATGCAATGACATCTTGTGGATCCATGTGGTTTATGAAAAGAACACACATGCAATGACATCTTTCGGATCTGTGTGGTTTATGAAAATAAAAGACATGCAATGACATCTAGAGGATCCATGTGGTTTATGAAACGAACACACATGCAGTGACATCAGTCGATCCATGTGGTTTATGAAAAGAACACACCTGCTCTGAGATCTAGTGCATCCATGTTGTTTATGAAAAGAACACACATGTAATGACATATAGTGGATCCATGTGGTTTATGAAAAGGACACATATTTAATGACATCTAGTGGATCCATGTGATTTATGAAATGAACACACATGCAATGACATCTAGTGGATCAATGTGGTTTAGGAAAAGAACACACATGCAATGACACCAGTGGATCAACGTGGTTTATGAAAAGAACACACATGTAATGACATCTAGTTCATCCATGTGGTTTATGAAAAGAACACACATGCAATCACATTAGTGGTTCAATGTGGTTTATAAAAAGAACACACATGCAACTACATCTAGTGGATCCATGTGGTTTATGAAAAGAACACACATGCAATGACTTGTATTCGATCCATGTGGTTTTGGAAAAGAACACACATGCAATGACATCCATTGGATCCATATGGTTTATGAAAAGAACACACATGCAATGACACTAGTGGATCCATGTAGTTTAGGAAAAAAGAACACACATGCAATGACATCTAGTGGATCGGTGTGGTTTATGAAAAGAACACACATGTAATAACATCAAGTGGATCAGTGCGGTTTATCAAAAGAACAAACATGCAATGACATCTAGTGGATCCATGTGGTTTATGAAAATAACAGACATGCAATGACATCACTGGATCCATGTGGTTTATGAAAAGAACACACATGCAATGACATCTAGTGGATCCATGTGGTTTATCAAAAAACAAACATGCAATGGAATCTAGTGGATCCATGTTGTTTATGGAAAGAACACACATGCAATGACACTAGTGGATCCATGTGGTTTAGAAAAAAACACACATGCAATGACATCTAGTGGATCAGTGTGGTTTATGAAAAGAACACACATGCAATGACATCTAGTGGATCCATTTGGTTTATTAAAAGAACACACATGCAATCACATCTAGTGGATCTATGTGGTTTATGAAAAGAACACACATGCAATGACATCTAGTGGATCCATGTGGTTCTGGAAAAGAACACACATGCAATGACACTAGTGGATCCATGTAGTTTAGGAAAAAAGAACACACATGCAATGACATCTAGTGGATCAGTGTGCTTTATGAAAAGAACACACATGTAATGACATCTAGTGAATCATTGTGGTTTTTGGAAAGAACACACATGCAATAACATCTAGTGTATCCATGTGGTTTATGAAAAGAACACACATGCAATGACATCCATTGGATCCATGTGGTTTATGAAAATAACACACATGCAATGACACTAGTGGATCCATGTAGTTTAGGAAAAAAGAACACACATTCAATGACATCTAGTGGATTGGTGTGGTTTATGAAAAGAACACACATTGAATGACATCTAGTGGATCCATGTGATTTATGAAATGAACACACATGCAATGACATCTGGTGGATCAATGTGGTCTAGGAAAAGACCACACATGCCTTGACACCAATGGTTTAGTGTGGTTTATGAAATGAACATACATGCAATGACATCTTTTAGATCAGTGTGGTTTATGAAAAGAACACACATGCAATGACATAAGTGGATCAGTGTGATTTATGAAAAGAACACACATGCAATGACATCTAGTGGATCCATGTGGTTTATGAAAAGAACACACATGCAATGACTTCTATTGGATCCATGTGGTTTTGGAAAAGAACACACATGCAATGACATCCATTGGATCCATGTGGTTTATGAAAATAACACACATGCAATGACACTAGTGGATCCATGTAGTTTAGGAAAAAAGAACACACATTCAATGACATCTAGTGGATTGGTGTGGTTTATGAAAAGAACACACATGTAATAACATCTAGTGGATCAGTGTGGTTTATCAAAAGAACAAACATACAATGACATCTAGTGGATCCATGTGGTTTATGAAAATAATAGACATGCAATGACATCTAGTGGATCTATGTGGTTTATGAAAAGAACACACATGCACTGACATCTAGTGGATTCATGTGGTTTATGAAAAGAACACACATGCAATGACATATACTGGATCCATGTCGTTTATGAAAAGAACACACATTTAATGACATATAGTGGATCCATGTGGTTTATAAAATGAACACACATGGAATGACATCTAGTGGATCAATGTGGTCTAGGAAAAGAACACACGTGCAATGACACCAATGGATCCATGTGGTTTATGAAATGAACACACATGCAATGACATCTTTCAGATTAGTGTGGTTTATGAAAAGAACACACATGCAATGACATAAGTGGATCAGTGTGGTTTATGAAAGTAACACACATGCAATGACATCTAGTGGATCCATGTGGTTTACGAAAAGAACAAACATGCAATGAAATATACTGGATCCATGTGGTTTATGAAAAGAATACACATGAAATGACATCTAGTGGATCCATGTGGTTTACGAAAAGAACAAACATGTAATGACATATACTAGATCCATGTGGTTTATGAAAAGAACACACATGAAATTACATATAGTGGATCCATGTGGTTTATGAAAAGGACACACATTTAATGACATCTAGTGGATCCATGTGATTTATGAAATGAACACACATCAATGTCATCTAGTAGATCAATGTGGTCTAGGAAAAGAACACACATGCAATGACACCAGTGGATCAGTGTGGTTTATGAAATGAACACACATGCAATGACATCTTTCGGATCTTTGTGGTTTATTAAAATAAAACACATGCAATGAAATCTAGAGGATCCATGTGGTTTATGAAACGAACACACATGCAGTGACATCAGTGGATCCATGTGGTTTATGAAAAGAACACACCTGCTCTGAGATCTAGTGCATCCATGTTGTTTATGAAAAGAACACACATGTAATGACATATAGTGGATCCATGTGGTTTATGAAAAGGACACATATTTAATGACATCAAGTGGATCCATGTGATTTATGAAATGAACACACATGCAATGATGTAACTACCTCGGTGAATTACGCTCTTAGTTACAAGCCTGGATGTCCGGAAATGGTTAAAATAGTACGGTTGGGCCCAAATGCCACTCACAGGTAGACCTTTCGGCCGTCCTAACCATTTCGAAACATCGGGACAAGAACGAGCGAATCGGTGAAGGGATCAACTACATACACAAATGAGTATGTATGCAAGCCACCATACAACAGTCCTCAGAGCCATTCCATCTAAAAGAAATAGAAATATTGCAACGCCATACGGCAAGATCCAAATATCCTAGATAGATATAATAGTTTAGGATATCCCCTCATACATCAAACATCGAGTATCGTGGAGCGGAAAACAAGATCCGAGTACGGATAAGAAGCAAATCGGCATAAGATGCCCCATAAATAAACACATCCCGCCCACAGATCTCACGGATCCCCGTTCCCGGAATCTCTACACCGAATGATCGTGGCCAACATCGTCCGTCTCCTCCACCCAGTATCCATCTTGCGAGATTACTGTTCATACGAATCAACCAATTTATCGTGTGAGACCCTAGGGTACTCAAAGAAGTCTTTATGCCTCTAAAGGGGACACAACACAGGGTGACGCAATTGCAGCAAAAGATAATCCTAGCAATTCTATAGATACCCTAACCATCCGCCTAACCAAAGATGAGCGGATGTCCGTGAATTAATAACAACATTATAGCAGTAATATTAGATCCATCCTCCTCCTAAACACCAACGAGGAAGCGGAACAACCCCCATCTGTTGGCGGTTTTATTATCCATTCCATGAGTGTTGCACTATTTACTAGTCAGTTACTTAGTCAAGTTAAAAGCGGTACTTTAGTTATACTTGTCTATGATCGAGAAACTGCTCCAAGTCGTCCATAACGCGGACACGGCTTTGAGAAAGTTTTACCTACAGGGTGCACAAATAACAACACACACTCGATCAACCTCGGAAAAACCAAATCAAAACCCAACGAGGCATCACGACAAAGCGATCACAGGATTCAGAAATATTTCAGGCCACCCCATTAAGCTACCCATGACGAAGTTGGCGGCTCAGACGGACTCAAGGTTTGTGTGGACGGTCAGAACGACTAGGAACCCGAAGTGTGGCTTGTCGACATACAAAAACGTAATCACGAACCTAAATAAAGCAAAGTAACATGGCATAAGTACAGGATAGTAATAAAGCCCCAAACTAATTGTGGCCCCAAGAAATAAGAATGAATCAAGCTCTAGCTCAGGGGGGTTCATAAGCCTCCCGGATGTGGATAGCGCGAATATTCAAGGAACAGGAATCAAGTACTCGGGGTCCTACGGGACACAAGTGAGCATGAAAAACCAAATAGCAGATATTGCTCACCGGTGCCACTTTCATTAGTTATCCCATTACTACTCAGGTTAAGTTGTATAGGTACCTCGTTATCCATCAGACACTCACATACCCTACACATGCTGTTCTCTGACTCGCATGGCCCAAACAACTCCTAGTGATGGCTCATGGGATGGAGGAACTAGCAGTGGGGTTTAAAAGTAAAGGCTATGCGATGCCAGGATTCAATTTAATGCAATCGCGACTCAATGATGCAAGAATAAGATAGAGGCAACAGTCTTTGTATGTATGCAAGCATGTGGTAGTGCTTGCCTGCACAGCTTGCAGCGAGAGAAGGATCTGGGTAGTGCTCCTGGGTTTCTTGATATATCCCCTGCTCAGCGTCTATTCGAAGAAGAACCAAACAAACAAGGGCCAACATAAATAAAGTGCACAAGCATATGAATAAAATGCAACAAGCAAACAATCATGCCATGATGAATGATGCACAATTTGCATGGCAATAAAGTAGCATGGCATGGGTGAGGTGTGGAATACAAGAATAACGGATTTCATTGAGTTGTAATCATATTTTATACTCAAATAAGTTGCTGTATACTTCATATTTATATGATGCATGCTGCAATTCAGAACAAGGAAAGCATAAACAGAAAGGTCTCGTCGAGCTGATCATTTTAGACATATTATTTGTCAAATTTGGAGTTATAGAACAAAAGTTATTAATTAATTAAGAAAAGGGCATTTTGTTGTAATTTTATTCAACTCGAAATTTAAAGTGTTCAAAATATATTTTGGAGGGCATATTTGAATTCCTCACATTTTTCTGATTTCAAAACATATATGATTTGTATTATTTGGTTTTGAAAATTAAAAGTTATTTTAAAACAGATTTATATTTGAATTTAAAACAAATTTGAAAAGTTTAAATTAAAACAGAAAAGAATAGAAACTTTTGTTACTCAGACAAACCTAGACAAAGACACAGACAAGTGGGGCCAGGTGCTGACTGGGCGACACGCGCGCGGAAAAGCTTTTCTCACCGCGGGAGTGGCCAGCCTCAGAGACAGACAAGTGGGGCCAGTGCTCAGTCCACTTGCCAGGGGAAACACACGCCACGTGGCGCAGAGGGGAGTCTGAGTTGAGGCGGAGAGCTGGGGGTTTTCTTGCAAGATTGACCGGTGGTCGACTGGTGGGCCACGCAGGTACCGGGTTGAGGCGAAAAAAAGAAGGGGGCTATTCGTAAAACTACCACAGGCCCCTGTAGATCTTCTCTGCTGCCGCGGACGGATCGGTGATCGACCGCGCGGAGTGGGGAATCGATCCGGGACGTCTGGTGCACGCTGAGGAGCGAGCAGTCTGATGGAGTGAGGGGTTGCTAGGAGGGGATGGGCGGCTAGATGAGGCTCTTAGCGACGCGACGACGCAGAGGACGACGCCACGCCTGTGATGCACCGAGAGCGCTCGACGGTTGGTCCGGCGAGAACAGGGAGCCACGGCAAGGACGGAGGTGTCAGGGAGGATCGTGGGCTCACCGCGGGGTTGTTGGTGCGAACGGATCGGGCTGGGACGCGGTGGATCGACGATGATGCAGACGCTCCCGCGGCTAGGGTTTCGTTGGGGCGTCTCGGTCCTGGCGAGCCTGGGGTCCTTCTCCTCCTCACTGGCGCGTACGAGGTGAAGTAGGGGAGCCGTGGTCTTCCTTGACACCCGTGATCGTCACGCCACCGGCTGGTAAGAGAAGGGGAGGTGGAGGCCGACGGTGGCCGGCGATGGGGTAGATGGTGGCGGTGGAGAAGAGAGGGAAGAGGGCAAGGCCCTGGGGTGGATCTGCGAGGCAGAGGAGAGCCGTGTGGAAGGGGAAAAAGGAGGGAGGAAGGAGGAGCAGCCGTGGCAGGGGGTAGATGAGGGTGGCTTCGGTGCCACCTTTTCCCCCTCGAGCACGTGCTGGCTGGACAGACAGGCAGAGGAGGGAGTAGAGGGGGCTGCCAGGTGGGGTCGGCGAGGCCAAGGAGGGTAGGCTGGGGGTGGGGCTCTTGTGGAGAGAGCTAGAGAGAGAGGAGGGTGGCATGGAGCTAGGGTTGGAGGGATGGGGTGGCTCGGTTAGGGTTGGGTGGCCTCGAGTTAGGGTTTTTGCTTAGGGTTATAGAGAGGGGTGGCTGGGGTGTGGGCCAGGGAGAGGGTGGCCAGGTGGGGCCATCAAGGGGAGGCTCGGCATGGTGAGAGGAGAGGGTGAGGTAGGGTGTAACTAGGGTTTAGATACTTGCATGTATCTAGCTAGATCAAACAAGAATAGGTGGAATTGGTGTAAGGTTTTAGCAAGCTCAAAAAAAAACAAACAAAAAGGAGTGGTAGAAAAGGGATAGAGGTGCTTCACTCAAAAACCAAATAAAACAAAGGAGGACAAAAGATGGAGATGGAAAGGATTTTACATGGTCATGCATGGCATACACATGTGAGAAAAACTTGATGAGCACTAGGCCCAAAAGAAATAAACCAAACATGGTGAAAGATTTGGGAGAGAAGGGAGAGCTCCAGGAGATATACACCACTCAATAATTCATATAAAAACCAAAGGACTAGAATGTGGTGGTGCTTGCATGGCCCATGCAAAATAATTAATTCCATGTTTATTCTTGTGAAAACAATAATATTAACATGGCATTATTCTCATGCATTCCCAAGATTGGAATAAGGCCAAGCAAAAGAATTTGTAGAATTGGATCCACCCTATCTCCCATGAGCTAGATTAAATACCAAAAGAAAAATAATTACAAGCTCATGGATAATGGGATGGTGGAATTGTAAGGTGGTGAAAAGAAAGGGTAGTGGAGTGGAATAAAAAAAATATGCCCCCAACTCAACTTGGGCATCAAGCATTTATCAAGAACCAAATACAATATCAAGAGACAAATACAATTAACAATGCATATGAGAGAAGAACCAAAACAAAAGGGTTTTATATGATGCTCAAATGCACGGTGGCATGATGACATGAGCATGATATAATTATGATGCAACAATTATATATATGAAGTAGCCATTATATTACTAGACCAAGTAGCATTACAATTGTTAGACAATTGGGATGCTACAAATGACATCTAGTGGATCAATGTGGTTTAGGAAAAGAACACACATGCAATGACACCAGTGGATCAACGTGGTTTATGAAAAGAACACACATGCAATGACATCTAGTGCATCCATGTGGTTTATGAAAAGAACACACATGCAATCACATTAGTGGTTCAATGTGGTTTATAAAAAGAACACACATGCAACTACATCTAGTGGATCCATGTGGTTTATGAAAAGAACACACATGCAATGACTTGTATTTGATCCATGTGGTTTTGGAAAAGAACACACATGCAATGACATCCATTGGATCCATATGGTTTATGAAAAGAACACACATGCAATGACACTAGTGGATCCATGTAGTTTAGGAAAAAAGAACACACATGCAATGACATCTAGTGGATCGGTGTGGTTTATGAAAAGAGCACACATGTAATAACATCTAGTGGATCAGTGCGGTTTATCAAAAGAACAAACATGCAATGACATCTAGTGGATCCATGTGGTTTATGAAAATAACAGACATGCAATGACATCACTGGATCGATGTGGTTTATGAAAAGAACACACATGCAATGACATCTAGTGGATCCATGTGGTTTATCAAAAGAACAAACATGCAATGGAATCTAGTGGATCCATGTTGTTTATGGAAAGAACACACATGCAATGACACTAGTGGATCCATGTGGTTTAGAAAAAAACACACATGCAATGACATCTAGTGGATCAGTGTGGTTTATGAAAAGAACACACATGCAATGACATCTAGTGGATCCATTTGGTTAATTAAAAGAACACACATGCAATCACATCTAGTGGATCTATGTGGTTTATGAAAAGAACACACATGCAATGACATCTAGTGGATCCATGTGGTTCTGGAAAAGAACACACATGCAATGACACTAGTGGATCCATGTAGTTTAGGAAAAAAGAACACACATGCAATGACATCTAGTGGATCAGTGTGCTTTATGAAAAGAACACACATGTAATGACATCTAGTGGATCAGTGTGGTTTTTGAAAAGAACACACATGCAATGACATCTAGTGTATCCATGTGGTTTATGAAAAGAACACACATGGAATGACATCAGTGGATCCATGTGGTTTATGAAAAGGACACACATGCACTGACATCTAGTGGATTCATGTTGTTTATGAAAAGAACACACATGCAATGACATATAGTGGATCCATGTGGTTTATGAAAAGAACACACATTGAATGACATCTAGTGGATCCATGTGATTTATGAAATGAACACACATGTAATGACATCTGGTGGATCAATGTGGTCTAGGAAAAGACCACACATGCCTTGACACCAATGGTTCAGTGTGGTTTATGAAATGAACATACATGCAATGACATCTTTTACATCAGTGTGGTTTATGAAAAGAACACACATGCAATGACATAAGTGGATCAGTGTGGTTTATGAAAAGAACACACATGCAATGACATCTAGTGGATCCATGTGGTTTATGAAAAGAACACACATGAAATGACACTAGTGGATACATGTGGTTTATGAAATGAACACACATGTAATGGCATCCAGTGGATCCATGTGGTTTATGAAAAGAACACGCATGCAATGAACTAGTGGAGCGGTGTTATGAAAATAACACACATGCAATGACATCTTTCGAATCAGTGTGGTTTATGAAAAGAACACACATGCAATGACATCTAGTGGATCAGTGTGGTTCATAAAAGAACACACATGCAATGTCATCTAGTTGGTCAGGGTGGTTTATGAAAATAACACACATGCAATGACATCTAGTGGATCCATGTGGTTTATGAAAAGAACACACATGCAATGACATCAATGGTTCAACATGGTTTATGAAAAGAACACAAATGCAATGACATCTAGTGGATCCAAGTGGTTTATGAAAAGAACACACATGCAATGACATCTAGTGGATACATGTGGTTTTGGAAAATAACACACATGCAATGACACCAGTGGATCCATGTGGTTTAGGAAAAGAATACACATGCAATGACATCTAGTGGATCATTGTGGTTTATGAAAATAACACTCATGCAATGACATCTAGTGGATCCATGTGGTTTATTAAAAGAACACACATGCAATGACATCAGTGGATCCATGTGGTTTATGAAAAGAACACACATGCAATGACACTAGTGGATTAGTGTGATTTATGAAAATAACACACATGCAATATCATCTAGTGGATCAGTGTGGTTTATGAAAAGAACACACATGTAATGATATCTAGTGGATTAGTGTGGTTTATGAAAATTACACACATGCATGACATCTAGTGGATCAGTGTGGTTTATCAAAAGAACACACATGCAATGACATCTAGCGGATCCATGTGGTTTATGAAAAGAACACACATGCAATGACATTAGTGGTTCAATGTGGTTTATAAAAAGAACACACATGCAACGACATCTAGTGGATCCATGTGGTTTATGAAAAGAACACACATGCAATGACTTCTATTGGATCCATGTGGTTTTGGAAAAGAACACACATGCAATGACATCCATTGGATCCATGTGGTTTATGAAAAGAACACACATGCAATGACACTAGTGGATCCATGTATTTTAGGAAAAAAGAACACACATTCAATGACATCTAGTGGATTGGTGTGGTTTATGAAAAGAACACACATGTAATAACATCTAGTGGATCAGTGTGGTTTATCAAAAGAACAAACATACAATGACATCTAGTGGATCCATGTGGTTTATGAAAATAACAGGCATGCAATGACATCTAGTGGATCCATGTGGTTTATGAAAAGAACACACATGCACTGACATCTAGTGGATTCATGTGGTTTATGAAAAGAACACACATGCAATGACATATACTAGATCCATGTGGTTTATGAAAAGAACACACATTTAATGACATATAGTGGATCCATGTGGTTTATAAAATGAACACACATGCAATGTCATCTAGTGGATCAATGTGGTCTAGGAAAAGAACACACGTGCAATGACACCAATGGATCCATGTGGTTTATGAAAAGAACACACATGCAATGACATAAGTGGATCAGTGTGGTTTATGAAAATAACACACATGCAATGACATCTAGTGGATCCATGTGGTTTACGAAAAGAACAAACATGCAATGACATATACTGGATCCATGTGGTTTATGAAAAGAACACACATGCAATGACATCTCGTGGATCCATGTGGTTTACGAAAAGAACAAACATGTAATGACATATATTGGATCCATGTGGTTTATGAAAAGAACACACATGCAATGACATAAGTGGATCAGTGTGGTTTATGAAAAGAACACACATGCAATGACATCTAGTGGATCCATGTGGTTTATGAAAAGAACACACATGAAATGACACTAGTGGATACATGTGGTTTATGAAATGAACACACATGTAATGGCATCCAGTGGATCCATGTGGTTTATGAAAAGAACACGCATGCAATGAACTAGTGGAGCGGTGTTATGAAAATAACACACATGCAATGACATCTTTCGAATCAGTGTGGTTTATGAAAAGAACACACATGCAATGACATCTAGTGGATCAGTGTGGTTCATAAAAGAACACACATGCAATGTCATCTAGTTGGTCAGTGTGGTTTATGAAAATAACACACATGCAATGACATCTAGTGGATCCATGTGGTTTATGAAAAGAACACACATGCAATGACATCAATGGTTCAACATGGTTTATGAAAAGAACACAAATGCAATGACATCTAGTGGATCCAAGTGGTTTATGAAAAGAACACACATGCAATGACATCTAGTGGATACATGTGGTTTTGGAAAATAACACACATGCAATGACACCAGTGGATCCATGTGGTTTAGGAAAAGAATACACATGCAATGACATCTAGTGGATCATTGTGGTTTATGAAAATAACACTCATGCAATGACATCTAGTGGATCCATGTGGTTTATTAAAAGAACACACATGCAATGACATCAGTGGATCCATGTGGTTTATGAAAAGAACACACATGCAATGACACTAGTGGATTAGTGTGATTTATGAAAATAACACACATGCAATATCATCTAGTGGATCAGTGTGGTTTATGAAAAGAACACACATGTAATGATATCTAGTGGATTAGTGTGGTTTATGAAAATTACACACATGCAATGACATCTAGTGGATCAGTGTGGTTTATCAAAAGAACACACATGCAATGACATCTAGCGGATCCATGTGGTTTATGAAAAGAACACACATGCAATGACATTAGTGGTTCAATGTGGTTTATAAAAAGAACACACATGCAACGACATCTAGTGGATCCATGTGGTTTATGAAAAGAACACACATGCAATGACTTCTATTGGATCCATGTGGTTTTGGAAAAGAACACACATGCAATGACATCCATTGGATCCATGTGGTTTATGAAAAGAACACACATGCAATGACACTAGTGGATCCATGTATTTTAGGAAAAAAGAACACACATTCAATGACATCTAGTGGATTGGTGTGGTTTATGAAAAGAACACACATGTAATAACATCTAGTGGATCAGTGTGGTTTATCAAAAGAACAAACATACAATGACATCTAGTGGATCCATGTGGTTTATGAAAATAACAGGCATGCAATGACATCTAGTGGATCCATGTGGTTTATGAAAAGAACACACATGCACTGACATCTAGTGGATTCATGTGGTTTATGAAAAGAACACACATGCAATGACATATACTAGATCCATGTGGTTTATGAAAAGAACACACATTTAATGACATATAGTGGATCCATGTGGTTTATAAAATGAACACACATGCAATGTCATCTAGTGGATCAATGTGGTCTAGGAAAAGAACACACGTGCAATGACACCAATGGATCCATGTGGTTTATGAAAAGAACACACATGCAATGACATAAGTGGATCAGTGTGGTTTATGAAAATAACACACATGCAATGACATCTAGTGGATCCATGTGGTTTACGAAAAGAACAAACATGCAATGACATATACTGGATCCATGTGGTTTATGAAAAGAACACACATGCAATGACATCTCGTGGATCCATGTGGTTTACGAAAAGAACAAACATGTAATGACATATATTGGATCCATGTGGTTTATGAAAAGAACACACATGCAATGACATATAGTGGATCCATGTGATTTATGAAATGAACACACATCAATGACATCTAGTGGATCAATGTGGTCTAGGAAACGAACACACATGCAATGACACCAGTGGATCAGTGTGGTTTATGAAAAGAACACGCATGCAATGACATCTTTCGGATCTGTGTGGTTTATGAAAATAAAACACATGCAATGACATCTAGAGGATCCATGTGGTTTATGAAACGAACACACATGCAGTGACATCAGTGGATCCATGAGGTTTATGAAAAGAACACACCTGCTCTAAGATCTAGTGCATCCATGTTGTTTATGAAAAAACACAAATGTAATGACATATAGTGGATCCATGTGGTTTATGAAAAGGACACATATTTAATGACATCTAGTGGATCCATGTGATTTATGAAATGAACACACATGCAATGACATCTAGTGGATCAATGTGGTTTAGGAAAAGAACACACATGCAATGACACCAGTGGATCAACGTGGTTTATGAAAAGAACACACATGCAATGACATCTAGTGCATCCATGTGGTTTATGAAAAGAACACACATGCAATCACATTAGTGGTTCAATGTGGTTTATAAAAAGAACACACATGCAACTACATCTAGTGGATCCATGTGGTTTATGAAAAGAACAGACATGCAATGACTTGTATTCGATCCATGTGGTTTTGGAAAATAACACACATGCAATGACATCCATTGGATCCATATGGTTTATGAAAAGAACACACATGCAATGACACTAGTGGATCCATGTAGTTTCGGAAAAAAGAACACACATGCAATGACATCTAGTGGATCAGTGTGGTTTATGAAAAGAACAGACATGTAATAACATCTACGGGATCAGTGCGGTTTATCAAAAGAACAAACATGCAATGACATCTAGTGGATCCATGTGGTTTATGAAAATAACAGACATGCAATGACATCACTGGATCCATGTGGTTTATGAAAAGAACACACATGCAATGACATCTAGTGGATCCATGTGGTTTATCAAAAGAATAAACATGCAATGGAATCTAGTGGATCTATGTTGTTTATGGAAAGAACACACATGCAATGACACTAGTGGATCCATGCGGTTTAGAAAAAAAAAACACATGCAATGACATCTAGTGGATCATTTATGAAAAGAACACAGATGCAATAACATCTAGTGGATACATTTGGTTTATTAAAAGAACACACATGCAATCACATCTAGTGGATCTATGTGGTTTATGAAAAGAACACACATGCAATGACATCTAGTGGATCCATGTGGTTCTGGAAAAGAACACACATGCAATGACACTAGTGGATCCATGTAGTTTAGGAAAAAAGAACACACATGCAATGACATCTAGTGGATTAGTGTGCTTTATGAAAAGAACACACATGTAATGACATCTAGTGGATAAGTGTGGTTTTTGAAAAGAACACACATGCAATGACATCTAGTGTATCCATGTGGTTTATGAAAAGAACACACATGGAATGACATCAGTGGATCCATGTGGTTTATGAAAAGGACACACATGCACTGACATCTAGTGGATTCATGTTGTTTATGAAAAGAATACACATGCAATGACATATAGTGGATCCATGTGGTTTATGAAAAGAACACACATTGAATGACATCTAGTGGATCCATGTGATTTATGAAATGAACACACATGTAGTGACATCTGGTGGATCAATTTGGTCTAGGAAAAGACCACACATGCAATGACACTAGTGGATTAGTGTGATTTATGAAAATAACATACATGCAATGTCATCTAGTGGATCAGTGTGGTTTATGAAAAGAACACACATGTAATGATATCTAGTGGATTAGTGTGGTTTATGAAAATTACACATATGCAATGACATCTAGTGGATCAGTGTGGTTTATGAAAAGAACACACATGCAATGACATCTAGTGGATCCATGTAGTTTATCAAAAGAACACACATGCAATGACATTAGTGGTTCAATGTGGTTTATAAAAAGAACACACATGCAACGTCATCTAGTGGATCCATGTGGTTTATGAAAAGAACACACATGTAATGATATCTAGTGGAATAGTGTGGTTTATGAAAATTACACACATGCAATGACATCTAGTGGATCAGTGTGGTTTATGAAAAGAACACACATGCAATGACATCAATGGTTCAACATGGTTTATGAAAAGAACACAAATGCAATGACATCTAGTGGATCCAAGTGGTTTATGAAAAGAACACACATGCAATGACATCTAGTGGATACATGTGGTTTTGGAAAATAACACACATGCAATGACACCAGTGGATCCATGTGGTTTAGGAAAAGAATACACATGCAATGACATCTAGTGGATCATTGTGGTTTATGAAAATAACACTCATGCAATGACATCTAGTGGATCCATGTGGTTTATTAAAAGAACACACATGCAATGACATCAGTGGATCCATGTGGTTTATGAAAAGAACACACATGCAATGACACTAGTGGATTAGTGTGATTTATGAAAATAACACACATGCAATATCATCTAGTGGACCAGTGTGGTTTATGAAAAGAACACACATGTAATGATATCTAGTGGATTAGTGTGGTTTATGAAAATTACACACATGCAATGACATCTAGTGGATCAGTGTGGTTTATCAAAAGAACACACATGCAATGACATCTAGCCGATCCATGTGGTTTATGAAAAGAACACACATGCAATGACATTAGTGGTTCAATGTGGTTTATAAAAAGAACACACATGCAACGACATCTAGTGGATCCATGTGGTTTATGAAAAGAACACACATGCAATGACTTCTATTGGATCCATGTGGTTTTGGAAAAGAACACACATGCAATGACATCCATTGGATCCATGTGGTTTATGAAAAGAACACACATGCAATGACACTAGTGGATCCATGTATTTTAGGAAAAAAGAACACACATTCAATGACATCTAGTGGATTGGTGTGGTTTATGAAAAGAACACACATGTAATAACATCTAGTGGATCAGTGTGGTTTATCAAAAGAACAAACATACAATGACATCTAGTGGATCCATGTGGTTTATGAAAATAACAGGCATGCAATGACATCTAGTGGATCCATGTGGTTTATGAAAAGAACACACATGCACTGACATCTAGTGGATTCATGTGGTTTATGAAAAGAACACACATGCAATGACATATACTAGATCCATGTGGTTTATGAAAAGAACACACGTTTAATGACATATAGT
Source organism: Avena insularis (assembly GCA_023614405.1). Lineage (NCBI taxonomy): Eukaryota > Viridiplantae > Streptophyta > Magnoliopsida > Poales > Poaceae > Avena > Avena insularis. The sequence goes on from CM042686.1 coordinate 323,205,078, forward strand.
GGATCCATGTGGTTTATAAAATGAACACACATGCAATGACATCTAGTGGATCAATGTGGTCTAGGAAAAGAACACACGTGCAATGACACCAATGGATCCATGTGGTTTATGAAATGAACACACATGCAATGACATCTTTCGGATTAGTGCGGTTTATGAAAAGAACACACATGCAATGACATAAGTGGATCAGTGTGGTTTATGAAAATAACACACATGCAATGACATCTAGTGGATCCATGTGGTTTACGAAAAGAACAAACATGCAATGACATATACTGGATCCATGTGGTTTATGAAAAGAACACACATGCAATGACATCTCGTGGATCCATGTGGTTTACGAAAAGAACAAACATGTAATGACATATATTGGATCCATGTGGTTTATGAAAAGAACACACATGAAATGACATATAGTGGATCCATGTGGTTTATGAAAAGGACACACATTTAATGACATCTAGTGGATCCATGTGATTTATGAAATGAACACACATCAATGACATCTAGTGGATCAATGTGGTCTAGGAAACGAACACACATGCAATGACACCAGTGGATCAGTGTGGTTTATGAAATGAACACACATGCAATGACATCTTTCGGATCTGTGTGGTTTATGAAAATAAAACACATGCAATGACATCTAGAGGATCCATGTGGTTTATGAAACGAACACACATGCAGTGACATCAGTGGATCCATGAGGTTTATGAAAAGAACACACCTGCTCTAAGATCTAGTGCATCCATGTTGTTTATGAAAAGAACACAAATGTAATGACATATAGTGGATCCATGTGGTTTATGAAAAGGACACATATTTAATGACATCTAGTGGATCCATGTGATTTATGAAATGAACACACATGCAATGACATCTAGTGGATCAATGTGGTTTAGGAAAAGAACACACATGCAATGACACCAGTGGATCAACGTGGTTTATGAAAAGAACACACATGCAATGACATCTAGTGCATCCATGTGGTTTATGAAAAGAACACACATGCAATCACATTAGTGGTTCAATGTGGTTTATAAAAAGAACACACATGCAACTACATCTAGTGGATCCATGTGGTTTATGAAAAGAACAGACATGCAATGACTTGTATTCGATCCATGTGGTTTTGGAAAATAACACACATGCAATGACATCCATTGGATCCATATGGTTTATGAAAAGAACACACATGCAATGACACTAGTGGATCCATGTAGTTTCGGAAAAAAGAACACACATGCAATGACATCTAGTGGATCAATGTGGTTTATGAAAAGAACAGACATGTAATAACATCTACGGGATCAGTGCGGTTTATCAAAAGAACAAACATGCAATGACATCTAGTGGATCCATGTGGTTTATGAAAATAACAGACATGCAATGACATCACTGGATCCATGTGGTTTATGAAAAGAACACACATGCAATGACATCTAGTGGATCCATGTGGTTTATCAAAAGAATAAACATGCAATGGAATCTAGTGGATCTATGTTGTTTATGGAAAGAACACACATGCAATGACACTAGTGGATCCATGCGGTTTAGAAAAAAAAACACATGCAATGACATCTAGTGGATCATTTATGAAAAGAACACAGATGCAATAACATCTAGTGGATACATTTGGTTTATTAAAAGAACACACATGCAATCACATCTAGTGGATCTATGTGGTTTATGAAAAGAACACACATGCAATGACATCTAGTGGATCCATGTGGTTCTGGAAAAGAACACACATGCAATGACACTAGTGGATCCATGTAGTTTAGGAAAAAAGAACACACATGCAATGACATCTAGTGGATTAGTGTGCTTTATGAAAAGAACACACATGTAATGACATCTAGTGGATAAGTGTGGTTTTTGAAAAGAACACACATGCAATGACATCTAGTGTATCCATGTGGTTTATGAAAAGAACACACATGGAATGACATCAGTGGATCCATGTGGTTTATGAAAAGGACACACATGCACTGACATCTAGTGGATTCATGTTGTTTATGAAAAGAATACACATGCAATGACATATAGTGGATCCATGTGGTTTATGAAAAGAACACACATTGAATGACATCTAGTGGATCCATGTGATTTATGAAATGAACACACATGTAGTGACATCTGGTGGATCAATTTGGTCTAGGAAAAGACCACACATGCAATGACACTAGTGGATTAGTGTGATTTATGAAAATAACATACATGCAATGTCATCTAGTGGATCAGTGTGGTTTATGAAAAGAACACACATGTAATGATATCTAGTGGATTAGTGTGGTTTATGAAAATTACACATATGCAATGACATCTAGTGGATCAGTGCGGTTTATGAAAAGAACACACATGCAATGACATCTAGTGGATCCATGTGGTTTATGAAAAGAACACACATGCAATGACATTAGTGGTTCAATGTGGTTTATAAAAAGAACACACATGCAACGTCATCTAGTGGATCCATGTGGTTTATGAAAAGAACACACATGTAATGATATCTAGTGGAATAGTGTGGTTTATGAAAATTACACACATGCAATGACATCTAGTGGATCAGTGTGGTTTATGAAAAGAACACACATGCAATGACATCTAGTGGATCCATGTGGTTTATGAAAAGAACACACATGCAATGACATCTAGTGGATTGGTGTGGTTTATGAAAATAACACACATGTAATAACATCTAGTGGATCAGTGTGGTTTATGAAAAGAACAAACATACAATGACATCTAGTGGATCCATCTGGTTTATGAAAATAACAGACATGCAATGACATCTAGTGGATCCATGTGGTTTATGAAAAGAACAAACATGCACTGACATCTAGTGGATTCATGTGGTTTATGAAAAGAACACACATGCAATGACATATACTGGATCCATGTGGTTTATGAAAAGAACACACATTTAATGACATCTAGTGGATCCATGTGGTTTATAAAATGAACACACATGCAATGACATCTAGTGGATCAATGTGGTATAGGAAAAGAACACACATGCAATGACACCATTGGATCCATGTGGTTTATGAAATGAACACACATACAATGACATCTTTCGGATTAGTGTGGTTTATGAAAAGAACACACATGCAATGACATAAGTGGATCCATGTGGTTTATGAAAAGAACACACATGCAATGACATCTAGTGGATCCATGTGGTTTATGAAAAGAACACGCATGCAATGACATCAGTGGTTCAATATGGTTTATAAAAAGAACACACATGCGATGACATCTAGTGGATCCATGTGGTTTATGAAATGAACTGACATGTAATGACATCTAGTGGATCCATGTGGTTTTGGAAAAGAACACACATGCAATGACATATAGTGGATCCATGTGGTTTATGAAAAGAACACACATGCAATAACATCTAGTTGATCCATGTGGTTTATGAAATGAACACACATGCAATGAAATTTAGTGTATCCATGTGGTTTATGAAAAGAACACCCATGCAATGACACTGGTGAATCAGTGTGGTTTATGAAAAGAACACACATGCAATGACATCTACTGGATCAGTGTGGTTTATGAAAAGAACACACACGCAATGACAACTAGTGGATCAGTGTGGTTTATGAAAAGAACACACATGCAATGGCATCTAGAGGATCAGTATGGTTTATGAAAAGAACACACATGCAATGACATCTAGTGGATCCATGTGGTCTATGAAAAGAACACACATGCAATGACATCAGTGGATCCATGTGGTTTTGGAAAAGAACACGCATGCAATGACATCTAGTGGATCCATGTAGTTTATGAAAAGAACACAAATGCAATGACACTAGTGGATCCATGTGGTTTAGGAAAAGAAGACACATGCAATGACATATAGTGGATCAGTGTGGTTTATAAAAAGAACACACATGCAAGGACATCCAGTGGATTAGTGTGGTTTATGGAAAGAACAAACATGCAACGACATCTAGAGGATCCATGTGGTTTATGAAACGAACACACATGCAATGACATCAGTGGATCCATGTGGTTTATGAAAAGACACACCTGCATTGGTATCTACTGCATCCATGTTGTTTATGAAAAGAACACACATGAAATGGCATATAGTGGATCCATGTGGTTTATGAAAAGGACACACATTTAATGACATCTAGTGGATCCATGTGATTTATGAAAAGAACACACATTTAATGACATCTAGTGGATCCATGTGGTTTATAAAATGAACACACATGCAATGACATCTAGTGGATCAATGTGGTATAGGAAAAGAACACACATGCAATGACACCATTGGATCCATGTGGTTTATGAAATGAACACACATACAATGACATCTTTCGGATTAGTGTGGTTTATGAAAAGAACACACATGCAATGACATAAGTGGATCCATGTGGTTTATGAAAAGAACACACATGCAATGACATCTAGTGGATCCATGTGGTTTATGAAAAGAACACGCATGCAATGACATCAGTGGTTCAATATGGTTTATAAAAAGAACACACATGCGATGACATCTAGTGGATCCATGTGGTTTATGAAATGAACTGACATGTAATGACATCTAGTGGATCCATGTGGTTTTGGAAAAGAACACACATGCAATGACATATAGTGGATCCATGTGGTTTATGAAAAGAACACACATGCAATAACATCTAGTTGATCCATGTGGTTTATGAAATGAACACACATGCAATGAAATTTAGTGTATCCATGTGGTTTATGAAAAGAACACCCATGCAATGACACTGGTGAATCAGTGTGGTTTATGAAAAGAACACACATGCAATGACATCTACTGGATCAGTGTGGTTTATGAAAAGAACACACATGCAATGACAACTAGTGGATCAGTGTGGTTTATGAAAAGAACACACATGCAATGGCATCTAGAGGATCAGTATGGTTTATGAAAAGAACACACATGCAATGACATCTAGTGGATCCATGTGGTCTATGAAAAGAACACACATGCAATGACATCAGTGGATCCATGTGGTTTTGGAAAAGAACACGCATGCAATGACATCTAGTGGATCCATGTAGTTTATGAAAAGAACACAAATGCAATGACACTAGTGGATCCATGTGGTTTAGGAAAAGAAGACACATGCAATGACATATAGTGGATCAGTGTGGTTTATGAAAAGAACACACATGCAAGGACATCCAGTGGATTAGTGTGGTTTATGGAAAGAACAAACATGCAACGACATCTAGAGGATCCATGTGGTTTATGAAACGAACACACATGCAATGACATCAGTGGATCCATGTGGTTTATGAAAAGACACACCTGCATTGGTATCTACTGCATCCATGTTGTTTATGAAAAGAACACACATGAAATGGCATATAGTGGATCCATGTGGTTTATGAAAAGGACACACATTTAATGACATCTAGTGGATCCATGTGATTTATGAAATGAACACACATGCAATGACACCAGTGGATTAGTGTGGTTTATGAAATGAACACACATGCAATGACATAAGTGGATCAGTGTGGTTTATGAAAATAACACACATGCAATGACATCTAATGGATCCATGTGGTTTACGAAAAGAACAAACATGCAATGACATATACTCGATCCATGTGGTTTATGAAAAGAACACACATGAAATGACATCTAGTGGATCCATGTGGTTTATGAAATGAACTCACATGTAATGAGATCTAGTGGATCCATATTGTTTTAGAAAAGAACACACATGCAATGACATATAGTGGATCCATGTGGTTTATTAAAAGAACAAACATGCAATGACATCTAGTTGATCCATGTGGTTTATGAAATGAACACACATGCAATGAAATCTAGTGTATCCATGTGGTTTATGAAAAGAACACCCATGCAATGACACTGGTGAATCAGTGTGGTTTATGAAAAGAACATACAGGCAATGACATCTACTGGATCAGTGTGGTTTATGAAAAGAACAAACATGCAATGACATCTAGTGGATCAGTGTGGTTTATGAAAAGAACACACATGCAATGGCATCTAGAGGATCAGTATGGATTATGAAAAGAACACACATGCAATGACATCTAGTGGATCCATGTGGTCTATGAAAAGAACACACATGCAATGACATCAGTGGATCCATGTGGTTTTGGAAAAGAACACGCATGCAATGACATCTACTGGATCCATGTAGTTTATGAAAAGAACACAAATGCAATGACACTAGTGGATCCATGTGGTTTAGGAAAAGAACACACATGCAATGACATATAGTGGATCAGTGTGGTTTATGAAAAGAACACGCATGCAAGGACATCTAGTGGATTAGTGTGGTTTATGAAAAGAACAAACATGCAATGACATCTAGAGGATCCATGTGGTTTATGATACAAACACACATGCAATGACATCAGTGGATCCACGTGGTTTATGAAAAGAACACACCTGCATTGATATCTACTGCATCCATGTTGTTTATGAAAAGCATAGACATGAAATGACATATAGTGGATCCATGTGGTTTATGAAAAGGACACGCATTTAATGACATCTAGTGGATCCATGTGGTTTATGAAAAGAACACATATGCAATGACTTCTAGTGGATCCATGTGTGTTAGGAAAAGAATACACATGCAATAAAATCTAGTGGATCCATGTGGTTTATGAAAAGAACACACATGCAATTACATGTAGTGGATCCATGTGGTTTATGAAAAGGACACACATGTATTGACATCTAGTGGATCCATGTGGTTTATGAAAAGAATACACATGAATTGACTCTAGTGGATCCATGTGGTTTAGAAAAAGAACACACATGCAATGACTCTAGTGGATCCATGTGGTTTATGAAAAGAACACACATGCAATGACATCTAGTGGATCCATGTGGTTTACGAAAAGAACAAACATGTAATGACATATACTGGATCCATGTGGTTTATGAAAAGAACACACATGAAATGACATATAGTGGATCCATGTGGTTTATGAAAAGGACACACATTTAATGACATCTAGTGGATCCATGTGATTTATGAAATGAACACACATCAATGACATCTAGTGGATCAATGTGGTCTAGGAAAAGAACACACATGCAATGACACCAGTGGATCAGTGTGGTTTATGAAATGAACACACATGCAATGACATCTAGAGGATCCATGAGGTTTATGAAACGAACACACATGCAGTGACGTCAGTGGATCCACGTGGTTTATGAAAAGAACACACCTGCTCTGAGATCTAGTGCATCCATGTTGTTTATGAAAACAACACACATGTAATGACATATAGTGGATCCATGTGGTTTATGAAAAGGACACATATTTAATGACATCTAATGGATCCATGTGATTTATGAAATGAACACACATGCAATGACATCTAGTGGATCAATGTGGTTTAGGAAAAGAACACACATGCAATGACACCAGTGGATCAACGTGGTTTATGCAAAGAACACACATGCAATGACATCTAGTGCATCCATGTGGTTTACGAAAAGAACACACATGCAATCACATTAGTGGTTCAATGTGGTTTATAGAAAGAACACACATGCAACTACATCTAGTGGATCCATGTGGTTTATGAAAAGAACACACATGCAATGACTTGTATTGGATCCATGTGGTTTTGGAAAAGAACACACATGCAATGACATCCATTGGATCCATATGGTTTATGAAAAGAACACACATGCAATGACACTAGTGGATCCATGTAGTTTAGGAAAAAAGAACACACATGGAATGACATCTAGTGGATCGGTGTGGTTTATCAAAAGAACAAACATGCAATGACATCTAGTGGATCCATGTGGTTTATGAAAATAACAGACATGCAATGACATCACTGGATCCATGTGGTTTATGAAAAGAACACACATGCAATGACATCTAGTGGATCCATGTGGTTTATCAAAAGAACAAACATGCAATGGAATCTAGTGGATCCATGTTGTTTATGGAAAGAACACACATGCAATGACACTAGTGGATCCATGCGGTTTAGAAAAAAACACACATGCAATGACATCTAGTGGATCAGTGTGGTTTATGGAAAGAACACACATGCAATGACATCTAGAGGATCCATGAGGTTTATGAAACGAACACACATGCAGTGACATTAGTGGATCCACGTGGTTTATGAAAAGAACACACCTGCTCTGAGATCTAGTGCATCCATGTTGTTTATGAGAAGAACACACATGTAATGACATATAGTGGATCCATGTGGTTTATGAAAAGGACACATATTTAATGACATCTAATGGATCCATGTGATTTATGAAATGAACACACATGCAATGACATCTAGTGGATCAATGTGGTTTAGGAAAAGAACACACATGCAATGACACCAGTGGATCAACGTGGTTTATGAAAAGAACACACATGCAATGACATCTAGTGCATCCATGTGGTTTATGAAAAGAACACACATGCAATCACATTAGTGGTTCAATGTGGTTTATAGAAAGAACACACATGCAACTACATCTAGTGGATCCATGTGGTTTATGAAAAGAACACACATGCAATGACTTGTATTGGATCCATGTGGTTTTGGAAAAGAACACACATGCAATGACATCCATTGGATCCATATGTTTTATGAAAAGAACACACATGCAATGACACTAGTGGATCCATGTAGTTTAGGAAAAAAGAACACACATGCAATGACATCTAGTGGATCGGTGTGGTTTATGAAAAGAACACACATGTAATAACATCTAGTGGATCAGTGCGGTTTATCAAAAGAACAAACATGCAATGACATCTAGTGGATCCATGTGGTTTATGAAAATAACAGACATGCAATGACATCACTGGATCCATGTGGTTTATGAAAAGAACACACATGCAATGACATCTAGTGGATCCATGTGGTTTATCAAAAGAACAAACATGCAATGGAATCTAGTGGATCCATGTTGTTTATGGAAAGAACACACATGCAATGACACTAGTGGATCCATGCGGTTTAGAAAAAAACACACATGCAATGACATCTAGTGGATCAGTGTGGTTTATGGAAAGAACACACATGCAATGACATCTAGTGGATCCATTTGGTTTATTAAAAGAACACACATGCAATCACATCTAGTGGATCTATGTGGTTTATGAAAAGAACACACATGCAATGACATCTAGTTGATCCATGTGGTTCTGGAAAAGAACACACATGCAATGACACTAGTGGATCCATGTAGTTTAGGAAAAAAGAACACACATGCAATGACATCTAGTGGATCCGTGTGCTTTATGAAAAGAATACACATGTAATGACATCTAGTGGATAAGTGTGGTTTTTGAAAAGAACACACATGCAATGACATCTAGTGTATCCATGTGGTTTATGATTAGAACACACATGGAATGACATCAGTGGATCCATGTGGTTTATGAAAAGGACACACATGCACTGACATCTAGTGGATTCATGTTGTTTATGAAAAGAACACACATGCAATGACATATAGTGGATCCATGTGGTTTATGAAAAGAACACACATTGAATGACATCTAGTGGATCCATGTGATTTATGAAATGAACACACATGCAATGACATCTGGTGGATCAATGTTGTCTAGGAAAAGACCACACATGCCTTGACACCAATGGTTCATTGTGGTTTATGAAATGAACACACATGAAATGACCTCTTTTAGATCAGTGTGGTTTATGAAAAGAACACACATGCAATGACATAAGTGGATCAGTGTGGTTTATCAAAAGAACACACATGCAATGACATCTAGTGGATCCATGTAGTTTATGAAAAGAACACACATGAAATGACACTAGTGGATACATGTGGTTTATGAAATGAACACACATGCAATGACATCCAGTGGATCCATGTGGTTTATGAAAAGAACACGCATGCAATGAACTAGTGGAGCGGTGTTATGAAAATAACACACATGCAATGACATCTTTCGAATCAGTGTGGTTTATGAAAATAACACACATGCAATGACATCTAGTGGATCAGTGAGGTTCATAAAAAGAACACACATGCAATGTCATCTAGTTGATCAGTGTGGTTTATGAAAAGAACACACATGCAATGACATCTAGTGGATCCATGTGGTTTATGAAAAGAACACACATGCAATGACATCAATGGTTCAACATGGTTTATGAAAAGAACACAAATGCAATGACATCTAGTGGATCCAAGTGGTTTATGAAAAGAACACACATGCAATGACATCTAGTGGATACATGTGGATTTGGAAAATAACACACATGCAATGACACCAGTGGATCCATGTGGTTTAGGAAAAGAATACACATGCAATGACATCTAGTGGATCAGTGTGGTTTATGAAAATAACACTCATGCAATGACATCTAGTGGATCCATGTGGTTTATTAAAAGAACACACATGCAAAGACATCAGTGGATCCATGTGGTTTATGAAAAGAACACACATGCAATGACACTAGTGGATCAGTGTGATTTATGAAAATAACACACATGCAATATCATCTAGTGGATCAGTGTGGTTTATGAAAAGAACACACATGTAATGATATCTAGTGGATCAGTGTGGTTTATGAAAATTACACACATGCAATGACATCTAGTGGATCAGTGTGGTTTATGAAAAGAACACACATGCAATGACATCTAGTGGATCCATGTGGTTTATGAAAAGAACACACATGCAATGAAATTAGTGGTTCAATGTGGTTTACAAGAAGAACACACATGCAACGACATCTAGTGGATCCATGTGGTTTATGAAAAGAACACACATGCAATGACTTCTATTGGATCCATGTGGTTTTGGAAAAGAACACACATGCAATGACATCCATTGGATCCATGTGGTTTATGAAAAGAACACACATGCAATGACACTAGTGGATCCATGTAGTTTAGGAAAAAAGAACACACATTCAATGACATATAGTGGATTGGTGTGGTTTATGAAAAGAAAACACATGTAATAACATCTAGTGGATCAGTGTGGTTTATCAAAAGAACAAACATACAATGACATCTAGTGGATCCATGTGGTTTATGAAAATAACAGACATGCAATGACATCTAGTGGATCCAAGTGGTTTATGAAAAGAACACACATGCACTGACATCTAGTGGATTCATGTGGTTTATGAAAAGAACACACATGCAATGACATATACTGGATCCATGTGGTTTATGAAAAGAACACACATTTAATGACATCTAGTGGATCAATGTGGTCTAGGAAAAGAACACACGTGCAATGACACCAATGGATCTATGTGGTTTATGAAATGAACACACATGCAATGACATCTTTCGGATCAGTGTGGTTTATGAAAAGAACACACATGCAATGACATAAGTGGATCAGTGTGGCTTATGAAAATAACACCCATGCAATGACATCTAGTGGATCCATGTGGTTTACGAAAAGAACAAACATGCAATGACATATACTGGATCCATGTGGTTTATGAAAAGAACACACATGCAATGACATCTAGTGGATCCATGTGGTTTATTAAAAGAACACACATGCAATGACATCAGTGGTTCAATGTGGTTTATAAAAAGAACACACATGCGATGACATCTAGTGGATCCATGTGGTTTATGAAATGAACTCACATGTAATGACATCTAGTGGATCCATGTGGTTTTGTAAAAGAACACACATGCAATGACATATAGTGGATCCATGTGGTTTATGAAAAGAACACACATGCAATGACATCTAGTTGATCCATGTGGTTTACGAAATGAACACACATGCAATGAAATTTAGTGTATCCATGTGGTTTATGAAAAGAACACCCATGCAATGACACTGGTGAATCAGTGTGGTTTATGAAAAGAAAACACATGCAATGACATCTACTGGATCAGTGTGGTTTATGAAAAGAACACACATGCAATGACATCTAGTGGATCAGTGTGGTTTATGAAAAGAACACACATGCAATGGCATCTAGAGGATCAGTATGGTTTATGAAAAGAACACACATGCAATGACATCTAGTGGATCCATGTGGTCTATGAAAAGAACACACATGCAATGACATCAGTGGATCCATGTGGTTTTGGAAAATAACACGCATGCAATGACATTTAGTGGATCCATGTAGTTTATGAAAAGACCACAAATGCAATGACACTAGTGGATCCATGTGGTTTAGGAAAAGAAGACACATGCAATGACATATAGTGGATCAGTGTGGTTTATGAAAAGAACACGCATGCAAGGAAATCTAGTGGATTAGTGTGGTTTATGGAAAGAACAAACATGCAACGACATCTAGAGGATCCATGTGGTTTGTGAAACGAACACACATGCAATGACATCAGTGGATCCATGTGGTTTATGAAAAGACACACCTGCATTGATATCTACTTCATCCATGTTATTTATGAAAATAACACACATGAAATGGCATATAGTGGATCCATGTGGTTTACGAAAAGGACACACATTTAATGACATCTAGTGGATCCATGTGATTTATGAAATTGTCACATCCCAAATTTTAGATTTGGTCTTGCATATCATTCATATCATTGCATCATGCTTTTCCATGCAAAATCGTCGAGTAGAAAGGTTCGGCGAAACGCCATCGTCAAAACCCTATTTTGTTTCGCTTCGAGGTTTCTGCGGGGAGCTTTAGAGGGACTTGCAACAACCACTCTTGTAGGTTCGAGCTTTCGCTCAAACTTCGACTGAAGGTTGTTCCCCTCGACGATACGAACCCGTAGGCGTGAAAATCGCTCCAATCGGAGTTCGTATGCAAAAGACTCAGACGTTTTAGTAAACCGCCGGAAAACGGTCCGAAAATCCGGACCGATTTCCGAAACGGAGTCCAACCGCGGACCGATTCGGTTCAGGATTTTTTTTTTCTTTTCTTTTTTTCTGCGCGCGAGGGACTTTTTAAGGAGGGCCCCACCCCTGGCCTCGGTTCTCGTGCACGCGACCCAACCCCGCCGCCGCCATCTTCCTGCGTGCGTGCCGCCTCGCCGCTGCGCGCCGTCGCTGCCATCGCCGCCGCCTCTGTCGTCTTCGCCCGCTTCTTCCGTTTCCGTGCTGCGCGTCTCCATCCGCCGCCGCCAACTGCGCCCTGCAGATCGCCGCGTACGCGCACGCGTTTATTATTCCGGGAGCCGTAGTTGACCGTGTGTGTACGAGCAGGTAGAACCACGCCGCCGAAACCGACCGTCGCCGCCGTCCGGAGCTCGCCGGAGTTCGATTCGCCGCCCGTTTCCGGTAAGACAGCAGCCACCGTCAGATCTCAGATCAGCGGCTTAGATCATTCGTTGACTGGTCAGTACTCCAGACGTTGACTAGTCAGAGGCCCCAGACGTTGACTGGTCAGACGCCAGCCGCTTGATCACCGTATTACGATTGGTAGGTCAATTTCGTTAATCCTATTAGTTGGCAGATTTCGGTAGAATCTTGTAAATTGCGTAGAAATTAAACCGCTTGGCCAAAAATTGCAAGTAAAATATGCACGAGTTCAGTGAGTCGTGTAGAATCTCGCTGTAGCTTTGGTTCAGACTTTTACCGTCAGGTTTAGTACAGTTTAATCAAACTAGTTAGTGGCCTTTTCGGAGTAATAAATTCGTAGTAAAAGTTTCGTAGCTCCAAAAATTGCGTATGATATGTCCCTGAACTCGTATGAACGAGGGGAATCTCATCGTGAATTAAAAAGATAGGCTTAGAGTAAAAACTTCTACAGTATTTGTCTAATGGCTTTCTGCAGTGTTTTAATTACTCGGGAAGTTTTATTACTACTTTTTGAGTAATTCCAATTGGTACTGTTTCTTATCAGCGATGCCTATGCGGTAGAATTTTTCCAGGATTTTACAAACAGTATTCTACCGGTAGTGAATTATTTAAGTTCTAGCTCTAGTAGTGATCTCTACTTTTGGTTAATAGTTTCCCTTGCGCCAAATCTATTTTCCATGCATGTATTTAGTAGTATTATGTATTAGTATTATGTGGTGCAGCTGTTGCACTAATTCACTTGTCATTCTTGCATTCATGCATCATCTTTGTTGCATATGTTTGTGAATTGTTTGTTTATGAATGCAATTGTGTCGTGTAGATTGTGTGGAGTGCAACCCTTGCTCGTGTTTGGATTGTTCTTCCGACCGCTACAATCAAGGCAAGTAGATGCTACTTTGTTCATGATATCGTCCTACTATTTTCAATGCATTGTCATGTATTTTGTAGTTGCATGAGTAGGATGATACTATCGCTATGCTATGTCCTATTATTGTGGTAGGGCTTTCCTTGTAGATGAACCACCGCTGTAGATGTGCTTAGCCATGCTATGTTGAACGAGGGATGGGTTACATCATTGATACTTGTTTTCTCAAAGTATTGGTTTGTGAAAACTAAAACAACTTAATCAATGAATCTCCTGGGTGTGATTGTATTGATAAGTTTTGGTGGTTTCATTGCGGAAAGGCACCCAGGTATCAAGAGAGAATGATTGGCTTCTTTATTGTGTAGCTTACGTGTACAACCATGTGCCAATAATGAAATGGGCGGTTGGTTGGACTTAGTAGGTTGTGGTAACTCGAACCCGCGTATCCAGAGATGTAGAATTTTGGTAGGTTGGACGGTCTTGGCGTTGGGATTGAGGAGCTACTTCCCGAACAGTCTCTTCTTGGTCTTCTCCCTATCATCACCCTAAATGAGAGTGGTGGTACGAGCTGGGCTGGCCAAGTCACATGGGTAAAGTGTACTAACCTCTGCAGAGTGTATAATATAATCGATTAGCCGTGTCCCCGGTTATGGACAACTGAGTTGCTTGATATTGATTCCATGACATGTTTCTCGCTCATTCTAATTTCATAATTGCTTTAATCTTGTTGGGTTAACTTAATTGGGATCTTTTCAAAGAAAGTTCAAAACTGTTTATGAAAGTAGGACAAATGTATTTGCAAATGCAAACCAGACACAGCTCCACTTGCCAGATATGCATGTAGATGTTAGTATTATTGTCTCCATTTACTAGCTCTACTTGCCATACATTCCATGTATTGACCCTTCGGGGCTGTTGCGTTTCATGCTGCAGGTTATTCCGATTCTGATTGATCGTTATAGGCCACGGTACTCCACTCGGCACTTGTTCACTTGTGGGCAATTTGAAGAATGGAGGATTTATCTCGTTTATGTTGCTACCTGAATAATTTGAGCTAGCTTTGTGCTAAGCTTTTATTGTAATAATGGTACTCTGGATCTTCGTTATCTATGATACACGAATATTTTGCTATGTTATCTATCTTACTCTATTGTGGGCCAATGAACCGATCCAGGGATTGGCATGTCACATAGAGGCCACGGTCTTTTCAGAACCGGGGTACCACAGGATGGTATCAGAGCCCGTGTGTCGACTGTAGGATCGTGACCTAGAATTGGATTAGGAAGCCATAGATTTATTAAAGCCTATATTAACTCTATCTTTCATCTTATGCCTTTCACCCTCGTAAATTCTTACCATATGCTATTCTCACACTTTCCTCTTTTACTTGATAGATGGGAGAAGTCAGGACTGAGTATGCCACCATGTAGTCACCAAGGCCCTTTGCAAGGCAGTTAGCTCAGCTCTCGCAGTCATTGGGATTGCCACTGCCCATGTTCAAGGGAAGAAGGCTGTACACCTATGGATATGGAGAGGATGCATGGGAGATCACTACCTTCATATTCAGAGATGCCGCCTTGCCAAACCCCGTGCACTTGATCTACACCAAGACATCTGCAGGGGGACTTGGAATCAACAGCCATACATGAAGCCTGTCTCGCCAAATGCCATCAAGTCCGACACCTACTACCGGCAGATTCACCCTACCGTGACTATGGAAGGCGTGATGAAGATGGGAACATTGTGGTTACCCCGGGCGACAGGAACAACCTGCCGCCCCGTCGGAGGCACATAGAGGACATGGAAAGGGAGAATGGAGCTCTAGCAGAGAAGGTGAGGATGATAAAGGAGATTGCAGATTTTACTAGCAATGGTATGGTGGTCCAAGGACAGGAGATTGACACTTTGCATGAAGCTGTGGGAGTTCTGGAGAATGCCCTGATAGCCAGAGATGCAACCATAGCACATCTTCATGGTACTGTGCAGGAGAACACCCAGAACATAAAGCAACTGCAAGGGACAGTCCAGGAAAGGGATCAAACTATTGAAGCTATGACAGCCCAGATTGCCGCTCTCCAAGCACAGCTGAATCCACCCTCTGATGATGACAATGGAGATGATGGCAACAATGGGGATGATGATGACGGTGGAGATGATGATGATGAGGACGAGGATGATGATGATGGAGACGATGATGGTGGAGGAGATGAAGCTGTTGCAGTTGCAGCTGAGGATGATGAAGAAGAAGAGGAGGATCCAGAAGAGGTGGAGTTTGCTGTTTCAAGTGATGGTTCAGGAGAGGTGTACACTCCGCCGCCCTGGTTGTACCGCGAGCCGAAGCGTCAACGCATGACAGCGAAGACCTACCGCAACCTCTTCAAGCAATAGATAGAAGTCCACCAATTAGTCCTCGTTACGTAAATTCGTTAGGATTATTCTCGATCGTTGTGATACTTAGTTCGTGTTAGTGTAAGAGTGTTTAGATGCTTATTTGTGTACTCCAATATTCCAGGAATTATTTGTGCAAATTATATGAAAGAGTTATGGCAATTTGGTTACTATCTGTGTTGTTTTCGCTGTAGTTTTTCTGCTGATACAGCAGTACTGCGCGATTTTTCTTATTTTTCTGGTAACTCAGAAAAATCTGAAAAAAATTGGGCTGATGCGGAACTTCCTGTTCTATATGCACAAACATTGGCTTAATTTTCTGACGAGTTTAAGTCAGGCGGAAAAATTCGCGAACACAACAGAACTATTCTGTCAGAATTGCTGTTTTGTCGTTTTGATGCTCAACTGTTTAGTTAACCATTGCCAACTCTTGCAAAACTATTTCAGTAGGTATATACTACTAGGATAGCACCTGGGATGTTGCTGGACCGTTTGTTTGTTGATGTGTTGATTGTCTGCTATTGTTTGTTGTTGATTGACCATATGCATGGGTAGAATCCTATTACCGTAGTTGATTCTTTCTAAACTTACCTGTGCTGAACTGCAGATGCCTCCCCGCCGTCAACCCACTGAGTTGGAGCAGCTCATGGCAGCTCAAGCACAGCTGACCCAAGTGATGACTCAGTTCATGGCAAACCAGAACAACAACAACAACAATGGGAACAACCAGCAGGGAGATGCTCTCACCAGGTTTCTGAGGTTGAGGCCAGCTAAGTTCTCTGCTGCAACGGAACCAATGGTTGCTCTCGACTGGTTGCGTTCAGTCAACAAGGATCTAGTAACTGTCGGTTGCACTGATGCTGAGAAGGTGAGGTTTGCCGCTCACCTACTGGAGGGACCAGCCGCTTCTTGGTGGGACACATTTCAGATCACCCACCCTCTGAATACTGTGACTTGGGCAATGTTTGAGGAAGGTTTCAGGACCGACCACGTGTCTTCAGGAGTTCTGAGCCTGAAGAGGAAGGAGTTCCGCAACTTGCGCCAAACCAATCGCATCGTGGCCGAGTACATTGAGGAGTTCAACAACCTGTCCCGTTATGCACCTGAGGATGTTGACACTGATGCAAAAAGGAGGGAGAGATTCCTGGATGGCCTCAGTGATGAGCTTTCAGTGCAGCTACTGGTGGTTTATTGCCCCACTTTCCAGGAGCTCATGGACAAGGCCAGGATCCTGGAAGGGAAGCACAAGCAGGTGGAAAGCCGCAAGAGAAAGAACAACAATCACCACTCTGGCTCACACCACAAGTCTCGCACTTCATATGATGGATACTCCAAGCATGGAGGGAGTGACCATGGGAGCCATGATCGCCACCACCATGGAGGCGATGGACATCGTCATGACAACCATAGGAGCAGCCACCACAGCCACAAGGGAGGACACTCTCACCACTCTGGAGGACACGGTGGACATGACCGCAACCGTGATCGCAATTTTATGAAGAAGGATCTGAGTGAGGTGACATGCTTCAAGTGTAAGCAGAAGGGACACTATGCTGACAACTGTCCGGAGAGGAAAGGACTGAAGCCAACCAACAATGAGAAGGCCACAGTGAACCACATGAATGTGGAAGAGATTCCATTTATCTCGACCTTGTGATTGGTAAGTTTCAATCAACACTTACCTGCACTTATACTTTTCGATCTTGGTGCATCGCATTCATTCATATCAAGGGCATTTGTGGATAAGTATAAGTTACCTACTGAGTCTATGAAGAGGTCTTTTAGAGTGAGTTCACCTGGAGGAGATATGATAGCTAGTGCGGGATGCCGCAATTTAACTGTGAGGATTGGAACACACAACTTCATTGCACATTTGGTAGTGTTGGAATCACAGGGATTAGACGTTATTCTGGGTATGGATTGGATGCCTATGCATGAGGGACACATAGATTGTGCACGGTAAGCTGTTTCACTCAAAACCAGGATGGTAAGAGGATTAGATTCAAGTCACCGCACGACCGGAAGGTGTAAGCTGAATTCTCTTAAGGGGTTAGCATGGATCTTGTGCGGTGATAAGGGATTACCGACGTGTTTCGGAAGAACCGCAGGATGCCACCGACAGGGAAGTAGAGTTTCTTATCGACCTGATGCCGGGAACAGGACCAATAGCAAAGAAACCATATAAGATGGATGTGGATGAGCTGAGGGAATTGAAGAAACAGTTGAAAGAGCAGCTGGAAAAGGGATTCATTCAGCCTAGTGCGTCGTCATGGGGTGCACCTGTTCTGTTTGTGGAGAAGAAAGACAGCACCAAGAGATTAGTGGTGGACTATCGTTCGCTGAATGAGGTAACCATCAAGAACAAGTACCCTCTGCCGAACATAAATGATTTGTTTGATCAACTGGAAGGAGCAAAGGTGTTCAGCAAGATTGATCTGCGATCAGGCTACTTTCAATTGAAGATCCGGAAGGAGGATGTACCAAAAACCGCCTTCACCACTAGGTATGGTTTATATGAGTATACAGTTATGTCATTTGGACTAACGAATGCCCCAGCATATTTCATGACCATGATGAACAAGGTATTTATGGAGTACTTGGACAAGTTCGTAGTGGTGTTTATTGATGACATACTGATATATTCCAAGGATAATGCTGAGCATGAGAAACATCTGCGACTGATTATGGAGAAACTGAGGGAACACCAGCTGTATGCCAAATTCAGCAAGTGTGAATTCTGGCTTAACACCGTTGGGTTTCTTGGACACGTAGTGTCAGGAGAAGGAGTCGCTGTTGATCCAAGCAAAGTGACTGCAGTAACTGAGTGGGAAGCACCCAAGAATGCGGGAGAGATTCGAAGCTTTTTGGGACTTGCTGGATATTACAGGAGGTTCATTGAAAACTTTTCCAAGATTGCAAAGCCGATGACTGAGCTTCTGAAGAAGGAGAGGAAGTTTGAATGGACGGATGTGTGTGAAGCTAGCTTTCAGGCTGAGCGTCGACTAGTGATTGCGCACATTACGTGTTTACGGATCTTGAAGGATTTCCAAGTGTCTTGTGATGCTTCTCGGAGGGACTTGGGAGTGTGCTGATGCAAGATGGGAGAGTAGTGTCTTATGCCTCGCGACAACTCAAGCACCATGAGCGGAATTACCCCACACACGACTTGGAGTTAGCGTCAGTGGTTCATGCGCTCAAGGTATGGAGGCATTACTTAATGGGAAAACAACGTGATGTGTACACCACAAGAGCCTGAAATACATATTTACACAGAAGGAGATGAACATGAGACAAAGGAGATGGTTGGAACTTATCAAGGACTATGATATGAATCTACAATACCACCCAGGAAAGGCCAATGTAGTAGCAGATGCTCTGAGCCGAAAGGTTTATGCCAATGGATTGACAATTGGTGAATTGCCTGAGGATTTGTGCAAGCAATTCAAGGACCTTAGACTGGAGGTAGTATCTGAAGGATATTTGGCTACAATGGAAGTCCAACCAACGCTTCAGGACAGAATCAGGAAGGCTCAAGTGGGAGACAAAGAGATAGATGAAGTTAAGGAAAAGATGAAGGAAGGTCGAGCAAGGGAATTCCGCGAGGATGAGCAAGGTACCTTGTGGTATGGAGATCGTTTGTGTGTGCCCAACGATCCGGAGTTAAGGAAGTTGATTATGCAGGAAGCTCATGACTCAGTATTCCATACATCCGGCAATACGAAGATGTATATGGATCTAAAGGACAGATTCTGGTGGAACAACATGAAGGAGATATCGCCAAGCATATTGCCCTATGTGATGTATGTAGCAGTGAAGGGAACACGAAACCAGCAGGACTGCTACAGCCTTTGCCCGTGCCGGATTGGAAATGGGATAGAGTGGGAATGGACTTTATCACAGGACTGCCCAGGACCAGGTCTGGATATGACTCTATTTGGGTAGTGGTCGATCATTTGACCAAGGTAGCCCACTTTATACCAGTGAAGACGACCTACACAAGTGCAAGGTTGGCCAAGATTTACATGGACAAGATTGTGTGCCTACATGGAGTTCCCAAGAGTATCGTATCTGATAGAGGCACCCAATTTACCTCACACTTCTAGCGCCATCTTCACGAGTCACTTGGTACTAGATTGGAGTTTAGCACAGCGTTTCACCAACAGACGGATGGACAGACCGAGAGGGTGAATCAGATTTTGGAAGACATGCTAAGAGCTTGCGCCTTGGCTCATGGTTCTAGTTGGGATGAGAATTTACCATATGCGGAGTTTTCCTACAACAACAGCTATCAAACCAGCATCAAGACGTCACCGTTCGAGGTGTTATATGGGAAACGGTGCCGAACACCATTGCTATGGGATGGAGTAGGAGAACGTCAGTTGTTTGGACCTGATTTGATCAAGGACGCTGAGGAGAAGGTCGCCTTGATTAGAGACAGACTGAAGGTAGCACAATCAAGACAGAAGAGCTACGCTGACGCCAAGCGCAAGGAAGTGGTATATGAGATAGGTGATAGAGCATACCTCAGAGTATTGCCGCTTCGTGGAATCAAGAGATTTGGAATTAAGGGTAAGCTGGCACCTCGATTTATTGGACCCTATCGAGTCTTAGCACGCAAAGGAGAAGTTGCTTATCAATTGGAGTTGCCAGAGGCTCTATCTGCTGTTCACAACGTGTTCCACGTATCCCAGCTGAAGGAGTGCCATCCGGAGATGGTGGATACACCATTGAGAGACACTGTACCGCTAGAAGAGGTTCAGCTTGAGAACGACTTGACCTATGAGGAGAAACCGGTCAAGATTCTGGAGACAGCAGAAAGGACTACCCGTACCAAGACAATCAAGTTTTGCAAGGTGCAGTGGAGCCACCACACCGAAGAGGAAGCCACTTGGGAGCGTGAAAATGACATCCGAGAGGACTACCCACACCTATTTGCTAGCCGCGCCGAATCTCGAGGACGAGATTCATCTTAAGGGGGTTAGTCTTGTCACATCCCAAATTTTAGATTTGGTCTTGCATATCATTCATATCATTGCATCATGCTTTTCCATGCAAAATCGTCGAGTAGAAAGGTTCGGCGAAACGCCATTGTCAAAACCCTATTTTGTTTCGCTTCGAGGTTCCTGCGGGGAGCTTTAGAGGGACTTGCAACAACCACCCCTGTAGGTTCGAGATTTCGCTCAAACTTCGACTGAAGGTTATTCCCCTCGACGATACGAACCCGTAGGCGCGAAAATCGCTCCAATCGGAGTTCGTATGCAAAAGACTCGGATGTTTTAGTAAACCGCCGGAAAACGGTCCGAAAATCCGGACCGATTTCCGAAACAGAGTCCAACCGCGGACCGATTCGGTTCAGGATTTTTTTTTTATTTTCTTTTTTTCTGTGCGCGAGGGACTTTTTGAGGAGGGCCCCACCCCTGGCCTCGGTTCTCGTGCACGTGACCCAACCCCGCCGCCGCCATCTCCCTGCGTCGCGGCGCTTCAGTGAAGCACGTCCGCCGTCTTCCGGCGCGCCGCCGCGCCTCCGCCGGTTCGTCGGCCATCGCCGCCCTCTTTCCGTTCCCGTGCTGCGCGTCTCCATCCACCGCCGCCAACTGCGCCCTGCAGATCGCCGCGTACGCGCACGCGTTTATTATTCCAAGAGCCATAGTTGACCGTGTGTGTACGTGCAGGTAGAACCACGCCGCCGGAACCGACCGTCGCCGCCGTCCGGAGCTCGCCGGAGTTCGATTCGCCGTTCGTTTCCGGTAAGACAGCAGCCACCGTCAGATCTCAGATCAGCGGCTTAGATCGTTCGTTGACTGGTCAGTACTCGACGTTGACTAGTCGAGGCCCCGACGTTGACTGGTCGAGACGCCTGTCGATCACCGAACAATGATCAACTGGGTCAATTTCGTTAATCCTATTAGTTGGCAGATTTCGGTAGAATCTTGTAAATTGCGTAGAAATTAAACCGCTTGGCCAAAAATTGCAAGTAAAATATGCACGAGTTCAGTGAGTCGTGTAGAATCACGCTGTAGCTTAGGTCAGACTTTTACCGTCAGGTTTAGTACAGTTTAATCAAACTAGTTAGTAGCCTTTTCGAAGTAATAAATTCGTAGTAAAAGTTTCGTAGCTCCAAAAATCACGTATGATATGTCCCTGAACTCGTATGAACGAGGAGAATCTCATAGTGAATTAAAAAGATAGGCTTACAGTAAAAACTTCTGCAGTATTTGTCTAATGGCTTTCTGCAGTGTTTTAATTACTCCGTAAGTTTTATAACTCCTTTTTGAGTAATTCCAATTGATACTGTTTCTTATCAGCGATGCATATGCGGTAGAATTTTTCCAGGATTTTACAAACAGTATTCTACCGGTAGTGAATTATTTAAGTTCTAGCTCTAGTAGTGATCTCTACTTTTGGTTAATAGTTTCCCTTGCGCCAAATCTATTTTCCATGCATGTATTCGGTAGTATTATGTATTAGTATTATGTGGTGCAGCTGTAGCACCAATTCACTTGCCGTTCTTGCATTCATGCATCATCTTTGTTGCATATGTTTGTGAATTGTTTGTTTATGAATGCAATTGTGTCGTGTAGATTGTGTGGAGTGCAACCCTTGCTCGTGTTTGGATTGTTCTTCCGACCGCTACAATCAAGGCAAGTAGATGCTACTTTGTTCATGATATCGTCCTACTATTTTCAATGCATTGTCGTGTATTTTGTAGTTGCATGAGTAGGATGATACTATCGCTATGCTATGTCCTATTATTGTGGTAGGGCTTTCCTTGTAGATGAACCACCGTTGTAGATGTGCTTAGCCATGCTATGTTGAACGAGGGCTGGGTTACATCATTGATACTTGTTTTCTCAAAGTATTGGTTTGTGAAAACTAAAACAACTTAATCAATGAATCTCCTGGGTGTGATGGTATTGATAAGTTTTGGTGGTTTCATTGCGGAAAGGCACCCAGGTATCAAGAGAGAATGATTGGCTTCTTTATTGTGTAGCTTACGTGTACAACCATGTGCCAATAATGAAATGGGCGGTTGGTTGGACTTAGTAGGTTGTGGTAACTCGAACCCGCGTATCCAGAGATGTAGAATTTTGGTAGGTTGGACCGGTGCGCGTTGGGATTGAGGAGCTACTTCCCGAACAGTCTCTTCTTGGTCTTCTCCCTATCATCACCCTAAATGAGAGTGGTGGTACGAGCTGGGCTGGCCAAGTCACATGGGTAAAGTGTACTAACCTCTGCAGAGTGTATAATCTAATCGATTAGCCGTGTCCCCGGTTATGGACAACTGAGTTGCTTGATATTGATTCCATGACATGTTTCTCGCTCATTATAATTTCATAATTGCTTTAATCTTGTTGGGTTAACTTAATTGGGATCTTTTCAAAGAAAGTTCAAAACTGTTTATGAAAGTAGGACAAATGTATTTGCAAATGCAAGCCAGACACAGCTTCACTTGCCAGATATGCATGTAGATGTTAGTATTATTGTCTCCATTTACTAGCTCTACTTGCCATACATTCCATGTATTGACCCTTCGGGCTGTTGCGTTTCATCTGCAGGTTATTCGATTACGATTGATCGTTATAGGCCACGGTACTCCACTCGGCACTTGTTCACTTGTGGGCAATTTGAAGAATGGAGGATTTATCTCGTTTATGTTGCTACCTGAATAATTTGAGCTAGCTTTGTGCTAAGCTTTTATTGTAATAATGGTACTCTGGATCTTCGTTATCTATGATACACGGATATTTTGCTATGTTATCTATCTTACTCTATTGTGGGCCAATGAACCGATCCAGGGATTGGCATGTCACATAGAGGCCACGGTCTTTTCAGAACCGGGGTGTCACAGAAATGAACACACATCAATGCCATCTAGTGGATCAATATGGTCTAGGAAAAGAACACACATGCAATGACACCAGTGGATCAGTGTGGTTTATGAAATGAACACACATGCAATGACATAAGTGGATCAGTGTGGTTTATGAAAATAACACACATGCAATGACATCTAGTGGATCCATGTGGTTTACGAAAAGAACGAACATGCAATGACATATAATGGATCCATGTGGTTTATGAAAAGAACACACATGCAATGACATCTAGTGGATCCATGAGGTGTATGAAATGAACTCACATGTAATGAGATCTAGTGGATCCATGTGGTTTTAGAAAAGAACACACATGCAATGACATATAGTGGATCCATGTGGTTTATGAAAAGAACATACATACAATGACATCTAGTTGATCCATGTGGTTTATGAAATGAACACACATGAAATGAAATCTAGTGTATCCATGTGGTTTATGAAAAGAACACCCATGCAATGACACTGGTGAATCAGTGTGGTTTATGAAAAGAACATACAGGCCATGACATCTACTGGATCAGTGTGGTTTATGAAAAGAACACACATGCAATGACATCTAGTGGATCAGTTTGGTTTATGAAAAGAACACACATGCAATGGCATCTAGAGGATTAGTATGGTTTATGAAAAGAACACACATCCAATGACATCTATCGGATCCATGTGGTCTATGAAAAGAACACACATGCAATGACATCAGTGGATCCATGTGGTTTTGGAAAAGAACACGCATGCAATGACATCTAGTGGATCCATGTAGTTTATGAAAAGAACACAAATGCAATGACACTATTGGATCCATGTGGTTTAGGAAAAGAACACACATGCAATGACATATAGTGGATCAGTGTGGTTTATGAAAAGAACACGCATGCAAGGACATCTAGTGGATTAGTGTGGTTTATGAAAAGAACAAACATGCAATGACATTTAGAGGATCCATGTGGTTTATGAAACGAACACACATGCAATGACATCAGTGGATCCACGTGGTTTATGAAAAGAACACACCTGCATTGATATCTACTGCATCCATGTTGTTTATGAAAAGAACACACATGAAATGACATATAGTGGATCCATGTGGTTTATGAAAAGGACACACATTTAATGACATCTAGTGGATCCACGTGATTTATGAAATGAACACACATCAATGACATCTAGTGGATCAATGTGGTCTAGGAAAAGAACACACATGCAATGACACCAGTGGATCAGTGTGGTTTATGAAATAAACACACATGCAATGACATAAGTGGATCAGTGTGGTTTATGAAAATAACACACATGCAATGACATCTAGTGGATCCATGTGGTTTACGAAAAGAATAAACATGCAATGACATATACTGGATCCATGTGGTTTATGGAAAGAACACACATGAAATGACATATAGTGGATCCATGTGGTTTATGAAAAGGACACACATTTAATGACATCTAGTGGATCCATGTGATTTATGAAATGAACACACATCAATGACATCTAGTGGATCAATGTGGTCTAGGAAAAGAACACACTTGCAATGACACCAGTGGATCAGTGTGGTTTATGAAAATAACACACATGCAATGACATCTAGTGGATCCATGTGGTTTACGAAAAGAACAAACATGCAATGACATATACTCGATCCATGTGGTTTATGAAAAGAACACACATGAAATGACATATAGTGGATCCATGTGGTTTATGAAAAGGACACACATTTAATGACATCTAGTGGATCCATGTGATTTATGAAATGAACATACATCAATGACATCTAGTGGATCAATCTGGTCTAGGAAAAGAACACACATGCAATGACAACAGTGGATCAGTGTGGTTTATGAAATGAACACACATGCAATGACATATTTCGGATATGTGTGGTTTATGAAAATAAAACACATGCAATGACATCTAGAGGATCCATGTGGTTTATGAAACGAACACACATGCAGTGACATCAGTGGATCCATGTGGTTTATGAAAAGAACACACACCTCCGAGATCTAGTGCATCCATGTTGTTTATGAAAAGAACACACATGTAATGACATATAGTGGATCCATGTGGTTTATGAAAAGGACACATATTTAATGACATCTAGTGGATCCATGTGATTTATGAAATGAACACACATGCAATGATATCTAGTGGATCAATGTGGTTGAAGAAAAGAACACACATGTAATGACACCAGTGGATCAGTGTGGTTTATGAAATGAACACACGTGTAATGACATCTTTCGGATCAGTGTGGTTTATGAAAAGAACACACATGCAATGACATAAGTGGATCAATGTGGTTTATGAAAAGAACACACATGCAATGACATCTAGTGGATCCATGTGGTTTATGAAAAGAACACACATGCAATGACACTAGTGGATCCATGTGGTTTATGAAATGAACACACATGCAATGGCATCTAGTGGATCCATGTGGTTTATGAAAAGAACACACATGAAATGAACTAGTGGGTCGGTATTATGAAAACAACACACATGCAATGGCATCTAGTGGATATGTGTGGTTTATGAAAAGAACACACATGCAATGACATTTAGTGGATCAATGTGGTTTATGAAAAGAACACACATGCAATGTCATATAGTTGATCAATGTGGTTTATGAAAGGAACACACATGCAAGGACATCAGTGGATCCATGTGGTTTATGAAAAGGACACACCTTCACTGATATCTACTGCATCCATGTTGTTTATGAAAAGAACACACATGAAATGACATATAGTGGATCCATGTGGTTTATGAAAAGGACACACATTTAATGACATCTAATGGATCCATGTGATTTATGAAATGAACACACATGCAATGACATCTAGTGGATCAATGTGGTTTAGGAAAAGAACACACATGCAATGACACCAGTGGACCAGCGTGGTTTATGAAATGAACACACATGCAATGACATCTTTCGGATGTCTTAGTGGTTTATGAAAAGAACACACATGCAATGGCATCTAGAGGATCCATGTGGTTTATGAAACGAACACACATGCAATGACATCAGTGGATCCATGTGGTTTATGAAAAGAACACACCTACACTGAGATCTAGTGCATCCATGTTGTTTATGAAAAGAACACACATGTAATGACATATAGTGGATCCATGTGGTTTATGAAAAGGACACATATTTAATGACATGTAGTGGATCCATGTGATTTATGAAATGAACACACATGCAATCACATCAAGTGGATCAATGTGTTCTAGGTAAAGAACACACATGCAATGACATCTAGTGGATCCATGTGGTTTATGAAAAGAACACACATGCAATGACATCAGTGGTTCAATGTGGTTTATAAAAAGAACACACATGCGATGACATCTAGTGGATCCATGTGGTTTATGAAATGAACTCACATGTAATGACATCTAGTGGATCCATGTGGTTTTGGAAAAGAACACACATGCAATGACATATAGTGGATCCATGTGGTTTATGAAAAGAACACACATGCAATGACATCTATTTGATCCATGTGGTTTATGAAAAGAACACACATGCAATGACATCTACTGGATCAGTGTGGTTTATGAAAAGAACACACATGCAATGGCATCTAGAGGATCAGTATGGTTTATGAAAAGAACACACATGCAATGACATCTAGTGGATCCATGTGGTCTATGAAAAGAACACACATGCAATGGCATCTAGAGGACCAGTATGGTTTATGAAAAGAACACACATGCAATGACATCTAGTGGATCCATGTGGTCTATGAAAAGAACACACATGCAATGACATCAGTGGATCCATGTGGTTTTGGAAAAGAACACGCATGCAATGACATCTAGTGGATCCATGTAGTTTATGAAAAGAACCCAAATGCAATGACACTAGTGGATCCATGTGGTTTAGGAAAAGAACACACATGCAATGACATAGAGTGGATCAGTGTGGTTTATGAAAAGAACATGCATGCAAGGACATCTAGTAGATTAGTGTGGTTTTTTAATAGAACAAACATTCAATGACATCTAGAGGATCCATGTGGTTTATGAAACGAACACACATGCAATGACATCAGTGGATCCATGTGGTTTATGAAAAGAACACACCTGCATTGATATCTACTGCATCCATGTTGTTTATGAAAAGAACACACATGAAATGACATATAGTGGATCCATGCGATTTATGAAAAGGACACACATTTAATGACATCTAGTGGATCCATGTGATTTATGAAATGAACACACATCAATGACATCTAGTTGATCAATGTGGTCTAGGAAAAGAACACACATGCAATGACATCAGTGGTTCAATGTGGTTTATAAAAAGAACACACATGCGATGACATCTAGTGGATCCATGTGGTTTATGAAATGAACTCACACGTAATGACATCTAGTGCATCCATGTGGTTTTGGAAAAGAACACACATGCAATGACATATAGTGGATCCATGTGGTTTATGAAAAGAACACACATGCAATGACATCTAGTTGATCCATGTGGTTTATGAAATGAACATACATGCAATGAAATCTAGTGTATCCATGTGGTTTATGAAAAGAACACCCATGCAATGACACTGGTGAATCAGTGTAGTTTATGAAAAGAACACACATGCAATGACATCTACTGGATCTGTGTGGTTTATGAAAAGAACACACATGCAATGACATCTAGTGGATCAGTGTGGTTTATGAAAAGAACACAGATTTAATGGCATCTAGAGGATCAGTTTGGTTTATGAAAAGAACACACATGCAATGACATCTAGTGGATCCATGTGGTCTATGAAAAGAACACACATGCAATGACATCAGTGGATCCATGTGGTTTTGGAAAAGAACACGCATGCAATGACATCTAGTGGATCCATGTAGTTTATGAAAAGAACACAAATGCAATGACACTAGTGGATCCATGTGGTTTAGGAAAAGAACACACATGCAATGACATATAGTGGATCAGTGTGGTTTCTGAAAAGAACACGCATGCAAGGACATCTAGTGGATTAGTGTGGTTTATGAAAAGAACAAACATGCAATGACATCTAGAGGATCCATGTGGTTTATGAAACGAACACACATGCAATGACATCAGTGGATCCATGTGGTTTATGAAAAGAACACACCTGCATTGATATCTACTTCATCCATGTTGTTTATGAAAAGAAAACACATGAAATGACATATAGTGGATCCATGTGGTTTATGAAAAGGACACACATTTAATGACATCTAGTGGATCCATGTGATTTATGAAATGAACACACATCAATGACATCTAGTGGATCAATGTGGTCTAGGAAAAGAACACACATGCAATGACACCAGTGGATCAGTGTGGTTTACGGAATGAACACACATGCAATGACATAAGTGGATCAGTGTGGTTTATGAAAATAACACACATGAAGTGACATCTAGTGGATCCATGTTGTGAGACTAGGCACATGGCTTAATAGGATTGATAGAATACTCATACCAACAAGTTGCAACTTCTTTTCCGGAAGCTCATTCGAAAAGAACTCTAAGGTTAAGCGTGCTTGGCCTAGAGCAATTCTAGGATGGGTGACCGACCGGGAAGTTGGTAACCGGGTGCACACGAGTGAGGATAAAGTGCGCAGAAAAGACTAGTGTTGGTCTGTGGGGCCAGTCTAGATATCCTATTAAGCTGCCAGGAGTGACACCCGGGCCCAGTGGGGACGGGGTGTTACAAAGTGGTATCAGAGCCGACCCTTGCGATTACACGGGTGTGTGCGGGTTAGTGGCGGGACATGTGGAGCATGGCGCGTGTGGCCCGGAGTGGACACGGCATGGCACATATGTCGGCACTAGACACACAGACGCGTGCCAAGAGGGAATGTTCCTGGGGTGTGCTTGATCGATGAGGGCATCGATCTTCTAAAGGGTGGGTGTATGTGAGACCAGGCACATGGCTTAATAGGATTGATAGAATACTCATACCAACAAGTTGCAACTTCTTTTCCGGAAGCTCATTCGAAAAGAACTCTAAGGTTAAGCGTGCTTGGCCTAGAGCAATTCTAGGATGGGTGACCGACCGGGAAGTGGGTAACCGGGTGCACACGAGTGAGGACAAAGTGCGCAGAAAAGACTAGTGTTGGTCTGTGGGGCCAGTCTAGATATCCTATTAATCTACCAGGAGTGACACCCCCCGGGCCCAGGAGTGGACGGGGTGTTACACATGTGGTTTACAAAAAGAACAAACATGCAATGACATATACTGGATCCATGTGGTTTATGAAAAGAACACACATGAAATGACATGTAGTGGATCCATGTGGTTTATGAAAAGGACACACATTTAATGACATCTAGTGGATCCATGTGATTTATGAAATGAACACACATCAATGACATCTAGTGGATCAATGTGGTCTAGGAAAAGAACACACATCCAATGACACCAGTGGATCAGTGTGGTTTATGAAATGAACACACATGCAATGACATCTTTCGGATCTGTGTGGTTTATGAAAATAAAACACATGCAATGACATCTAGAGGATCCATGTGGTTTATGTAACGAACACACATGCAGTGACATCAGTGGATCCATGTGGTTTATGAAAAGAACACACCTGCTCTGAGATCTAGTGCATCCATGTTGTTTATGAAAAGAACACACATGTAATGACATATAGTGGATCCATGTGGTTTATGAAAAGGACACATATTTAATGACATCTAGTGGATCCATGTGATTTATGAAATGAACACACATGCAATGACATCTAGTGGATCAATGTGTTCTAGGAAAAGAACACACATGCAATGACATCTAGTGGATCCATGTGGTTTATGAAATGAACACACATGCAATGACATCAGTGGATCGATGTGGTTTATGAAAAGAACACACCTGCATTGATATCTACTGCATCCATGTTGTTTATGAAAAGAACACACATGAAATGACATATAGTGGATCCATGTGATTTATGAAAAGGACACACATTTAATGACATCTAGTGCATCCATGTGATTTATTGTAACATCCCAAAAATCATGTTTCAAAAACTCATTCATTTCATTCTTGCATCATTCATTCATTTAGTGTTTTTCTCAAAATCATTTGGAGACAGAAGTTTGAGCTATGATTTCATGTGGGCAAATTGTCTCAATTGGCCAACACCCTTTGGGATTTGATTGTTCATGATCTTGTTTGCTTGCCACCATGGTTGGAAAGAATAGGAGTAACATTTAAACCCAAGACTTCAATTTAGAAATATTTTCTAAACCCTATTCCAAATATTTGCAACTAGAGCAAATCTCTGTTTATTTTGAAACCCAGGCTTGACCAAGCCTTTGCAAGGTAACCACTAGGTTATTTGATTGTTTGTGAACCCACAGAACCCTGCAAAAATCCCCAAAGAAGTTTGAATTCAAAAGGATTTGAATTCATATCAAATTCTATTCAGAAAATGAAATTAGAAAAAGAAAAGGCTTAAAGAAAGGAAAAAGGCCGAGGCCGAATCTGGCCCAAAGAATGATCAAGCCCAAAGAAGCCCACCCGGGATCTCCTTTTCACACAAACAGAGCGAGCAGACGGCGACCCACACGCATTCTCGCTGGGCCTCGCCGACAAAGGGCCTTCTCCACGCCAAGATCGTCTTCCCCGCTCGCTGAAGATCTCCGCCACGACCGCTGCCGCAGTGATGCCGGAGTAATTGGGCATTAATCGACGGACGCTTCGCCGAGCATCCGCTATAAGACCCCTCCGCCTCACGATCATTTTCCCCAAACACCTCGCCGCTCCGCCACCAGCTGTCCTCAATCAACTTTGCACCGCCGGACATGAGCCTCTCCGGCGATCGATTCCGGTGAGCCTAGCGCCCCTCTCGCCTCGTTTGCTAATCTGACTCAGCATGTCTTTGCGCATCTCCGACCTCACTAGTCTGTCTCAGACGCCTAGGTCGCCGGTTCCACGACACCGCGAGCACCTACGGCGACATCAACTTCGACGAAGTTTTCCGAGGTGCATCACCGCCTCGCCTTCCGTTCTCATGCTCACTGCTCGCTTGACCCTGTGAACCTAACCGTGTCATTATCTTGCCTCGGGGTGATTCACAGCGACGTCCACGACGACCACCCGACGCAACCGCCGCCCACAGCAACTCCGGTGAGCAATCGCAGCCGTGCCCGAGCGCCCCTCGACCAACCGCAAGTACGACGAAGCCGCGTGACCTCCTGAGCCCGTGAGCTACTCCTCCTTCTCCTCGCCGTCGTGATCATCGCAACGCCGTCGATCGACAGCCGGCCACGGTAGCCACCGCGCAGCGCCGCCCATCTGTGGCCAGGCAGTAGTAGCCGTTAGATCTGGATCGAACGCCTACGATAGATCACTTAACCCCGAAGCGGTACGCGATCTGAGCCGCCAGATTTTATTTAGATCCTACGGCTGTGGAGCTCGATCCAGTGCGAACCGGTACGGGCGAATAAGAACATGACGCGTGGCTAGGAGCTGATCTGAAAATAGAATTTAAAACAGATTTTGATCCAGATTTCAAATGCCTATATCTTTTGAATCCCATGTTAGAATTTTGCAAACTTTATACCGTTGATTCAGAAAACAAGACCTTTCTGCCCATCCTTTTGTTTAGCAAATAGTAGCCATTAGATGTGCTAAAATTGCAGAGACTTGTTTGAAGCCTTTTGAGTATAGATTTAGTTTAGTATTTTGTTTTAGGGTTATTTAAGTTGTCTTGGCTATTTTGTGACTTGTTTAGTTTCTGTATTCATGCACTTGCTTGGTTGAGTTTTCAAAAATCATCACTTGGTAGATTCATGCATGCATGCATTCATAATATTTTTGTTTGTATATATTTGTGTGTAATTGTGTGCTATAACTTTGTGTGTAGATTTTGCTAGTGATTGTGATTGTGACGAGTGCTACTCTCCACACTACCAAGGCAAGTGATATCTTCATGAATATTCCATACCTATATTTTATACTTGCATTAGATATATTTTGTTAGGACTTGCATGCTACTTTTGTCAATTGATAATGGGAAATCCTATTTAGAATAGAATGCTAGAATTGCTAGGAGAATTCCCTAAAGATAAGTTGCCATGCCATGCTTAGCCTAGCTACTAGAAAACAAGGGTGGTTTATATATTCACACTATGGAAAAATATTCTAAGTCTAAGGACTTGTTTTTATTTAACAAAACAACTAAGTTAATGAATCACCTGGGTGGAATGGAAAGAATGGGGTATGTTGAGTGGTTACACAAGGCCAGGGGTACTGGTGAACCTTGTGTATCTCACTTGTGGATGGCCACCCAGGAAACAAAGAGATTTGAGATGTCTAATGTTGAGAAGCTTCAAGTGCAACCACTTGGCATTATGGGCTCTGCCATGATCTTAGGATCTTGGAACTTAGTCTTTGGACAGTGGGTGGTAGATGGGATGATAGGTTGAACGCATCCATCGACTAAGGAAAGGCTATCAAGGATCATCCTTGGGAAACCAAGGCTTGTGGGAAAAGTGCACCACCTCTGCAGTGTAAAACCTAAGTACTTAGCCAGGTCCCTGGTAAAGGACAATTTGAGCATCAAGACATGGAAACTTCAAGAATCTCATCACTCCAATTTCTGAATAAAACTTGTGGGTGAACAAGGGTTAAAGGATCTTCAGTCTTTGATTGGTAGATGCCCTGAGTGGATCTTCAGTCTCTGATTGGTAGATACCTTGGGATGGACTTTGTCAAGCAAAAACTTAGTGTTTTCAAAAAGTTAAGGAAAAATCTATTTTGAGCAATGCAAGCCTAAGCTCCACCAGCCAAATGCATATAGTCTTATAGTCCACTTAAATATATACTAAGGTATCACTTGCCAATACTATTCCAAAGTATTGACCCTTGTGGCTGTAACTTATGATGTTGCAGGTTACTCTGATGATGATTAGGAGTCATGAGTCTACACTCAACATGCTTGCCTGTGGCACATGAAGATGAAGAGTTATGTTTATTTACTTATTCCATAAACTCTTGTACTAGGCCTTTGGCCATGAGTTGTAAAAGACTATGTTTTATCTCTGGAATGACTGTAATAAACGACCTTTGTATCTGTGTACTTCATCTTAAACTGTGGATGCTAGCATTGATCCAGGGACTAGCATTGCAAGCACAGGGATCTTTTCCTTTAATAAGGAGGGATCTTACAGATGGTATCAGAGCACTGTTTTGCCTGTAGGATTATGACCCTAGGATTGGAAACCACTAAGGAAAAATTTTACTTCTTCTACACTTGTCTATTCTTCTCGTAAACTTTTCTAATCTTCTCCTTCTCATCTCTATTTGTAGATGAACTCCGTCAACGAAGCCGTGAAGAAAGGACCACTCATGACCATGACCTTGGAGTGTGAGACTGAGTTTCCCAAGATTCTCAAGGACCTCATGGAAACCATGGGAGTACATGGTGGCTTTCCAGTGATGGAGGATGAAGTGGAGTATTGGTGGGTGCAACTTCACTTGTACAAGAACAAGGAAGACAACCACAAAGAAAAAGGCTTCTGCATGTACACCAACACTTTTATGCACACCACATTCTTTGAGTCAGCAAAAGAAGCAGCTTGGAAGACTATCAAGGAACTAAGTGCTAGAGTCAAGTGCAGGATGCTCAACCTTCAAAAAGACTTAGAGAAAGAGAAGGAACATACCCAAGAGTTGGAAATCACCAACCAATCCTTAAGAGGAGATATTATAGACTTAGTGATAGAAGCATGTGAACAAGATAGGGTGATTGCCACTAGGAACATTGTGCTAGCCACCAGATCCAATGAGATAGGATTGTAAGCGCACCGTTAGTTGGACCACCACCTATCACCTTATTTTCCAAAATGATACCTTAAATAAGTTTGAACCTTGGTTGATGTAAGGGATTCTTGTATGCATGACTTGTATGATTTTTGTGTGTCCCAAGATTGTGTTTGAATGTTTGTCTTGTTTATCTTAAATTGTGTTGTTCTAACTTTTTCAATCTTATAAATAGATGCCTATTGCCATCAAGACTGTTGAGGAGTTCCAGTTACCTGCTTTGGTCCTCGTATCGTAGAGCTTACTACTTTACTCGATCTCCCTCTTCCTATCATTACGGTGCACCCACTCACCAAGTTTGAGAGGAAGGACCTTTGGGGCTTCAAGGTGAACCAGCCAGGACGCCAGACAGAGCCTACTACGGAGGCCATCGTCTTCAAGCTTATGCACGATGACAGGGAGAGAGGCATGGAGGTTGTCATGCAGGATCTGATAGGACGATCATAGGCCGCCACTCCGACAGGTTAGAGGCACTCACTTCCACGCCGGAAGGCGTGATGATGACGGAGAGTCCATTGACTTTGAGGACGACTCGAGGTCACCGCAGAGCCGATACGCCTGTACCTCCAGGACTTAGAGACTCTTATTAGGCACGTGGATACCGATAGGACCAACGTCATGCTTAGTAATGACGAAGCTCGAGTGCAGTCATGAGAAGGACAAACTCTTCGCGCAGCAGGACGAGATAGTCAAGGAGATGGAGGCAAAGTTCGAGACCCAAGACTGTAAGTTCAAGAGTCAAGAGAAGCGTGTCCAGGATAGGAACAAGAGGATTCGTGATATGACCTAGGAACTACAGTCCAAGGACTTCGAGTTAGAGCAGCAGCAGACAAAGGATTGAGAGGCTTGCCCGGAAGAGGGCTCTCAAGGCCAAGATCGACTCTTTGACCACTACCATCGAGGAGAACAAGACCGCAATGGAGAACGCAGGTCTTACCTTTGTCGAGGAGGAGATTGATGCCATTTAGTAGATCTGACTACTCAGTTATCTTTATTTACCGCACTTGTTATTTGTGAACTTATTGTTGGACCATCCGACATGTGGATGGCTTGCCACTTGTGTGTTTGTACTTTGAGACTTTTGTTATCTTGTTGTTTAGCTTTTATCCTAGTGTTGCTTGCTATGTGTTTGCTTGTGTAATGTATTGTGCATAAATCATGTAAGGGTATCTCATTCTTATCTCTATATGAATAAACCACAGATGGCTCCCCGTCGCGCAAACACCAACCCCAACCCCAACCACAACCCCAACATTACCCCGGAAATGCAACAAATGATGAATGCGCAGACACAGCTTATGCAAATGATGACGACGTTCATCCAGAACCAGAACAACAACAACAACCCCAACAACAACAATAACAACAACAACAACAACAACCCTCCAGGTTTTGATATGCTCACCAGATTTCTGCGTCTAAGGCCAGCTAAGTTTTCAGGAACGACTGATCCCATGGTGGCCAATGATTGGCTACGTTCTGTGAACAAAGACTTAGTGACCGTAGGATGCACAGATGCTGAAAAGGTCAGGTTCGCAGCACATCTGTTGGAAGGACCAGCCGCCGCATGGTGGGACAACTTCCAGATTACCACGCCTATTGATGAGGTGACTTGGGCTATCTTTGAAGATGGATTTCGTACTACTCATATCTCACCAGGTATGATGAGCCTGAAAAAGAAGGAATTTCACAACCTGAAACAGCGCCACCACAGCGTGGCTGAATACATCGAAGAGTTCAACAATCTGGCGCGCTATGCACCGGATGAGGTTGACACTGATGCCAAAAGGAAGGAAAAGTTTCTAGAAGGCTTGAATGATGAGCTAAATCTGCAGCTGTCTGTGGCATATGTTCCAACTTACCAGTCGCTGTGTGACAAGGCTGTTATTGTGGAGAATAAAATGAAGCAAGTTGAGAGTAGAAAGAGGAAACACTCCGACAAGCATAGCTCGGGATCGTATCATAAACGATCTCACTATGATGATAGTGTCACCAGGATCCCACAAGGGGAAGTTTAACAAGCACCACAACCACAAATCATGACAACAAGCATCATCGCAGACATGACAATGATAAGTACAAGAACCACAAGAGTGGATATAAGAGCCACCATAGTGGAAGTGGAAGTGGAAGTCAACCTAAGAAGGACAACAACAAAGTTGAATGCTTCAAATGCAAGAAGTCGGGCATTATGCTAATGAGTGCCCCGAGAAGAACGTTGAAGGACCTAACAAACCCAACCCTTTTCGAAGGACAGGTTAACCACATCAATGTGGAGGAAGTCTATGAAGAACCCGATGCCGCTTTGGTAAGTTCAGACTCAATTCCATCTCAGCATTTGTACTCTTTGACACGGTGCATCTCATTCATTCATATCAAAAGCATTTGTCGAAAGAAATGAACTACCAGAGAAACCATTGGGTGTCCTATAAGAGTAAGTTCTGGTGGAGAAATGATAGTAAACTCAGGATGCCATGACCTGGTCATAGAGTTTGGAAAACATAAGTTTCCAGTAAACCTAATAATCCTAAATTCCCAAGGATTGGATGTGATTTTGGGAATGGATTGGATGACTAAGTATAAGGGAGTACTAGATTGTGCAAATCATACAGTTTCACTCACAACCCCAAGGTAAGAGGATAATATTCAAGTCCAACTTTAAGTCAAAAGGAGTAAGCTGAATTCTCTTAAGGGGTTAGCATGGACACGGTGCCAATTAGGTGTGAGTATCCGGATGTGTTCGGAAGAATTACCAGAATGCCACCAGATAGAGATGTGGAGTTTATAATAGATTTGGTACTGTGTTACGGACCAAGGGCAAAGAGGCCTTATAAAATGTCGGTTTAACTTAAGGAACTCAAGAAACAACTTGGAGAACAATTGCGTAAAGGATTCATCCACCAAGTTCTTCATCTTGGGGAGCTCCAGCTTTTGTTCAGAAAAGAGAGATAGAACTCAAAGATTATGCATAGATTACCGCTCTCTCAACGAGGTAACCATCAAGAACAAGTATCCTTTGCCAAGAATAAATGACTTGTTTGATCAGCTAGAAGGAGCATGTGTGTTCTCAAGATTGATCTTCGGTCGTTATTTTCAACTCAAGATAAGAGAGCAAGACATACCTAAAACAGCATTTACCACAAGGTATGGATTGTATGAGTACACGTGATGCCTTTTGGTTTAACCAACGCCCAAAGATACTTCATGAATATGATGAACAAAGTGTTCATGGAATTTCTCGACAAGTTCGTTGTCGTTTATCGATGACATCTTAGTTTACTCCAAGAGCAAGGAAGAACATGAAAGACATCTACGCTTGATACTTGAGAAACTAAGGAACATAAGCTTTATGCCAAATTCAGCAAGTGTGAGTTTTGGTTAGAGGAAGTTGGATTTCTTGGTCATGTTATGACAAAGGATGGTGTAGCGATTGATCCCGCTAAAGTTTTACCGTGATGTAATGGAAAAGTCCCAAGAACGTAAAAGAGGTTCGTAGTTTCCTTGGTTTAGCAGGTTACTACGTAAGATTCATTGAAAATTTTCTAAGGTTGCTAAACCAATGATGTAATTGTTAAAGAAAGATAAGAAATTTGCTTGGTCTCAAGGATGTGAACTCAGCTTTCAAGAACTAAAGGAGAGACTTGTGTCAAGACCAGCTCAGGTTTACCAGATTTGGAAAAGGATTTGGTATATTGTGATGCTTCAGATCAAGGATTAGGAGCCGTACTTATGCAAGGCGGAAAAGTTGTGGCTTATGTCTCGAGACAACTCAAAACCCATGAAGTAAATTATCCTACTCATGATTTAGAGTTAGCCGCTGTTGTCCATGCACTCAAAACATGGAGACACTACCTTTTGGGAAAACGTTGTGAAGTGTTCACCGACCATAAGAGCTTGAAATATATCTTCACCCAGAAGGAGATCAATATGAGACAAAGGAGATGGCTAGAACTTATCAAGGATTACGACTTGAGTTTGCAATACCACCCCGGTAAAGCAAATGTAGTAGCAGATGCTCTAAGTCGTAAGGCGTTTGTAAATGGTCTTACCAAAGGTGAATTGCCTGATTTGTGTAAGCAATTCAAGGAACTCAGGTTGGAGGTTGTGCCAGAAGGACATCTCATGTCTTTGGATGTTCAACCCACTCTGTTGGATAAGATTAAAGAAGCCCAAAAGACGGATAAAGAGATCGAAGATATCAAGGAAAGGATTAGCCAAGGGAAAGCTAAAAGTTTCCATATGGACGAACAAGGTACTTTATGGCACGAGAAACGTATTTGTGTTCCACAAGATCCGGAAATGCGGAAACTGATTTTACGAGAAGCCCATAACTCTCCATATTCTATTCACCCGGGAAACACCAAAATGTATATGGATATGAAAGAAAGATTTTGGTGGAACAATCTTAAAAGGGACATCGCCGAACACATTGCTTTGTGTGATGTGTGTAGAGTGAAAGCGAGCATCGAAACCAGCAGGTTTGCTTCAACCAATGCCTATTCCTGAATGGAAGTGGGAAAATATTGGTATGGATTTCATTACCGGATTACCAAGGACCAGGTCAGGGTATGATTCCATATGGGTAATAGTAGATCGCCTAACTAAAGTGGCTCATTTTATACCAGAAAGACAACTTATACCAAAGGCAAAGTTAGCCAAAATCTACATGAGCAGAATTGTATGCCTTCACGGTGTACCTAAGAGTATTGTGTCTGATAGAGGAACTCAGTTCACTTCTCACTTTTGGAGACAACTTCATGAATCTCTAGGAACGAGGTTGGAATTCAGCACTGCTTTTCATCCTCAAACTAATGGACAAACAGAAAGGACTAATCAAATTCTTGAAGACATGTTGAGGGCATGTGCCCTGGACTATGGAGCAAGTTGGGATGAAAGTCTGCCTTACGCAGAGTTCTCTTACAACAACAGTCACCAATCTAGTATTGGGATGGCACCATTTGAGTTTCTATACGGAAGAAAGTGTACCACCCCATTGCTATGGAATGGTGTGGGAGAAAGAAGTTTGTTTGGACCAGACCTTATCAAAGACGCCGAAGAAAAGGTCAAATTGGTTAGAGATGATTGAAGATATACAGTCTCGAGTAAAAGCTACGCAGATGCTAAGCGAGAGAAGTCATTTACGAAGTTGGGGATAGAGCTTATCTTAGAGTATCACTACGTGAGTAAAAAGATTTGGAGTCAAAGGAAAGTTAGCACCAAGATATGTGGGACCATTCAACATTTTAAGCCGCAAGGGAGAAGTCGATATGAAATCGAATCGCCAAAGATCTTTACTAGCAGTCCATAATGTTTTCATGTGAGCCAGCTCAAGAAATGTCACCCGAAATGGAAGAAACATCTTTGAAAGATACCATATCTTTGGAAGAAGTTCAACTAGAAAGTGACCTCACCTATGAAGAAAAGCACAAGATTCTTGAGACCACGTAAAGAGTCACAAGAACAAAGACTATCAAGTTTTGCAAAGTACAATGGAATCATCATTCCGAAGAAGAAGCAACATGGGAAAGAGAAGATGATCTTCGGAAAGACCACCCTCACCTATTTTGCTAGCCAATCCGAATCTCGAGGGCGAGATTCATTTTAAGGGGGTTAGATTTGTAACATCCCAAAAATCATGTTTCAAAAACTCATTCATTTCATTCTTGCATCATTCATTCATTTAGGGTTTTTCTCAAAATCATTTGGAGACAGAAGTTTGAGCTATGATTTCATGTGGGCAAATTGTCTCAATTGGCCAACACCCTTTGGGATTTGATTGTTCATGATCTTGTTTGCTTGCCACCATGGTTGGAAAGAATAGGAGTAACATTTAAACCCAAGACTTCAATTTAGAAATATTTTCTAAACCCTATTCCAAATATTTGCAACTAGAGCAAATCTGCTTATTTTGAAACCCAAGCTTGACCAAGCCTTTGCAAGGTAACCACTAGGTTATTTGATTGTTTGTGAACCCACGTAACCTCGCAAAATCCCCAAAGAAGTTTGAATTCAAAAGGATTTGAATTCATATCAAATTCTATTCAGAAAATGAAATTAGAAAAAGAAAAGGCTTAAAGAAAGGAAAAAGGCCGAGCGGCCAGAATCTGGCCCAGCAGCGGATCAAGCCCAGCAAGCCCACCCGGGGATCTCCTTTTTCTTCTCACTGCTGAGCAGCCTCGCCGACAGCGGCCTTCTCCACGCCAAGATCGGCCTTCTCCCGGTGTCGTCTTCCCATCTCCGCGACGATCTCCGCCGACCGCTGCCGCAGTGATGCCGGAGTAATTGGGCATTAATCGACAGACGCTTTCTGTCGAGCATCCGCTATAAGACCCCTCGCCTCGCGATCATTTTCCCCAAACACCTCGCCGCTCCGCCACCGCTGTCCTCAATCAACTTTGCACCGCCATGACGAGCCTCTCCGGCGATCGATTCCGGTGAGCCTACCGCCCCTCTCGCCTCGTTTACAATCTGACTCAGCATGTCTTTGCGCATCTCCTGACCTCACTAGTCTGTCCTGTACTGCCCTAGGTCGCCGGTTCCACCTGACACCGCGAGCACCGACGGCGACATCAACTCCGACGAGTTTTCCCGGTAGGTACAGACCGCCCCTCGCCTTCCCGTTCATGCTCACTACTCTGCCTTGACCCTGTGAACCTAACCGTGTCATTATCTTGCCTCGGGGTGATTCACAGCGACGTCCACGACGACCACCCGACGCAACCGCCGCCCACAGCAACTCCGGTGAGCAATCGCAGCCGTGCCCGAGCGCCCCTCGACCAACCGCAAGTACGACGAGCTTCGCCGTGACCTCCTGAGCCTGGTGAGCTACTCCTCCTTCTCGCCGTCGTGATCATCGCAACGTCGTCGACCGGCCGCCGCCGGTAGCCACCAGCCGCCGCCATCTGTGGCGAGCAAGAGTAGTTAGATCTGGATCGAACGCCTACGATAGATCACTTAACCCTGAAGCGGTACGCAATCTGAGCCGCCAGATTTTATTTAGATCCTACGGCTGTGGAGCTCGATCCAGTGCGAACAGGTACGGGCGAATAAGAACATGACGCGTGGCTAGGAGCTGATCTGAAAATAGAATTTAAAACAGATTTTGATCCAGATTTCAAATGCCTATATCTTTTGAATCCCACGTTAGAATTTTGCAAACTTTATACCGTTGGATTCAGAAAAACAAGACCTTTCTGCCCATCCTTTTTGTTTAGCAAATAGTAGCCATTAGATGTGCTAAAATTGCAGAGACTTGTTTGAGGCCTTTTTGAGTATAGATTTAGTTTAGTATTTTGTTTTAGGGTTATTTAAGTTGTCTTGGCTATTTTGTGACTTGTTTAGTTTCTGTATTCATGCACTTGATTGGTTGAGTTTTCAAAAATCATCACTTGGTAGATTTATGCATGCATGCATTCATAATATTTTTGTTTGTATATATTTGTGTGTAATTGTGTGCTATAACTTTGTGTGTAGATTTTGCTAGTGATTGTGATTGTGACGAGTGCTACTCTCCACACTACCAAGGCAAGTGATATCTTCATGAATATTCCATACCTATATTTTATACTTGCATTAGATATATTTTGTTAGGACTTGCATGCTACTTTTGTCAATTGATAATGGGAAATCCTATTTAGAATAGAATGCTAGAATTGCTAGGAGAATTCCCTAAAGATAAGTTGCCATGCCATGCTTAGCCTAGCTACTAGAAAACAAGGGTGGTTTATATATTCACACTATGGAAAAATATTCTAAGTCTAAGGACTTGTTTTTATTTAACAAAACAACTAAGTTAATGAATCACCTGGGTGGAATGGAAAGAATGGGGTATGTTGAGTGGTTACACAAGGCAGGGTCTTGGTGTGAACCTTGTGTATCTCACTTGTGGATGGCCACCCAGGAAACAAAGAGATTTGAGATGTCTAATGTTGAGAAGCTTCAAGTGCAACCACTTGGCATTATGGGCTCTGCCATGATCTTAGGATGCTGGAACTTAGTCTTTTGGACAGTGGGTGGTAGATGGGATGATAGGTTGGAACGCGTCCATCTGACTAAGGAAAGGCTACTGAAGGATCATCCTTGGGAAACCAAGGCTTGTGGGAAAAGTGCACCACCTCTGCAGAGTGTAAAACCTAAGTACTTAGCCAGGTCCCTGGTAAAGGACAATTTGAGCATCAAGACATGGAAACTTCAAGAATCTCATCACTCCAATTTCTGAATAAAACTTGTGGGTGAACAAGGGTTAAAGGATCTTCAGTCTTTGATTGGTAGATGCCCTGAGTGGATCTTCAGTCTCTGATTGGTAGATA
This sequence comes from Avena insularis, assembly GCA_023614405.1. Lineage (NCBI taxonomy): Eukaryota > Viridiplantae > Streptophyta > Magnoliopsida > Poales > Poaceae > Avena > Avena insularis. The sequence goes on from CM042686.1 coordinate 323,248,608, forward strand.
CCTTGGGATGGACTTTGTCAAGCAAAAACTTAGTGTTTTCAAAAAGTTAAGGAAAAATCTATTTTGAGCAATGCAAGCCTAAGCTCCACCAGCCAAATGCATATAGTCTTATAGTCCACTTAAATATATACTAAGGTATCACTTGCCAATACTATTCCAAAGTATTGACCCTTGTGGCTGTAACTTATGATGTTGCAGGTTACTCTGATGATGATTAGGAGTCATGAGTCTACACTCAACATGCTTGCCTGTGGCACATGAAGATGAAGACTTATGTTTATTTACTTATTCCATAAACTCTTGTACTAGGCCTTTGGCCATGAGTTGTAAAAGACTATGTTTTATCTCTGGAATGACTGTAATAAACGACCTTTGTATCTGTGTACTTCATCTTAAACTGTGGATGCTAGCATTGATCCAGGGACTAGCATTGCAAGCACAGGGATCTTTTCCTTTAATAAGGAGGGATCTTACATTTATGAAATGAACACACATCAATGACATCTAGTGGATCAATGTGGTCTAGGAAAAGAACACACATGCAATGACATCAGTGGTTCAATGTGGTTTATAAAAAGAACACACATGCGATGACATCTAGTGGACCCATGTGGTTTATGAAATGAACTCACATGTAATGACATCTAGTGCATCCATGTGGTTTTGGAAAAGAACACACATGCAATGACATATAGTGGATATCTGTGGTTTATGAAAAGAACACACATGCAATGACATCTAGTTGATCCATGTGGTTTATGAAATGAACACACATGCAATGAAATCTAGTGTATCCATGTGGTTTATGAAAAGAACACCCATGCAATGACACTGGTGAATCAGTGTGGTTTATGAAAAGAACACACATGCAATGACATCTACTGGATCAGTGTGGTTTATGAAAAGAACACACATGCAATGACATCTAGTGGATCAGTGTGGTTTATGAAAAGAACACACATTCAATGGCATCTAGAGGATCAGTTTGGTTTATGAAAAGAACACACATGCGATGACATCTAGTGGATCCATGTGGTCTATGAAAAGAACACACATGCAATGACATCAGTGGATCCATGTGGTTTTGGAAAAGAACACGCATGCAATGACATCTAGTGGATCCATGTAGTTTATGAAAAGAACACAAATGCAATAACACTAGTGGATCCATGTGGTTTAGGAAAAGAACACACATGCAATGACATAGAGTGGATCAGTGTGGTTTCTGAAAAGAACACGCATGCAAGGACATTTAGTGGATTAGTGTGGTTTATGAAAAGAACAAACATGCAATGACATCTAGAGGATCCATGTGGTTTATGAAACGAACACACATGCAATGACATCAGTGGATCCATGTGGTTTATGAAAAGAACACACCTGCATTGATATCTACTTCATCCATGTTGTTTATGAAAAGAAAACACATGAAATGACATATAGTGGATCCACGTGGTTTATGAAAAGGACACACATTTAATGACATCTAGTGGATCCATGTGATTTATGAAATGAACACACATCAATGACATCTAGTGGATCAATGTGGTGTAGGAAATGAACACACATGCAATGACACCAGTGGATCAGTGTGGTTTATGAAATGAACACACATGCAATGACATAAGTGGATCAGTGTGGTTTATGAAAATAACACACATGCAGTGACATCTAGTGGATCCATGTGGTTTACAAAAAGAACAAACATGTAATGACATATACTGGATCCATGTGGTTTATGAAAAGAACACACATGAAATGACATGTAGTGGATCCATGTGGTTTATGAAAAGGACACACATTTAATGACATCTAGTGGATCCATGTGATTTATGAAATGAACACACATCAATGACATCTAGTGGATCAATGTGGTCTAGGAAAAGAACACACATGCAATGACAACAGTGGATCAGTGTGGTTTATGAAATGAACACATGCAATGAGATCTTTCGGATCTGTGTGGTTTATGAAAATAAAACACATGCAATGACATCTAGAGGATCCATGTGGTTTATGAAACGAACACACATGCAGTGACATCAGTGGATCCATGTGGTTTATGAAAAGAACACACCTTCTCTGAGATCTAGTGCATCCATGTTGTTTATGAAAAGAACACACATGTAAAGACATATAGTGGATCCAGGTGGTTTATGAAAAGGACACATATTTAATGACATCTAGTGGATCCATGTGGTTTATGAAATGAACACACATGCAATGAAATCTAGTGTATCCATGTGGTTTATGAAAAGAACACCAATGCAATGACACTGGTGAATCAGTGTGGTTTATGAAAAGAACACACATGCAATGACATCTACTGGATCAGTGTGGTTTATGAAAAGAACACACATGCAATGACATCTAGTGGATCAGTGTGGTTTATGAAAAGAACACACATGCAATGGCATCTAGAGGATCAGTATGGTTTATGAAATGAACACACATGCAATGACATCTAGTGGATCCATGTGGTCTATGAAAAGAACACACATGCAATGAAATCTAGTGGATCCATGTGGTTTATGAGAAGAACACCCATGCAATGACACTGGTGAATCAGTGTGGTTTATGAAAAGAACACACATGCAATGACATCTACTGGATCAGTGTGGTTTATGAAAAGAACACACATGCAATGACATCTAGTGGATCAGTGTGGTTTATGAAAAGAACACACATGCAATGGCATCTAGAGGATCAGTATGGTTTATGAAAAGAACACACATGCAATGACATCTAGTGGATCCATGTGGTCTATGAAAAGAACACACATGCAATGACATCAGTGGATCCATGTGGTTTGGAAAAGAACTCGCATGCAATGACATCTAGTGGATCCATGTAGTTTATGAAAAGAACACAAACGCAATGACACTAGTGGATCCATGTGGTTTAGGAAAAGAACACACATGCAATGACATATAGTGGATCAGTGTGGTTTATGAAAAGAACACGCATGCAAGGACATCTGGTAGATTAGCGTGGTTTATGACAACAACAAACATGCAATGACATCTAGAGGATCCATGTGGCTTATGAAACGAACACACATGCAATGACATCAGTGGATCCATGTGGTTTATGAAAAGAACACACCTGCATTGATATCAACTGCATCCATGTTGTTTATGAAAAGAACACACATGAAATGACATATAGTGGATCCATGTGGTTTATGAAAAGGACACACATTTAATGACATCTAGTGGATCCATGTGATTTATGAAATGAACACAGATCAATGACATCTAGTGGATCAATGTGGTCTAGGAAAAGAACACACATGCAATGACAACAGTGGATCAGTGTGGTTTATGAAATGAACACATGCAATGACATCTTTCGGATCTGTGTGGTTTATGAAAATAAAACACATGCAATGACATCTAGAGGATCCATGTGGTTTATGAAACGAACACACATGCAGTGACATCAGTGGATCCATGTGGTTTATGAAAAGAACACACCTTCTCTGAGATCTAGTGCATCCATGTTGTTTATGAAAAGAACACACATGTAAAGACATATAGTGGATCCAGGTGGTTTATGAAAAGGACACATATTTAATGACATCTAGTGGATCCATGTGGTTTATGAAATGAACACACATGCAATGAAATCTAGTGTATCCATGTGGTTTATGAAAAGAACACCAATGCAATGACACTGGTGAATCAGTGTGGTTTATGAAAAGAACACACATGCAATGACATCTACTGGATCAGTGTGGTTTATGAAAAGAACACACATGCAATGACATCTAGTGGATCAGTGTGGTTTATGAAAAGAACACACATGCAATGGCATCTAGAGGATCAGTATGGTTTATGAAATGAACACACATGCAATGACATCTAGTGGATCCATGTGGTCTATGAAAAGAACACACATGCAATGAAATCTAGTGGATCCATGTGGTTTATGAGAAGAACACCCATGCAATGACACTGGTGAATCAGTGTGGTTTATGAAAAGAACACACATGCAATGACATCTACTGGATCAGTGTGGTTTATGAAAAGAACACACATGCAATGACATCTAGTGGATCAGTGTGGTTTATGAAAAGAACACACATGCAATGGCATCTAGAGGATCAGTATGGTTTATGAAAAGAACACACATGCAATGACATCTAGTGGATCCATGTGGTCTATGAAAAGAACACACATGCAATGACATCAGTGGATCCATGTGGTTTGGAAAAGAACTCGCATGCAATGACATCTAGTGGATCCATGTAGTTTATGAAAAGAACACAAACGCAATGACACTAGTGGATCCATGTGGTTTAGGAAAAGAACACACATGCAATGACATATAGTGGATCAGTGTGGTTTATGAAAAGAACACGCATGCAAGGACATCTGGTAGATTAGCGTGGTTTATGACAACAACAAACATGCAATGACATCTAGAGGATCCATGTGGCTTATGAAACGAACACACATGCAATGACATCAGTGGATCCATGTGGTTTATGAAAAGAACACACCTGCATTGATATCAACTGCATCCATGTTGTTTATGAAAAGAACACACATGAAATGACATATAGTGGATCCATGTGGTTTATGAAAAGGACACACATTTAATGACATCTAGTGGATCCATGTGATTTATGAAATGACCACACATAAATGACATCTAGTGGATCAATGTGGTCTAGGAAAAGAACACACATGCAATGACACCAGTGGATCAGTGTGGTTTATGAAATGAACACACATGCAATGACATCTTTCGGATCTGTGTGGTTTATGAAAATAAAACACATGCAATGACATCTAGAGGATCCATGTGGTTTATGAAATGAACACACATGAAGTGACATCAGTGGATCCATGTGGTTTATGAAAAGAACACACATGAAATGACATCTAGTGCATCCATGTTGTTTATGAAAAGAACACACATGTAATGACATATAGTGGATCCATGTGGTTTATGAAAAGGACACATATTTAATGACATCTAGTGGATCCATGTGATTTATGAAATGAACACACATGCAATGACATCTAGTGGATCAATGTGGTTTAGGAAAAGAACACACATGTAATGACACCAGTGGATCAGTGTGGTTTATGAAATGAACACACATGTAATGACATCTTTCGGATCAGTGTGGTTTATGAAAAGAACACACATGCAATGACATAAGTGGATCAATGTGGTTTATGAAAAGAACACACATGCAATGACATCTAGTGGATCAATGTGGTTTATGAAAAGAACACACATGCAATGACATCTAGTGGATCCATGTAGTTTATGAAAAGAACACAAATGCAATGACACTAGTGGATCCATGTGGTTTAGGAAAAGAACACACATGCAATGACATATAGTGGATCAGTGTGGTTTATGAAAAGAACACGCATGCAAGGACATCTAGTGGATTAGTGTGGTTTATGAAAAGAACAAACATGCAATGACATCTAGAGGATCCATGTGGTTTATGAAACGAACACACATGCAATGACATCAGTGGATTCATGTGGTTTATGAAAAGAACACACCTGCATTGATATCTACTTCATCCATGTTGTTTATGAAAAGAAAACACATGAAATGACATATAGTGGATCCATGTGGTTTATGAAAAGGACACACATTTAATGACATCTAGTGGATCCATGTGATTTATGAAATGAACACACATCAATGACATCTAGTGGATCAATGTGGTCTAGGAAAAGAACACACATGCAATGACACCAGTGGATCAGTGTGGTTTATGACATGAACACACATGCAATAACAAAAGTGGATCAGTGTGGTTTATGAAAATAACACACATGCAATGACATCTAGTGGATCCATGTGGTTTACGAAAAGAACAAACATGCAATGACATATACTGGATCCATGTGGTTTATGAAAAGAACACACATGAAATGACATATAGTGGATCCATGTGGTTTATGAAAAGGAAACACAGTTAATGACATCTAGTGGATCCATGTGATTTATGAAATGAACACACATCAATGACATCTAGTGGATCAATGTGGTCTAGGAAAAGAACACACATGCAATGACACCAGTGGATCAGTGTGGTTTATGAAATGAACACACATGCAATAACAAAAGTGGATCAGCGTGGTTTATGAAAATAACACACATGCAATGACATCTAGTGGATCCATGTGGTTTACGAAAAGAACAAACATGCAATGACATATACTGGATCCATGTGGTTTATGAAAAGAACACACATGAAATGACATATAGTGGATCCATGTGTGGTTTATGAAAATAAAACACATGCAATGACATCTAGAGGATCCATGTGGTTTATGAAACGAACACACATGCAGTGACATCAGTGGATCCATGTGGTTTATGAAAAGAACACACCTGCTCTGAGATCTAGTGCATCCATGTTGTTTATGAAAAGAACACACATGTAAAGACATATAGTGGATCCATGTGGTTTATGAAAAGGACACATATTTAAATACATCTAGTGGATCCATGTGGTTTATGAAATGAACACACATGCAATGAAATCTAGTGTATCCATGTGGTTTATGAAAAGAACACCAATGCAATGACACTGGTGAATCAGTGTGGTTTATGAAAAGAACACACATGCAATGGCATCTAGAGGATCAGTACAGTTTATGAAATGAAAACACATGCAATGACATCTAGTGGATCCATGTGGTCTATGAAAAGAACACACATGCAATGAAATCTAGTGTATCCATGTGGTTTATGAGAACACCCATGCAATGACACTGGTGAATCAGTGTGGTTTATGAAAAGAACACACATGCAATGACATCTACTGGATCAGTGTGGTTTATGAAAAGAACACACATGCAATGACATCTAGTGGATCAATGTGGTTTATGAAAAGAACACACATGCAATGACATCAGTGGATCCATGTGGTCTATGAAAAGAACACACATGCAATGACATTAGTGGATCCATGTGGTTTTGGAAAAGAACTCGCATGCAATGACATCTAGTGGATCCATGTAGTTTATGAAAAGAACACAAATGCAATGACACTAGTGGATCCATGTGGTTTAGGAAAAGAACACACATGCAATGACATATAGTGGATCAGTGTGGTTTATGAAAAGAACACGCATGCAAGGACATCTGGTAGATTAGTGTGGTTTATGAAAATAACAAACATGCAATGACATCTAGAGGATCCATGTGGCTTATGAAACGAACACACATGCAATGACATCAGTGGATCCATGTGGTTTATGAAAAGAACACACCTGCATTGATATCTACTGCATCCATGTTATTTATGAAAAGAACACACATGAAATGACATATAGTGGATCCATGTGGTTTATGAAAAGGACACACATTTAATGACATCTAGTGGATCCATGTGATTTATGAAATGACCACACATAAATGACATCTAGTGGATCAATGTGGTCTAGGAAAAGAACACACATGCAATGACACCAGTGGATCAGTTTGGTTTATGAAATGAACACACATGCAATGACATCTTTCGGATCTGTGTGGTTTATGAAAATAAAACACATAAAATGACATCTAGAGGATCCATGTGGTTTATGAAATGAACACACATGCAGTGACATCAGTGGATCCATGTGGTTTATGAAAAGAACACACATGAAATGACATCTAGTGCATCCATGTTGTTTATGAAAAGTACACACATGTAATGACATATAGTGGATCCATGTGGTTTATGAAAAGGACACATATTTAATGACATCTAGTGGATCCATGTGATTTATGAAATGAACACACATGCAATGACATCTAGTGGATCAATGTGGTTTAGGAAAAGAACACACATGTAATGACACCAGTGGATCAGTGTGGTTTATGAAATGAACACACATGTAATGACATCTTTCGGATCAGTGTGCTTTATGAAAAGAACACACATGCAATGACATAAGTGGATCAATGTGGTTTATGAAAAGAACACACATGCAATGACATCTAGTGGATCCATGTGGTTTATGAAAAGAACACACATGCAATGACACCAGTGGATCAGTGTGGTTTATGACATGAACACACATGCAATAACAAAAGTGGATCAGTGTGGTTTATGAAAATAACACACATGCAATGACATCTGGTGGATCCATGTGGTTTACGAAAAGAACAAACATGCAATGACATATACTGGATCCATGTGGTTTATGAAAATAACACACATGAAATGACATATAGTGGATCCATGTGGTTTATGAAAAGGAAACACAGTTAATGACATCTAGTGGATCCATGTGATTTATGAAATGAACACACATCAATGACATCTAGTGGATCAATGTGGTCTAGGAAAAGAACACACATGCAATGACACCAGTGGATCAGTGTGGTTTATGAAATGAACACACATGCAATGACATCTTTCGGAACTGTGTGGTTTATGAAAATAAAACACATGCAATGACATCTAGAGGATCCATGTGGTTTATGAAACGAACACACATGCAGTGACATCAGTGGATCCATGTGGTTTATGAAAAGAACACACCTGCTCTGAGATCTAGTGCATCCATGTTGTTTATGAAAAGAACACACATGTAAAGACATATAGTGGATCCATGTGGTTTATGAAAAGGACACATATTTAAATACATCTAGTGGATCCATGTGGTTTATGAAATGAACACACATGCAATGAAATCTAGTGTATCCATGTGGTTTATGAAAAGAACACCAATGCAATGACACTGGTGAATCAGTGTGGTTTATGAAAAGAACACACATGCAATGGCATCTAGAGGATCAGTACGGTTTATGAAATGAAAACACATGCAATGACATCTAGTGGATCCATGTGGTCTATGAAAAGAACACACATGCAATGAAATCTAGTGTATCCATGTGGTTTATGAGAAGAACACCCATGCAATGACACTGGTGAATCAGTGTGGTTTATGAAAAGAACACACATGCAATGACATCTACTGGATCAGTGTGGTTTATTAAAAGAAAGCACATGCAATGACATCTAGTGGATCAATGTGGTTTATGAAAAGAACACACATGCAATGACATCAGTGGATCCATGTGGTCTATGAAAAGAACACACATGCAATGACATCAGTGGATCCATGTGGTTTTGGAAAAGAACTCGCATGCAATGACATCTAGTGGATCCATGTAGTTTATGAAAAGAACACAAATGCAATGACACTAGTGGATCCATGTGGTTTAGGAAAAGAACACACATGCAATGACATCTAGTGGATCCATGTGGTTTATGAAAAGAACACACATGCAATGACATCTAGTGGATCCATGTGGTTTATGAAAATAAAACACATAAAATGACATCTAGAGGATCCATGTGGTTTATGAAATGAAAACACATGCAGTGACATCAGTGGATCCATGTGGTTTATGAAAAGAACACACATAAAATGACATCTAGTGCATCCATGTTGTTTATGAAAAGAACACACATGTAATGACATATAGTGGATCCATGTGGTTTATGAAAAGGACACATATTTAATGACATCTAGTGGATCCATGTGATTTATGAAATGAACACACATGCAATGACATCTAGTGGATCAATGTGGTTTAGGAAAAGAACACACATGTAATGACACCAGTGGATCAGTGTGCTTTATGAAATGAACACACATGTAATGGCATCTTTCGGATCAGTGTGGTTTATGAAAAGAACACACATGCAATGACATAAGTGGATCAATGTGGTTTATGAAAAGAACACACATGCAATGACATCTAGTGGATCCATGTGGTTTATGAAGAGAACACACATGCAATGACACTAGTGGATCCATGTGGTTTATGAAATGAACACACATGCAATGACATCTTTCGGAACTGTGTGGTTTATGAAAATAAAACACATGCAATGACATCTAGAGGATCCATGTGGTTTATGAAACGAACACACATGCAGTGACATCAGTGGATCCATGTGGTTTATGAAAAGAACACACCTGCTCTGAGATCTAGTGCATCCATGTTGTTTATGAAAAGAACACACATGTAAAGACATATAGTGGATCCATGTGGTTTATGAAAAGGACACATATTTAAATACATCTAGTGGATCCATGTGGTTTATGAAATGAACACACATGCAATGAAATCTAGTGTATCCATGTGGTTTATGAAAAGAACACCAATGCAATGACCTTTGGTGAATCAGTGTGGTTTATGAAAAGAACACACATGCAATGGCATCTAGAGGATCAGTACGGTTTATGAAATGAAAACACATGCAATGACATCTAGTGGATCCATGTGGTCTATGAAAAGAACACACATGCAATGAAATCTAGTGTATCCATGTGGTTTATGAGAAGAACACCCATGCAATGACACTGGTGAATCAGTGTGGTTTATGAAAAGAACACACATGCAATGACATCTCTGGATCAGTGGTGTGGTTTATGAAAAGAACGCACATGCAATGACATCTAGTGGATCAATGTGGTTTATGAAAAGAACACACATGCAATGACATCAGTGGATCCATGTGGTCTATGAAAAGAACACACATGCAATGACATCAGTGGATCCATGTGGTTTTGGAAAAGAACTCGCATGCAATGACATCTAGTGGATCCATGTAGTTTATGAAAAGAACACAAATGCAATGACACTAGTGGATCCATGTGGTTTAGGAAAAGAACACACATGCAATGACATATAGTGGATCAGTGTGGTTTATGAAAAGAACACGCATGCAAGGACATCTGGTAGATTAGTGTGGTTTATGAAAATAACAAACATGCAATGACATCTAGAGGATCCATGTGGCTTATGAAACGAACACACATGCAATGACATCAGTGGATCCATGTGGTTTATGAAAAGAACACACCTGCATTGATATCTACTGCATCCATGTTGTTTATGAAAAGAACACACATGAAATGACATATAGTGGATCCATGTGGTTTATGAAAAGGACACACATTTAATGACATCTAGTGGATCCATGTGATTTATGAAATGACCACACATAAATGACATCTAGTGGATCAATGTGGTCTAGGAAAAGAACACACATGCAATGACACCAGTGGATCAGTTTGGTTTATGAAATGAACACACATGCAATGACATCTTTCGGATCTGTGTGGTTGATGAAAATAAAACACATAAAATGACATCTAGAGGATCCATGTGGTTTATGAAATGAAAACACATGCAGTGACATCAGTGGATCCATGTGGTTTATGAAAAGAACACACATAAAATGACATCTAGTGCATCCATGTTGTTTATGAAAAGAACACACATGTAATGACATATAGTGGATCCATGTGGTTTATGAAAAGGACACATATTTAATGACATCTAGTGGATCCACGTGATTTATGAAATGAACACACATGCAATGACATCTAGTGGATCAATGTGGTTTAGGAAAAGAACACACATGTAATGACACCAGTGGATCAGTGTGCTTTATGAAATGAACACACATGTAATGGCATCTTTCGGATCAGTGTGGTTTATGAAAAGAACACACATGCAATGACATAAGTGGATCAATGTGGTTTATGAAAAGAACACACATGCAATGACATCTAGTGGATCCATGTGGTTTATGAAGAGAACACACATGCAATGACACTAGTGGATCCATGTGGTTTATGAAATGAACACACATGCAATGACATCTTTCGGAACTGTGTGGTTTATGAAAATAAAACACATGCAATGACATCTAGAGGATCCATGTGGTTTATGAAACGAACACACATGCAGTGACATCAGTGGATCCATGTGGTTTATGAAAAGAACACACCTGCTCTGAGATCTAGTGCATCCATGTTGTTTATGAAAAGAACACACATGTAAAGACATATAGTGGATCCATGTGGTTTATGAAAAGGACACATATTTAAATACATCTAGTGGATCCATGTGGTTTATGAAATGAACACACATGCAATGAAATCTAGTGTATCCATGTGGTTTATGAAAAGAACACCAATGCAATGACACTGGTGAATCAGTGTGGTTTATGAAAAGAACACACATGCAATGGCATCTAGAGGATCAGTACGGTTTATGAAATGAAAACACATGCAATGACATCTAGTGGATCCATGTGGTCTATGAAAAGAACACACATGCAATGAAATCTAGTGTATCCATGTGGTTTATGAGAAGAACACCCATGCAATGACACTGGTGAATCAGTGTGGTTTATGAAAAGAACACACATGCAATGACATCTACTGGATCAGTGTGGTTTATGAAAAGAACACACATGCAATGACATCTAGTGGATCAATGTGGTTTATGAAAAGAACACACATGCAATGACATCAGTGGATCCATGTGGTCTATGAAAAGAACACACATGCAATGACATCAGTGGATCCATGTGGTTTTGGAAAAGAACTCGCATGCAATGACATCTAGTGGATCCATGTAGTTTATAAAAAGAACACAAATGCAATGACACTAGTGGATCCATGTGGTTTAGGAAAAGAACACACATGCAATGACATATAGTGGATCAGTGTGGTTTATGAAAAGAACACGCATGCAAGGACATCTGGTAGATTAGTGTGGTTTATGAAAATAACAAACATGCAATGACATCTAGAGGATCCATGTGGCTTATGAAACGAACACACATGCAATGACATCAGTGGATCCATGTGGTTTATGAAAAGAACACACCTGCATTGATATCTACTGCATCCATGTTGTTTATGAAAAGAACACACATGAAATGACATATAGTGGATCCATGTGGTTTATGAAAAGGACACACATTTAATGACATCTAGTGGATCCATGTGATTTATGAAATGACCACACATAAATGACATCTAGTGGATCAATGTGGTCTAGGAAAAGAACACACATGCAATGACACCAGTGGATCAGTTTGGTTTATGAAATGAACACACATGCAATGACATCTTTCGGATCTGTGTGGTTTATGAAAATAAAACACATAAAATGACATCTAGAGGATCCATGTGGTTTATGAAATGAACACACATGCAGTGACATCAGTGGATCCATGTGGTTTATGAAAAGAACACACATGAAATGACATCTAGTGCATCCATGTTGTTTATGAAAAGAACACACATGTAAGGACATATAGTGGATCCATGTGGTTTATGAAAAGGACACATATTTAATGACATCTAGTGGATCCATGTGATTTATGAAATGAACACACATGCAATGACATCTAGTGGATCAATGTGGTTTAGGAAAAGAACACACATGTAATGACACCAGTGGATCAGTGTGGTTTATGAAATGAACACACATGTAATGGCATCTTTCGGATCAGTGTGGTTTATGAAAAGAACACACATGCAATGACATAAGTGGATCAATGTGGTTTATGAAAAGAACACACATGCAATGACATCTAGTGGATCCATGTGGTTTATGAAGAGAACACACATGCAATGACACTAGTGGATCCATGTGGTTTATGAAATGAACACACATGCAATGGCATCTAGTGGATCCATGTGGTTTATGAAAAGAACACACATGAAATGAACTAGTGGGTCGGTGTTATGCAAAGAATACACATGCAATGACATCTAGTAGATCAGTGTGGTTTATGAAAAGAACACACATGCAATGACATCTAGTGGATCACTGTGGTTTATGAAAAGAACAAACATGCAATGACATCTAGTGGATCCATGTGGTTTATGAAAAGAAAACAAAATTAATGGCATCTAGTGGATCCATGTGGTTTATGAAAAGAACACACATGCAATGACATCTAGTGGAACCACGTGGTATATGAAAAGAACACTCATACAATGACAGTAGTGGATCCATGTGGTTTATGAAATGAACGCACATGCAATGGCATCTAGTGGATACATGTGGTTTATGAAAAGAATAGACATGAAATGAACTAGTGGATCAGTGTTATGAAAAGAACGCACATGCAATGACATCTAGTGGATAAGTGTAGTTTATGAAAAGAACACACATGCAATGACTTCTAGTGGATCAGTGTGGTTTATGAAAAGAACACACATGCAATGTCATCTAGTTGATCAGTGTGGTTTATGAAAAGAACACACATGCAATGAAAACTAGTGGATCCATGTGGTTTATGAAAAGAACACACATGCAATGACATCAGTAGTTCAACATGGTTTATAAAAAGAACACGCATGCGATGACATCTAGTGGATCCATGTGGTTTTGGAAAAAACACATGCAATGACATCTAGTGGATCCATGTGGTTTATGAAAAGAACACACATGCAATGACACAAGTGGATCCATGTAGTTTAGGAAAAAAGAACACACATGCAATGACATCTAGTGGATCAGTGTGGTTTATGAAAAGAACACACATGAAGTGACATCTAGTGGATAAATGTGGTCTAGGAATAGAACAAAAACGCAATGACACCAATGGATACGTGTGGTTTATGAAATGAACAAACATGCAATGACATCTTTCGGATCAGTGTGGTTTATGCAAAGAACACACATGCAATGACATCTAGTGGATCAGTGTGGTTTATGAAAAGAACACACATGCAGTGACATCTAGTGGATAAATGTGGTCTAGGAATAGAACAAAAACGCAATGACACCAATGGATACGTGTGGTTTATGAAATGAACAAACATGCAATGACATCTTTCGGATCAGTGTGGTTTATGCAAAGAACACACATGCAATGACATCTAGTGGATCAGTGTGGTTTATGAAAAGAACACACATGCAATGACATCTAGTGGGTCAATGTGGTTTATGAAAAGAACAAACATGCAATGACATCTAGTGGATCCATGTGGTTTATCAAAAGAACACACAATTAATGGCATCTAGTGGATCCATGTGGTTTATGAAAATAACACACAATTAATGACATCTAGTGGATCCATGTGGTTTATGAAATGAACACACATGCAATGAAATACAGTGGATCCACGTGGTTTATGAAATGAACACACATGTAATGAAATCTAGTGGATCCATGTGGTTTATGAAAAGAACACACATGCAATGACACTAGTGGATTAGTGTGGTTTATGAAAAGAATACACATGATATGACATCTAGTGGAACACTATGGTTTATGAAAGAACACACATGCAATGAAATCTAGTGGATCCATGTGGTTTATGAAATGAACACACATGCAATGAAATCTAGTGGATCCATGTGGTTTATGAAATGAACACACATGCAATGAAATCTAGTGGATCCATGTGGTATATGAAAAGAACACACATGCAATGACACTAGTGGATTAGTGTGGTTTATGAAAAGAATACACATGATATGACATCTAGTGGAACAGTGTGGTTTATGAAAAGAACACACATGCAATGACATCTAGTGGATGAGTGTGGTTTATGAAAAGAACACACATGTAATGACATCTAGTGGATCAGTATGGTTTATGAAAAGAACACACATGCAATGACATCTAGTGGATCCATGTGGTTTATGAAAAGAACACACATGCAATGACATCAGTGGTTCAATGTGGTTTATAAAAAGAACACACATGCGATGACATCTAGTGGATCCATGTGGTTTATGAAAAGAACTCACATGGAATGACATCTAGTGGATCCATGTGGTTTGGGAAAAGAACACACATGCAATGACATCTAGTGGATCCATGTGGTTTATGAAAAGAACACACATGCAATGACACTAGTGGATCCGTGCGGTTTAGGAAAAGAACACACATGCAATGACATCTAGTGGATCAGTGTGGTTTATGAAAAGAACTCACATGTGGGGTCCCCCGGATTCAACATCCGAGAAATCCCTGTTATGATATACGTTCCCATGATTAGTGAGCAATGGAACATAACCGACAAGTATCATTATAGCTTCCGAAACATAACGAGTACAAGACTTACATAGTTGCCCTTATGGCTGCACAACCTTTAACAATGGAGCTTCGTCACACGCAGGGCGCAGTCAGGCCCCAACTACAGGCGATTGACTAGGAGGACGGCCTAGCTTGCTGGACGCCACCTTAATCTTCCGTTATCAAGCTTCTGAAAGCCTGGCCAAGTAAATAACCAGGGAAAATGCCATGAGTACATTTGAATGTACTTGCAAACCACCAAGATAAGTTAAACAAGGTAATGCAATCTGGCTGTGGCAAGATAGCTCTATCTAGGGTTGTTTTTGAAAAGCCTAGATTATCTCTTGTAGCTATGGCATCTCTATATCTTTGTTGAAAAAGAGTTTAGAAAAGATGCTTCGTTTTATAAAGCAGGATATCCCCATATCCTTGTTGAAAACCTTTTTGAAAGCAGTTTTGGATTAAACCCCATTTTTAACATCTTCGACCATCTCTGGTAAAACCAAAGCCATTATTCTTAGGTCCTCTCAAGACCTCCCTACATTGGTCCATCTTTCCCAAAAACCACCAATTTGGGTACTCCTAGCCATCACCTTTCCAACCGTCCTTGACCGTGGACACGGCTATTCGAATAGATTATACTCTGCAGAGTTTGCGCACTTTCCCCACAAGAATCAATACATCTGCCGGGATAAAACCACGGCCCACTACACACGGTAGACAGGGGTTCGGATAATCAAACCTAACATTTCGCTTATCGACCCTAGAAAAGGATGCTTTTCCTTTTGGGTTTGTTCTCCCCGCCAACGAGTATGTGGCCCCCGGCCATAGTCCTGCCTTCTGTACACACGTATAACCAAACCGCAGTTTGGCGTATACCTTAACTTGGTGACTCCACTTCCTTCCATACTACCTAAGTCATACCGTCTGTGGGACACCCAATTGTTGCACCGGCACTCGTGCCAAGATAGGCTCACGCTTGCCGAAGTAAGCTACAGGCTCTAGATCCGTAGAACTGTTAGCCCATGTGCGGAATTCAAGGGATTTCTCCCAATTAGCATTGTACAAGCTGCCTCGGCTAAACAAGAAAAACTACGAGCTAAGCCCCGGCACCTGGGGTAATGTGGTTGCACGGATAAATTGTTCTGGTAAAGGCATAGAAACATCCCTTCTCTTTATCTTGCCCATTTCCTCATTTCTCATCATCACCACTTCTTTAGTTAAAACATCCGCTTGGAACGATGCCTCTTGATACATCCAACACTTTTGCTATTGTTTCTCCTCTATACGTGTGTGATTTGGATGCAACTAATGCGGATTGATGCTGTTTTTAGCAGAATTGCCTTGGTGTCTACTTTTTTGCAGAAAATCAACTATCACGAAAAATTACGGAAAATATGCCAAAAATCCTATTTCACCCGAAGACTCCAGGAGCCAGAATACGAGACG
Organism: Avena insularis; assembly: GCA_023614405.1. NCBI lineage: Eukaryota > Viridiplantae > Streptophyta > Magnoliopsida > Poales > Poaceae > Avena > Avena insularis. The sequence goes on from CM042686.1 coordinate 323,265,883, forward strand.
GAGAAGAGCCGGGGGGTGGCCACACCACCTGGTGGCGCGGGCCAGGCCAGGCCACACCAGGGGGGGTGTGGGCCCCCAGGCACCCCCTCGGCCTCTCTCTTCGCCTATAAGGAGCCTTCTGACCTAAAAACTTCTGGGGGTTCGACGTTTTTCCAGAAGGAGTTCCGCTCTGCCGCCACCACTAGATTCCACGAAACAGCACCAGAAACTCCGTTCTGGCACCCTGCCGGGACGAGGAATTGGAGGAGATCATCGCCATCATCATCACCATCGCTTCTCCATCGACCATCCATGTTTCCCCCATCTATGAGTGAGTAATCCCCCGCTATAGGCTATGGGGATGGTAGGGATTGGATGAGATCATTCATGTAATGGCATCAGATTGTTAGGGCATGGTGCCTAGTATCTTTTATTAGTGCTTTATGAATTTTTTGCGACTTGTTGAGCTTAATGCTTGTCAGTAGGGCCCGAGTGCCATGATTTCAGATCTAAACATTTTATTGATTCATTATGATAGTATTGTTTCTGGTCTTATCTACAAGTTGTATACACACGTTGTTGTCCGGAACCTATGGCCCCGAAGTGACAGAAATTGGGATAACCGGAAGGGAATGGCTTTGATGTGAGGATGACATGTGTTCACGTAGTGTTAATACTTTGATCCGGTGCTCTATTAAAAGGAGCACCTTAATTATCAGTAGTTCCCTAGAGGCCCCGCTGCAAACGGGCTGGCAGGACAAAAGATGTTGTGCAAGTTCTCATTGCGAGCACGTATGACTATATATGGAACACATGCCTAGGATTGTCTAGTACTTGGATGCTTTATCTTATTTATCTACAATTGCCCTATGCTCTGATTTCTAAGTGAATTTTCTTGTCCATGCAACGCCCGTCCATCCATCCCTATGCCTACCGCACTCGAATCCCACGGTTTAAGGCTTTTGTTACTACTGTCTTTGCTTTACTACTGCTGTTACTTTGCTATTCCTACTACAAAACTGTTGCTACTGATAAACTGATGTGAGCAAGATTGTTTCCAGGTGCAGCTGAATTGCAACTCAGTTGTTAAGGCTGATAAATTTTCTTTGGCTGCCCTTGTGTCGAATCAATAAATTGGGTTTCACTTCCCTCGAAAATACTGCGATACACCCCCTATACTTGTGGGTCATCACCTCTTCCTAAGGGTTTTGCATAGCAGGTTTTAAACATTTGTAGTAGGGTAAATCCCAAAACAATTTATTCAACAAAAATCCATGGTTTCCAACGAGGTAGGATGCTAATCGCCATAACCTCGATCTAAAGGGGGGGGGTTAAATGGTAGGTTTACATCCGGGTGGGTGCCATGAGGGACACCAACTCATAACTTGGAGGAGCCAAGTCATTAGCGCAGTATTTATAAAACCAGACATGCTGATAAATAATGCAATTTATAAAGGAGATACCAAACAGGTAACAAAAAGAGTAGGACAAGTATCGGAATTCAAGAATGGTGGCTTGCATGTGATCAGTGATAAGTCCCTGGACTTCTCCTTAGATAACCAGGAATACTCAATAAATAATAATAATAAGTCCCTTTCTTCTCGGCGTCAAACAATCACACTATCGCCGTCATCCAGTATACATGCAAGCAGACAATACCATATTCAATACAAGGCATATAGGTATCAACCATCCAGCAAACAACCATAAGGCATACTACTAAATTTAGTAGGTTTGTAGAAGTTGGGTACTAGTAATGGAATTGCTTAGGTTACCCTAATAGGGATTTCCCTTGGAAGATAGTTCTATTTACCAAGGACTTGGGGTGGGGGCCTGAGGTCTGTAGGATACCAATGTGCAACAATGATATCCTCAGATAGGTCTTGACAAAACAAGACCAACACAAGTGGTTTCACTAGATTATCACTTACCTAGATTTAGTTATGCTTTTTATAGTGGAATAAACTCTAGTCTGAGGAAATAATTCACCAGAACTTATCTGGAGGCCCAAAAATTATTTCCTTGGGTTTTTAAGTAGTGTTTGAGGAACTGAACCACATAGAATTGGAATCTTGTCCAAAGAATTACCATAATGCCCTTAATAAATCATCAAAGGCAGTTTTGTAAGGTACTTGTCTTTTTCACCAGATTTATTTTATAGAAGGTTTTAGTGTTATTCCAATATTACATGGTAGGTATTGGAATTATCTATCTGTAGAAATTGAAATTACTCATTTTGGATATGCAGAACTAATGGAGGGATTTATCTAGTGAAGAAGGTGTACATAGAATAGTTTAATTCATTAAAATTCAACCAGAGCTCAATAAAATCCGAGCTACTAGGGATTGATAGATGTTGATAAGACACATACATGGGAGTTGGAATTAGATCAATACCTCATTTGGTTTGACCTAGAGAAATTCCCTAAGTCGGACATTCTCTGTTTTTGTTATTTTTGCTATAGGGTGACCTTACTTCACCTTGACCTGAGATAAATTCTAGATGGTAGGCCTATGGATAAACTTCTAACAGAGCTTGATTTCATCCATTTTGGAGATGTGTAGGTCACTGAGTAATTTATTTAATGTAAACTACTCCTTCTTGCAGATTAATTGCCAACAAATAATAAAAATTACTTTTGACCAAGTGGTACCTCTGCATGTTTAAGAAAACATCCGTGGACTATCTGAAATTTAGATCTTGGCATTTGGATTTTATTTTTATATTCAAAATGATTTAATCCAACTGGTACATTTCTGGATCTGGAATTAAAAGAAAAAGGAAAAAGGAAAAATGGGTAACTGGGCTAGATCTGGGGATATGCTGGGCCGCGCAAAGGCAGGCCGGCCCACGCGACGCCCGAGGTATCGCGCGTGGTCTGAGTTTGAACCCGACAGAGCTGGCCCGCTCATCAGCTGCTCGACGCGACGAAGCGGTAAGGGCGCGAGGGGACCGTCGGATTAGAGGGGAGATCGACGGCACGACATCGTTTCCCAGCTCTCGACGCGGCGGCGGGGCGCAAACCCTAGCAAAGGGCCGAGTGGGACGGGGAGATCACCTGGGGGCTCGGGGGAAGGTGTGGAGGCGACAGGGCGATGCGGTCGACAGCTGGGAGCTCGGGGATGGGCGGCACGGTGGCTTTTGCCTCCAGGAAGCAGCTCGCACGACGGTGCCCGAACCTAGCTCGCTGGAGCTTCGCCGGTGAGGTCGGAGGCGGTCCTGGGCCAAAATGCGCACATGGTTAGATAGAGGAGGAAGAGGGGATCACGGTAGACTGACATGTAGGCGGAGAAGGGCAGGAGAGGGAGAGCTACGGTCAGATCTTGAGCAATGGCTGAAACTTCTTCTCGTCCTTCCTTCGAGCGGGGCAGAGCATGGGGGAGGTAGTGGAGCTCTGGGGAGTGTAGGTGGGTGGTGAAGGAGAAAATGAGCCAGGGAGAGGCGCTGTACTGGCATGTGGCCTTATAAACAAAAGGGGAGAGGTCCATGGTGGACATAGTCCATGGGGAGCATGGGGGAGGGCAGGGCAATGGCATTGGTCGAGGAGGGCGGTGTTCGGGGTATGTGGGGCCAGTAGCTCGACCAGAGAGAGGGGAGTGGTGGTGGCTGCTGCTATTTTTAATATGCAAGATATTTTGTCAAGGTAGGGCCATCTCTCCCTCTCTCACTTGATCAAGAGCTAAGGAGGCAAGGGTAGAGCAGCTGATGCAGGGGTACACGATCAGGAGGGAGTGATGTTTCTATGGTGGTGTATTAGACAAGTTTGGGGTAGGTTGGATTTGATTTAGCTCAAGTTTTGATTGTTTTGCAAACTTTGATCACAAGAGAGCTTGTGAAGGAGTTCAGAAATTTGCATTGGAAAAGGTGGGGGAGATGATACTGGTAGATGTGTATGGTTAAGGTACATTCCTAGGATTTATTTGGGATTTTTCTAAGGGGTGTTAGTCCTCTTAAATCCATTTATTCAAGAAGTGCAGAAGTAGTTTCTAGAAGATCATTTGATATTTTTACTTTGGACATGGTTGGTTTTTGATGTTAAAAGGTTTTAGATATGAAGTCACACCTTTGGGAATTTTCCCAAGATTTATTGATGAATAAAAGAATTTAAAACAATTACTATTCCATTTCTTCCATTTAAGAAAATGGACAAAAAGAAAAAATAAAGCTCTTTATTTTTGAAGTTGGAAGATAGGTTATGATAATTAGACTTCAAAAGAGCTTGACGTTGGAGGTGTGATTTGGAGGAAATCAAACTTTCTTCTATAGGTTAAGTTTTGGAGTTTTTGTCCACTAAAGGAATTAAATAGTTTGGGCCATAATAAATATGGTTAATATTTGGTAAATCCTTGCAATCACTGTAAGTGATGTACACCATGTGTATCAAGCATTTTCAATCCTGGGATGTGATAGATCAAGTTGATTTTGGTGGAATACAAGAGATTAAGGATCTAGGGTGAAGTTGTTGTCATACCAACTAAACCTTGTTGGATCTTGGAGCTCAGAGCTCCGCTTGGGGCATGGAAGATATGGATGGATATACCAAGTGATGTATATCACCATGGTATAGAGGTTTGAGCTTGTTCATGCTTGAGGGTTCCAAGGATTGAATTCAAACTTTGAATAAAATAAGCCTGCCAAAGGCAGATTATCAGATAGCCTTCAGAACCTTGTGGGTTTAAGAAGCACAAGGGTCCAATTGGAACAAGTGATGTAGAGGTTGATAGAACTATGTGAGTAGATCACAACCATGCAAGGAGTTTGTCCAAGTAAGATAGGATGAGGGTGTGAGCTTCTAACCAAGTTGGCTAATTGATAAGATTTGTAGAAAAAGTTATTTTCTTGCCGGCAAAACCATCTAGAACAAGTGGGTTGGAGGATGATCTAACCAAGGGCAAGAGTGGTACTTGGTAGTACATAGGTTGGTTTACAAGTTTGTCCAAGTGCATTTCCAAAAGTGCACAAGGGTGGAGGAAGGGACGCATTTGAAAAGGTGATTTTGGAAATAGTTTTCCAGACAGCCAAATTTGGCAGATTTAGGTTTGGTGACTAGAATCGAGCAGATGATGCCTTTGATGGATGGCAAGATACCAAAGCATCAGCAAGTGGATAATGTTTAAGTGTATATTTATTAGAAGGGATACAAGCTTGCTAGTGATCCTCATGGGCTTGGAAGCTTTTGGATTAGATCACCAAAGCTCTAGGGATTAGGTCCAACTTGTAGTATAGGTTAGGAGTTGTTGGTGGGGAGTAGCTTGAGTCCTAGAGAGTGAGCTCCTAGGGTGGCTCATACTATCTCCTAAGCAGACAAACCAAACAGCTGATGAAGGCAATTCATCCTATAAACAAAGCAAACCCACTACTAGGGCTACCCTCAAGCCTAGCTTGAGGTAGGTAGTGGTATGTTGAATGGTTGGAGTTTGAATAAGGTGAGGGGCCTTGGTATTTCTACCAAGAGTAGGATTCAAAAGATTTATAAAAGGTTTTGTTAATTCTAGAGGTAAGAATAGTTGAAGGTTCTGTCTTGAAAACATAAGGATATTATATTATATAGCTCTCCATAGTTTTGTCAATAGAAGTTACTAAAATAGATTGGTTTGCAAGGCATCTTGGCTCAGGTTTTGAAATGCCAGAACATTTCAGAATATGGAGAAAGATCCAGGATAGTTTTGTTAAATAGGTTTTGCCAAATGAAGTTGAGTTAAGGAGTACATCATCTAATACCTATTCATATGCATAAGCATAATCAAACAACAAACAAACACTACAGCATTAAACAAGCGAAAGTTTTTGTTCCCCCTGATTTTTGCCTTCTGGATAACTAAGCAGGGTTTCCGAAATTGGGTTGTTACAACACATGCAATGACATCTAGTGGATCAGTGTGGTTTATGAAAAGAACAAACATGCAATGACATCTAGTGGACCCATGTGGTTTATGAAAAGAACACACATGCAATGACATTAGTGGATCCATGTGGTTTATGAAAATAACACACATGCACTGACATCTAGTGGTTCCATGTGGTTTATAAAAGAACACACATGCAATGGCATATAGTGGATCCATGTGGTTTATGAAAAGAACACACATTTAATGACATCTATTGGATCCATGGACTTATGAAATGAACACACATGCAATAACATCTAGTGGATCAATGTGGTCTAGGAAAAGAACACACATGCAATGACACCAGTGGATCAGTGTCGTTTATGAAATGAACACACATGCAATTACATCTTTCGGATCAATGTGGTTTATGAAAAGAACACACATGCAATGAAAACAAGTGGATCCATATGGTTTATGAAAATAACACACATGCAATGACATCAGTGGTTCAACATTGTTTATAAAAAGAACACACATGCAATGACATCTAGTGGATCCATGTGGTTTATGAAAAGATCACACATGCAATGATATTAGTGGATCATGTGGTTTATGAAAAGAACACACATGCACTGACATCTAGTGGATCCATGTGGTTTATGAAAAGAACACACATGCAATGGCATATAGTGGATCCATGTGGTTTATGAAAAGAACACACATTTAATGACATCTAATGGATACATGTGACTTATGAAATGAACACACATGCAATGTCATCTAGTGGATCAATGTGGTCTAGGAAAAGAACACACATGCAATGACACCAGTGGATCAGTGCGTGTTATGAAATGAACACACATGCAATGACATCTTTCGAATCAGTGTGGTTTATGAAAAGAACACACATGGAATGACATAAGTGGATCAGTGTGGTTTATGAAAAGAACACACATGCAATGACATCTAGTGGATCAGTGTGGTTTATGAAAAGAACACAGATTCAATGGCATCTAGAGGATCAGTTTGGTTTATGAAAAGAACACACATGCAATGACATCTAGTGGATCCTTGTGGTTTACGAAAAGACCACACATGAAATGAACTAGTGGATCAGTGTTATGAAAAGAACACACATGCAATGACATCTAGTGGATAAATGGGTTTATGAAAAAAACACATGCAAGGACATCTAGTGGATCAGTGTGGTTTATGAAAAGAACAAACATGCAATGTCATCTAGTTGATCAGTGCGGTTTATGAAAATAACACACATGCAATGAAAACTAGTGGATCCATGTGGTTTATGAAAAGAACACACATGCAATGACATCAGTGGTTCAACATGGTTTATAAAAAGAACACACATGCAATGTCATCTAGTGGATCCATGTGGTTTATGAAAAGATCACACATGCAATGACATCAGTGGATCCATGTGGTTTATGAAAAGAACACACATGCACTAACATCTAGTGGATCCATGTGGTTCATGAAAAGAACACACATGCAATGGCATATAGTGGATCCATGTGGTTTATGAAAAGAACACACATTTAATGACATCTAGTGGATCCATGTGACTTATGAAATGAACACACATGCAATCACATCTAGTGGATCAATGTGGTCTAGGAAAAGAACACACATGCAATGACACTAGTGGATCAGTGCAGTTTATGAAATGAACACACATGCAATGACATCTTTCGGATCAATGTGGTTTATGAAAAGAACACACATGCAATGACATAAGTGGATCAGTGTGGTTTATGAAAAGAACACACATGCAATGACATCTAGTGGATCCATGTGGTTTATGAATAGAACACACATGCAATGACACTAGTGGATCCATGTGGTTTATGAAATGAACACACATGCAATGACATCTAGTGGATCCATGTGGTTTACAAAAAGAACACACATGAAATGAACTAGTGGATCAGTGTTATGAAAAGAACACACATGCAATGACATCTAGTGGATAAGTGTGGTTTATGAAAAGAACACACATGCAATGACATCTCGTGGATCAATGTGGTTTATGAAAAGAACACACATGAAATGCCATCTAGTTGATCAGTGCGGTTTATGAAAAGAACACACATGCAATGAAAACTAGTGGATCCATGTGATTTATAAAAAGAACACACATGCAATGACATCAGTGGTTCAACATGGTTTATAAAAAGAACACACATGCATTGACATCTAGTGGATCCATGTGGTTTATGAAAAGATCACACATGCAATGAGATCTAGTGGATTCATGTGGTTTTGGAAAAGAACACACATGCAATGACATTCAGTGGATCCATGTTTTTTATGAAAAGAACACACATGCAATGACACTAGTGGATCCATGTGGTTTATGAAAAGAACACACATGCAATGACATCTAGTGGATCAGTTTGGTTTATGAAAAGAACACGTGTGCAATGACATCTAGTGGATCCATGTGGTTTATGAAAAGATCACACATGCAATGACATCAGTGGTTCCATGTGGTTTATGAAAAGAACACCCATGCAATGACATTTAGTGGATCCATGTGGTTTATGAAAAGAACACACATGCCATGACATTTAGTGGATCCATGTGGTTTTGGAAAAGAACACACATTTAATGACATCTAGTGGATCCATGTGGTTTACGAAATGAACACACATGTAATGACATCTAGTGGATCAAAGGAAAAGAACACCCATGCAATGACACCAGTGGATCAGTGTGGTTTATGAAATGAACACACATGCAATGACATCTTTCGGATCAGTGTGGCATATGAAAAGAACACACATGCAATGACATTAGTGGATCAGTGTGGTTTATCAAAAGATGTAACACCCCCTCCTGAAAAGGATGAGTTCCTATGTATAGTGCTAATTCCTGGATCGGTTCACTATCACACACAGTACAATATGATATCAAATATAACTCTGCATCATAAATACAATGAATATGATCCAGAATTTATTCAAGTACATAGAGGAAACAAATGCAAGGTAGATCTCCATCCTTCATATGTGCCACAGGCGAACAATTGTTGAGTGGAGTCTCGTGACCTATGAACAATCGCTCAGAAATATAATAACCTGCAACATGAAAGGTTGCATCCATGAATGGTCAATACTTTGAATGTATTGGCAAGTAGGACTAGTTTGTGGATGTATAATGGAACCTATCAATTACATGCATATTTGACTAGGTGGAGCTCAGACTCATTTGCATAAAGCACTATAACTTTTTCCTAGTTTTGAAATACTTTTCTTTCTTTAAAACAATTCTTCTAAGGACATACCATCATAAACCCATGTAGAAACAAGACAGTTTAGCTTCGTATGCTCCTAAACCCATGTTCACCCATCAAGTTTTAATAATTGAGAAATTGGGATGAGTGAGATCTTCCAAACAGTTCCAAGCCTAGTTGCTCATAGTTGTCTATAACCAGGGACACGGCTAAGTACTTAGATTATAACACTCTCGATAGGTTCGTACACTTTACCCGCACGATGCAGTCAACCCGCTCATACCACTACACTCATTTTGTGCCATGGTAGGGAGAAAACCAAGACGAAAACTTTCAGAAGCAGAACCCTGAGCCCTCAGGACGAACCCATACCAACCTACATCCCCTACATCTGCTGGTCACGTCGGGTCAGGTTCCCACAACCTACTTAGTTAAGACAAATAATGACATGCGGTTGTACTGGAAGCTACTACACAAGAAACATGTCCAATCTCAGTGTCCTGAGTGCCTTTCCGCATTGAAACCACCAAAAATATCAATCCCATCACACCCAGGAGGTTCATTACTTTCGAGTTTTTTTCATTATAACAAAACATATCTTTCTATAATAGAATCAATCATGAATTCCCATTGCACATCTAATAAGCATGGCTAAGCAACTACAATAAGATGGCTCAAAGGAACTTAAGTAATGGAAATATGGCAATCATGCCTAGGTGTCATATCATAGGATAATAGTAAAACACCTACACATGCATCACTACTAAAACATACTACATGCATAGGAAAAATAGTAGGACATTTATGATAGCTCTACTTGCCTTTGTTGTAGATGTAGTTGTTCAGATAATCCTCACAATAGAAAAGATTTCACTCGTCACAATCACAATAGTTGCACTCCTCGCAATCTACGCTTGAAGCAAGACACAACAAACACATTCAAAACATTGCAATTATGCACAATACAATAAAACGATGATGAACAATGCATGCATGATGATTTAATATGTCACAATGGTTATATTTAGTTCTCTAAACATTAATATATCTCATGAGGCATATGGAAAGGCTTTTAATGCAATAAAGCAATTATTAATAAAGCTATATTGATTTAATAGGGTTTAACTCACTTTAATTAAAGTTCGGATGTTTCTGTCGAATTAAATTGTGATTTAAATACTACCAGATAGGTAATGCAATTTAGAACTAGCGGCAATTTGAATCACCCAAAACGAATTTATAGATCTTTTTCTATGATTTAAATACTAATGCAATACATTTATAGCTTTCTGTAAGAATTCTGTCTTAACAGTACCAAATAATTTGGCACGTAATTTATATGGGTATCTATTTTTAGTACAAAACAGTAGCAATTGATTTCACTATTTTTGTAGGTTTCAATAATTTCCTATGATTTAAATAGCAATTAGAAGGGTTTGAATCATGTAAAATATTTTATATGTCAATACTTACATATAAGGCCGTATTAGTGTCATACATAACACTAGGATTCCATAGATACCTTATTTGTATTTTTCTGGTATATACAATTTACTATGATTTATTTACTCCAAAAAGGTCATTAAACCATTTAAATTAATACAGTAAATATATACGGTAAAAGTTATATATAATCAAGTATTAATATTCTTCATATTTTCCTGATTCCAACGATATATATTTTTTGTTTTGAGGGAAGTCACCAAATCATCAAACCATCGTGTGATCTCTAAACAGAGCACGAATCCAACAGTATATTATTTGTCAATTTTGGACTTATATTCGATTTTATATGAATTTTACAAGATTGGATACATTTTTGGCTATTTTAAATATTTATAATTCGAATTACATGGTCAACAGGCCATGTGGCTGATTCTGATTTGCTCTTACCCCTTCGTTTAACTAACGTGTTCCTGACCGCTAGATGAGGATCGGACGGCAGAGGCGGACCAGCTCGGCTGAGGCTTGGCTTGAGTCTTGGCTAGGCTTGCACTGTCGGCTTAAGCTCGGACTCGGCTGGACGCGATCTAGGCCGTGGAGATGGGATCGAACGGCGCTGGGTGATGCTGGCGAGGTAGCGGCGGCGACGATGAAGGTGGGTGGCGATGCGACTCGGGAGGCGTTGGTGGTGGTGGATGCGGTGCTCGCCGACGATGAGGAAAAGGCCGACGCAATGGAGATGAGTATGGGTGTCTCGAATATGTCCTCTTCGTTTCCTCCTTCTCCCGGTAACAGCGTCATGATGCGGATGGAGGCCACGGGCAGTGGGCCACTCCGGCGAGCAATCCCGGATGCCCTGGCCACCTGCAGATGATAAAACGGAGTTAGGAGAGGTGTAGGATCATGGGGAATTCGGTGAGGGGAAACAGAGGGAGAGTAGGCGTCGGGAATCGTTGTTATGAAGCTCAACCTCGAGCTTGCTTCGGCAATGGCGGTGGCAAGATCAGAGTAGACCCTGGAGGTCTCGAGGGTTCATGGAAAAACGAAAAAAGGGGAACGATGGGTGAGAGATTGAATTTAAAGGGGGCGAGGGGATTATGAGGCAGGGGCGAAAGAATTGGCCGGATTCAGAGAATTTCGCAGTGGTAGTTCATAATGGAGATGAACTCGTCGGAGGAGAAGATGCTAGGGCCCCACCTGTCGGTGGTTTAGCGGTGGCTGACACGCGGGTCCCATAGAAAAAAACAAGGGAAAAGGGGAGTGGGCTGCTGGCAGTCGCGATGGGCCGGCCCAGTGGCCGTGGTTGCTATGCGCTGCGCAGGGAGAGAGGGCGAGCGGCATATAGGGTGGGGCGACAATTGGTAGGTGGGCTGGGCCGGTTTCGCCGGTTGGTTAGATTATTTTTATTCTTTTCCATTTTCCTTTTTATTCTTTCCTCCATAAATTTTTCATATGAACTCCATTTGACCTTAAATTTATTTCTAAAATTTTGTAATATTCATTAGATCACATTAAGGTAATATTTAGCAATAGTTGTTGTTCTAAGTATAATGGATTCTATAAGTCCTATTTAATTCCTTATAAGAATAAATTAGCATTTGATATTAGGGTTTGGGTTTTCAAATTCAATTCTTGCAAATTTTTGAATGGATGCAATGTAATGCTCATGAATGACATGTAAAAATATTTTTTTTTCTAGTCCCAATTTCTAAAATCTTGGGATGTTACAAAATAACACACATGCAATAACATCTAGTGGATCCATGTGGTTTATGAAAAGAACACACATGCAATGACATTGTAATGTCCCAGCATTAGAGCTTAGAAATAAGCTGAACACATGTGTGTGCATTGCATTCATGCATAGAAAATCCGAATAATTTCCACGCAACTAAAGAAGTTAGTGAGGGGTTGGGAACTCTCTTGTTTTGATGAAAACATCAGGGCAAGTGGTACGGATTTCTGTGTTTTGGGAAAACAATTCAATTCATATTTGAAATTGAGAATTGAAATGCAATTTTATTTCGCCATACAACTGATGGACCTTTAAAAATAATAATGGAAAAAGAATTGCAATGAGGCAATGAAATGGATTACTTTTCATAATAAATGCATATTACAATATTCCTTATAATAAGGACATCACAATAATTTAATACAAAATAAATCTTGTATATAAAGTGAATATAAATATTTTATTTCCCTTTATATAATAAATGAAAGGATACTTCTTATTCGGTAGCAACAAATTAAATAAAATTTAACAATGGAAGATTACATTATAGAAATATGAATTCAAGAAACTACGATTCTCAAATTACAAAAGAGAGAAAAATTAACTTTATTAATAATACATAGTATTACATTGTCTGTACAATTTCCAAACAAAAGAGGAATTACAAAAGAATAAAGAAATTCCAACTAGATACTAAACTCTTTCTTTATCTTGTAATCTTCATATTCCCTGTTCCTGCAAAACAAAAACAAAAACAAAAGACAAGAAAATAGAAGAGGGAGATTAGTGTTAGTTGTTGTAACATCCCAAAACTTTAATCCAAGTAATCAAGATCAAATCTACCCAATTTAGGGTGAACAAAAGCTTTTCCATTTTAAAAATCTTTAAGCATTCATATGTGGGTGCATTTAAATTGGAGTTGTTTTGAATTTCCATGGTTGAGTGATCTATTGATTGTAAAATGACTCTAAGGTGAATTACAAATCATCTAGATCATCCCCAAGCAAATCCCAAAGAAAAAGAAATCAAAAAGAATTAAATAAGCAAATTGTCACTTTTGGCATTTTAATCACCTATCCTACTTTGGACATTCCTAGCACTCAAATCCTAACACAGACAATTGTGGATCTTTGCACCCCTTGCTAGTACAAGTAGTGATGTGCCAAAGCCCACTTTGTGATCTCCCAAAAACATTCAAACTCTAATTTTAAAAGACATTTGAAAATTGAATCTAGTTCATATGTATAGATCCCACTTTTCAAAAACTACTCAAATGAATTCCATTTTCAAATCCTAAGCAAACCTAGATGCTCAAGCATAAGATGTATCACTCCACCAAAAATATTTCAAAAATTCAAAAGTTTCTCTCATGCGGCCATTTGATCGAATAGGTGGCAGGCAAAAAATTTCTGGCTTAACTAATACGGTTGCACATTGATCCCTTGTCCCTCATTTGACCCTCTTTGCACTCCCCTATCCCCCTAGCATCAACCCCAGCATAGACCAGCACTCCCCCTTCCCCGCAGCGCTAGTGTCGCATCGCCCGAGTATGGTCACCGCTGGCCAAACGCGGGCAACGTGCCAGAGACCAAGCCACGCCATTCTAGCTTGCCCGCTAGCACCGCCTAACCCTACCACCTCTTAAAAAATCCCTGTCCACCCCTCGATCGCTGCTAGCCACTGGACCACCTCCACGCCGCGCCGCCCTTTCTCTCTACGTGCAGCCAGAGCGTGCTAGAGCGTGATTGCTGCCAGCATGCCACAGACCACGCCTCGACACCAAATCGCGCACGCCGCTCCGCCTTGAACCCGGAAACCCTCCAGACACGGCCGTGCACCGCCGTGCGACCCACAGTCGCCATGATCACCACCGAGCACCGCCTTTGTCTCCCAGAGCACGGGAAGCCCCTGACCATTTGCCACCACCCCTAGCCGTGCCATTACACCGTAGAGGACCGCCAGCAGACTGCCCACCATCTGCCTACCTCGCCCACGCCGGTAGCCCTCTGTACCGCCCTCGCTGGAGACGCCAGGCCACACCCATCGGTCCCCTCGTCGAACCTATATAAGTAGGCCACCCCTAGCCTCATTATTCACACCATTCCACTCCCCTCTCCACTGACTGTTTCCCCTCTCTCGCCAGAGCCGCTCGAGCAGCACATCGCCGGAATTCCGTCGGAGGTAGCCACTGCAGAGGAGGAGAAGTCCCCGTCGATTTCGTCCACCTCAGCCCCTGCTGCGACCTCGCCTGAGTCCGCCGTCGCTGTCCAATTCATTTTCCCGCCTCGCCGCTCTAGGGTTCGGTCTCGCCGGCGACGAGTCTGTCATCGACCACGACCGTGGACCGTTGATCTGTGTCCTAATCGTAGCGCCCAGATTGCCCCGTACCTCTTCGGATTTTAAGTGTCGCTGACATGCGGGACCAGCCTGTCAGTCACCCTCTGCGCCACGGAGCATCACTAGGCCGGCCCAATTAGTTTCCCATGCTAACCCAGTTAATTCAAATTAGGATTTTCCCATTTTAGACTTAAATCAATTTTGTGTGCATGAAACAATAAAAATGAAGCGTTTGGAAGAAACCTGGAATTTTTATTGATGAAGAAGGGGATGCCTTGGGTATCCCCAAGCTTTGACGCTTGTACTTCTTGGATATTTCTTGGGGTGACACGTGTGGCATCCCCAAGCTTGAGCTTTAGTCCATCCTTCATCTCATTACTCATTTCTTCCATACACCTGAAAATTTTTCTTCATACAAAACTTCACACAATCTTTATTAGCAACATTAGTGCACTCAAGATAAATAAGCCTTAAGGTTCAGTTCTAACACCAAATAAACTTCCATTAGAACACTAGCTACTGTAGCACTTCCCTCAAAAATCTCAATTCTCCAAAAGAACTCAAAAAAGGAACCAACAAGAAGCAAATGCAGAAAATAGCAGAAATCTGTCAAAACAGACCAGCAGGTAAAGACGAATTTTTTCGAAGACCTTCTGTTGCTCAAATCAAAAAGTGTTGAACTAACGAAAGTTAGATAACAACCTAGGGCAGAAGCACAAAATTTCACGCCTCAAAAAGGTATTCAGAGATTTTACACACATTTTTACGGTTAAGCACAGAATTCTGTTTCGGGACAGCAACTTTGCCAATCATTACTTCTCTCTCATTAGAGGTTACTCTTGGCACAAAAAGCAAATAAAAAGGATAAGGAGCGGTTATTACTGAAGTAATAACTTCCAGGACTCATCTAAAACTTGTGGGTTATCTCCCAATAAGTACTTTTATAACGCCTTTAAGTTAGGCATGATAATTTGAGAAGATGCTCACATAAGAAATATGAATTAAAGTAAAAGAGAGCATCAAGAAGCAAATTCAAAGCACATTTAAGTCTAACCCACTTCCTATGCATAGGAATCTTGTAAATAAACAAGTCATGAAAGCACAAAGAAACAAGTATAGGAAAGCAAAACAAGTGCAACTTCAAAGCTTTCAACATAAAGAGGGGAAACTTAATATTGTTGAGACACATAAAACCATGTTTCCCTCTCTCATAATAACTTTCAGTAGCATCATGAATAAAAGTAACAATATAACTATCACATAAAACATTCTTATCATGAGACACATGCATAAAATAATTATTACTCTCCCTATAAGCATAGTCATTCTTATTAATTCTAGTGGGAGCAAATTCAACAAAATAGCTATCATTATTATTCTCATCACCATAATCATCAAATATAGGAGGAATATTGTAGTCATAAATTTTCTCCTCAATAGTAGGTGGACTGAAAATATCATATTCATCATTATAATCATCATATATTGGAGGCATAGTATCATCATAAGCAATATAATAGCTATCTTCCAAAGTTGGGGAACTAAAAAGATCATTTTCATGTCCTAACTCAAGATAAAGACTATAAAGCTCTCTAATTTTTCTTCAAACACTTCATGTCCTAACTCAAGGTAAAGACTAAAAGCTCTCTAATTTTGTTGTTGTTTTCCATTAAGCCTAACTAGTGAAAACAAGAAACAAAAAGACAAAATTGCAGAATCTAAAGAAAATAACTTCGAGCACTCACACTGGAGGATGTGTGTACCTTTTATCTTACCTCCCCGGCAATGGCGCCAGAAAATAGCTTGATGTCTGCGCACTTGTATTCTTGTAGACAGTTGTTGGGCCTCCAAGTGCAGAGGTTTGTAGAACAGCAGCAAGTTTTCCCATAAGTGGATTACCCAAGGTTTATCGAACTCAGGGAGGAAGTTGTCAAAGGTATCCCCTCTCAAGCAACCCTGCAATCAAGATACAAGAAGTCTCATGTGTCCCCAACACACCCAATATACTTGTCAGATAATCAAGATAGTGAAATACAAGTGGTATAGATAATTATAAGTGGTAGCGGTGATAGAAAATAGCTTGATGGCATGGAAAAGACTAAAGTAAAACTGAAATAAAGATAGAAGCAAACAAACATGTAACAGATCTAATTGCAAACGGTGTACCAATGCTTAGAAACAAGGCCTAGGGATCATACTTTCACTAGTGAACACTCTCATATAAATATATTCTTCTTTATGATACTACGCTGAACTACTCTCTGGTTGGACACTCTAATCCATGGTCGGGCTATAACAGCACTCCTCGAAGTAAGCCATTCCCATCTAGAAAACCCCACACTGTCACCTTGAATACTAGATGAGTCCAACAAACACCACAATTTCATAAAGACATCCAACTCCAAATATAACTCATAACAAGTATTTGTAATCTCTAGCCTAAGTGCCACCATGGTGTGCACGCTGTCACTTTCGCACACATGGGGAGAGCAGAGATCTAATCAAGAACTTGAGTAGCAAGGTAGATCCACTAGATTACAAGCTCATCATCACATTATGATCACGCATAGAGAGAGAGATGAACACATAGCTACCGGTAGAACCCTTAGCCTCGAGAGAGATCTACTACCTCCTCATCATGAGAATCAGCAATGGTCATGGAGATGGCGGTGGAGATTGATGGAGATGGCTCCGGGGGCACTTCCCCTCCCGGCAGGGTGCCGGAACCGAGGCTTTCTATCCCCCGAATCTCCCCTTCGGTGGTGGCGGCGCTGCAAAACTTTTCGTGGATATTTGATTGATGATTTAGGGTTTTGGTATCGGGAGGCTCCTATAGGCGAAGGAGGCAAGGTCGGTGTCCGGCCAGGGGGCCCACACCATACCCTGGCATGGCCTAGGGTTGCCCGTGCCTGGGGGTGTGTGGCCAGGCCCTGGCCCCTCCCCGACTCTCCTTCTGGCTCCGTGAGTCTTCCGGGAAAATAGGAACTTTGGCTTTTGTCCCATCCAATTCCGAGAATATTCATTTTCTGACTTTCCTGGAACCAAAAACAGCAGAAAATAGGCAACTGGCACTATGGCATCTTGTTAATAGGTTAGTCCAAGAAAGTCTATGAAAAGTACTTCAAAGTTGGAACAAAACACAAGAAAGTAGATAAAACCAAGCATGGAACATCAAAAATTATAGATAAATTTGCAATGTATCAAGCCCAAGATTACAGATGGTCATGGTTGGGAGGCCATGCTCATAAGAGAGGTGCTTATACTAGGGTGTGTGTAAAGGAAAGGTTATGTTTGATTATCTGCATACTAAGTATGATGATTCAGGGTTATCCCTAACAGTTGTATCGAATCTTGTGGTGAAAGTGTACCACCTCTGTAGAGTGTCAAACTATTCGAATAGCCGCATCCGCAGTTATGGACAGTTCGAGTGGCCATACTGTTTCGTTGTCAGATATTTTTCAAAATGACTTATGAAATGAATGATGAATCTTGACTTGACCACAACAGGGTTGTGACTATGACACTATCTTCCCAACTTAAGTGATTCTAGAACTTTATTTTATCTTTCTGTGTTTCTAAACTCAGCTTAGGTTTCAAACTTAACTTTATAATTAAATTTAGAGTTTAGCATTCCTACTAGAACTACCTTACTTGTTAGTGATAGTTTGCGAGTACTTAAAGAGTACTCATGGCTTTTTTCCCTAGATATTCCTATGGCCAGACTATGAAGGAGACTACCAAGATGAAGGACAGTAGGACGACTATGATAACTAGGACTATCTTCCATCGTCAGCATTGCCTGTGACTCTGAAGATGGACCCCACCGCTATGCTTATTATTTATTCCACTGCTTGTTGTATTAAGACTAGATCATGAGATCCTTTATTCGTGTAAAACCTTATTATGGTTTGTAATGGATGATGTACTATGATATCCAATCTGTTATGTCTCGCAAAAATGGTAATCCTGGGATTGCGATGTATGGCATAACAGGCATCTGGGATTAAAAATACGGGTGTTTACAAGTTGGTATCAGAGCCATCCTGACCATAGGAGACACTAGTTAGAATGGACGTCCGAACAAAAACTTAATTTCAAAACCAAAGTGAGTATTTATGAAAAAACATTTCCTTTCTTACCCTTGGTAATTCATTCTTTCTCAAAAATTCATGTTCCTCCAATTGTTACATTACTACCTAAAATTTGACAGACTTGATCACTTCACTAACTTCCTCATCCCTAATTCTTGTAGATGGAGACTTAGTTCAGCAAGTTCTACCAGTTGGGCAATGGAGGCCAACTGATCTTCGAGAGGGATATAGATTCACTGTCTGAGTTATTGGGACGCCCACATCCGGAGTTTCTTGGAGCTCAACTTCTTGGACCCCCAGGAGGAGATTTACAATGGCTAGTCACTGCTGATCTTCGAGGAAGCATAGAAGCACCAACGTTCGGGAGAATCTAGTTCTTCGTAAGAGAGAACAACTGGCTAGATGGATTAGCCAGGGCAATCCATGAAGCTCTCGCACGTCTATGTGCCCTCAGTGTCAACAAAATCCAAGGAACCCGCTTTGCGCACTATGCAAGGCGTGACTTCATGGGAATGCCAATGGAGATGCCAGGTCACCCGGAATTGAAGCGTCAAGTGGAGAACCTTGACTTCCAACTGTACGATCGCCAGAAGGAGTTGGACAATGCTAGGGAGTTTGCCAACCACAACTGTGCCATTGCTGACCAGAAGGCCCGGCCTTTCTCACTGCTTGTCAAGGACCGTCAGTCTCTTCGCCTCCAGCGCGAAAAGAAGTATCGCACCATCGCCCATCTTCGCAAGAAGGTGGCCGACCTCGAGAAGACCATCAAGGAGCAAGAAGCTCAGCTTGCAGTAAAGGAGGAAGAAGAGGAGGGTGAAGACATCCAGGGAGATATGGATTCTTACCTCTGCAATGACGATGACTTTCTGGAGGAGGATGTCGTGCACTTCTACACTAACGATGAGGACTCCGACTTCATAGATGATGAGTAGATGCACTAGAGCACTATCGTAGCATTAGATGTATCAGTCCCATTGTATCGTAGCTTACAGAATGGTTCTTAAAACCATCTGTTTTCCTTGTTGCGGTGTGTGTGTGTTTGTATCGTGTGCTTGTTTCAATGAATGAAATGGAGTTAGTTGCAAAACCTGAGTCAAACTCAAAGTTTTAGCTTTGAAACCCAAAACCATGAATCTTAGAACTTTCCCTCTTACCTCTTTATCTATCTCAATCTTCAGATGACTCGTGGAAACCCAGGAGGGAGCAGCTCATCGCAAGACCCAATGCTGCAGATTATGTAGATGTTAGTTGCAGACCATGAAGCAAGCAGGGCAAAACGCCAGGCCAACTTAGCAACACTGCAGCAGATATCCCATATGGCCCAAAACAACCAAGGGCATGGAAATCAGGATCATCAAGGATCCAAGTTGAAAAATTTCCAGTATACCAATCCCCCAATCTTTAGCACTTCAGATAACCCATTAGATGTTGATGACTGCTTGCAGACGATGGAGAACAATTTGGAAGTAGCTGGAGTAGATGCCAATGAGAAGGTTCTCTTTGCCACCCACTATTTGGCAGGAGATGCAAGAGCATGGTGGAGTAGTATCCGCACAATGAACCATGGTCAAGTGATGACATGGGAAGCCTTCAAAATCAAGTTCAGTCGCACCCACATGCCGCAGGGTCTAGTCACCAGAATGAGGGATGAATTCCGAGATTTGAAGTAAGGCAGAATGACTGTAGTGGAGTACCATGATAGATTCATGTCGCTTGCCAGGTATGCACCTGATGAGATCAACACGGAGGCCAAGAAGAAGGAGAGATTCCTGAACGGACTGCATGATGAGATGCAGACTGTCCTCGTCAACATATGCTTCGAGGATCTCGAAGAGCTAGTCGACTCTGCCATTCAGATGGAAGGGAAGATTAACCAGGCAAACGACAACCACAAACGTACCGTCCCAACCAGAAGTACCGTCCCAACCCGTCTACAGGGTATGCACCAAGAACCAACTGACCCCCAATGTCTCGCCCAAGCTACCTCAACCGTAGCGGAGACAATGTGAAGCCCGGATGAAACAACAATCACTCCGACAACACCAACAAGTTCAACCTTGCGCCTCCCAAGAGCAACAACAACAACAACAACAACACTGCAGCCAGAACTCGAAGCAATGTTGTGCCGGTCGCAGCTAAAGACAAGTCTCAGATCGCCTGTTTCGAGTGTGGAGTGAAGGGTCACTATTCCAATGAGTGCCCCAAGAAGACTGCCGCCACTGCCAATGTGAATACCCCAGCTCAACAGCAGCGTCCTGTTCAACCAAGAAAAAGGTTTTCCCAAGAGAATCCTCACAACCACAACAGTTGTCTCTTCCACATGAACGCCGAGGAAGCCCAGGAAGCGCCAGATGTAGTGCTGGGTATGTTTTCTGTCAACTCAGTTTTAGCAAGAGTGTTGTTTGACTCTAGAGAATCGCATTCATTTGTCACCGAAGAATTTGCATGCACTAGTAAGATCCACCCAACCAACTTGAAGCATGTCATGATAGTTCAAATTCCCGGTTCGACTACGAAAGCTAGAAAAATTTGCAAAGTTGTGCCTATCAGAATACATGGGATAAAATTTTATGCCAACCTAATAGTACTTGGAACCAAAGGATTGGAAGTAGTACTAGGTATGGACTGGATGTCAAAGCATAAAGGACTAATAGACTGTGCTAAGAAATCCATCACCATGACCAGTAGCTCTGGAGTAATAGTAGAGCATATATCTGAAACCTTACCCCGTCAATTCAAGTGCAACAAGAGTCTAGCCCTACCCACCATAGACCAAGTCAGAGTAGTCTATGAATACCCTGATGTATTCCCAAATGAATTGCCAGGTATGCCCCCGGATAGGGATATTGAGTTCATTATCGAACTAATCCCCCGAACCGGACCCATAGCCCAGAAACCGTATAGCATGAACCCCTCAGAGTTAGTGACATTGAAGAAGCAGTTGGATGCCATGTTAGCAACAGGCTTATCAACCAAGCGCATCGCCATGGAGATCATCCATGTTATTTGTCGACAAGAAAGATGGAGGCAACCGTCTGTGCACCGATTATAGAAAGCTAAATGACGTCACCATCAAAAACAAGTACCCTTGGCCAAAGATAGAAGATCTGTTTCATCAGCTGACTGGTGCCCAGGTATTCTGAAAGATTGACCTTAGGACTGGTTATCACCAACTTAAGATTCGTGCAACGGATATTCCGAATACCGCCTTTACTACTCGCTATGGTTTATACGAGTATACGGTTATGTCTTTTGGATTAACCAATGCCCCTGCTTATTTCATGAATCTCATGAATAAGATCTTTATGAATTTCCTAGATAAGTTTGTTGTTGTGTTTATCGATGATATCCTTATCTACTCCAAGTCAGAAGAAGAGCATGAGCAACATCTGAGAATCATTCTAGAAACCCTAAGAGAGCATCGGTTATATGCCAAGTTTAGCAAATGTGAGTTTTGGCTGAAAGAAGTAGGATTCCTAGGGCATATTGTGTTTGTCGGAGGAGTCTCTATCGATCCTGCCAAGATCAAAGATGTCGAAGAATGGGAAGCCCCCACCACTCAAACCCAAGTCCGTGCATTTCCCGGATTAGCAGGATATTACCGCAAGTTCGTCGAAAGATTTTCAAGCATCACTAGACCCATCACCCAATTGTTGAAGAAGGACAAGAAGTTTGAATGGACCGACAAATGTGAAGCCAGTTTCCAAGAGCTGAAAAAGAGATTGATTTCAGCCCCAATATTGATCATGCCAGATATCAAGAAGCCGTTTGATGTGTATTGTGATGCATCCAAGATTGGTCTCGGATGTGTATTGATGGAAGAAGGCAAAGTCATCGCTTATCTGTCTAGACAACTAAAGCAGCATGAGCAGAACTATCCGACCCATGATCTTCAATTAGCAGCCGTAGTTTTGGCATTGAAGACATGGCGTCATTATCTGATGGGTAATCGCTGTGAGATTTACTCAGATCACAAGAACATGAAGTATATTTTCACTCAGAAGGAGCTGAATATGAGGCAAAGAAGATGGATAGAGTTAATCAAGGATTATGACCTTGACATTCACTATCACCCCGGCAAAGCCAATGTGGTAGCGGATGCTCTTAGCAGGTTGCCGTGTAGGCTATACCCCATGATCAAAGAGAAGCAACCAAGTTTGTATGAGGAGTTGTAGCAGTTTAGAACTGAGCTTGTTAGCAAAGGATTTTTAGCTAGCATTGAAACTCAACCCACTTTGATTAGCCAAATCAAGGAAGCCTAGAAGGGAAATGAAAGTATTGACGGAATCAAACATCGTATTGGTACAAGAAAGGTACCTAGATTCACCGAAGACGAAGAAGGAGTTCTGTGGTACAAATG
Organism: Avena insularis; assembly: GCA_023614405.1. Taxonomy (NCBI): domain Eukaryota; kingdom Viridiplantae; phylum Streptophyta; class Magnoliopsida; order Poales; family Poaceae; genus Avena; species Avena insularis. The sequence goes on from CM042686.1 coordinate 323,288,913, forward strand.
CCGTATCTGTGTGCCAGGAGATTCGGAGCTGAAGCAAGTTATCATGCAGGAAGCTCATGATACTCTTTATTCTATCCACCCCGGAGGAATGAAGATGTATCAAGATTTGAAAGAGCAATTTTGGTGGCACAAGATGAAGAGAGAAATCGGCAGCTACATCGCCAAGTGTGAATTCTGTCAAAGAGTCAAAGCAGAGCATCAGAGGCCCACAGGACTGTTGCAACCATTGCAGATTCCGGAATGGAAATGGGATTCTGTCGGAATGGACTTTATCACCGGTTTGCCTACTTCTAGTAGGGGAAATGACTCAATCTGGGTCATCGTTGATAGACTGTCCATGGTAGCTCATTTTATACCTGTCAAGACAACCTACCAGAGTTCGAAGCTAGCAGAGTTGTACATTGCTAGAATTGTTAGTCTGCATGGAACCCCCAAGACCATAGTATCAAATCGAGGAACCCAGTTTACCTCAAGATTTTGGCAGAAAGTCGAGGAAGGATTAGGAACCAAGTTGAATTTTAGCACCGCTTATCACCCGCAAAGTGATGGACAAACTGAGAGAGTCAACCAAATCCTAGAAGATATGTTGAGAGCTTGTGTGTTAGAGTATGGATCAAAATGGGAAGATTGCCTGCCTTTTGCAGAATTCTCATATAACAATAGTTATCAAGCTAGTTTGCAAATGGCAGCATTTGAGTTCTTATATGGAAGAAAGTGTCGCACCCCTTTGAATTGGTCGCAAGTAGGAGAGAGTCAGATCTTTGGACCCGACATTCTCTGAGAAGCCCAAGATAAGGTTAACAAGGTCCGTGAACACCTCAAGATAGCCCAGTCCAGACAAAAGAGTTATGCCGACAAGAGAAGGAGAGACCTGACTTTCAATGTCGGAGATTTTGTATATCTCAAGGTTTCGCCATTGAAGGGAATGCAACACTTTAGTCTGAAAGGAAAGTTAGCCCCTAGATATATCAGGCCCTTCAAGATTCTGAACCATCGAGGAGAAGTCTCGTATCAACTGGAACTGCCTAAAGAGATGTCAGCCATTCATAATGTGTTCCATATCTCGTTACTTCGCAAATGCCTAGAAGTGCCGGAGAAGACTGAAGTTTTCAAGAACATCGATCACTGAGCCGTTGATATCAAGAAGGATCTGACGAACCGTGAAGTTCCCATCCATATCTTGGAAGAATCTTACAGAACCACCAGGACCAGAAGTATCAAATTTCTCTAGATTCAATGGAGCAACCATACCGAAGAGGAAGCCACTTGGGAGCAAGAAGATTGCATTAGGACAGAGTTCCTAGATCTCTTTAGTTCCTAGTATTCTTTCGTAAATCTCGGGACGAGATTTTGTTTAAGGGGGGAAGGTTTGTAACATCCCAAAACTTAATCCAGGGTTATTAAGATCAAATCTACCTAATTTATGGTTAACAAAAACTTTTCCATTTAAAAATGATTAAGCATTCATATGTGTGTGCATTTAAAATAGGAGTTGTTTTGAATTGCCATGTTTGAGTGATCCATTGATTGTAAAATGATTCTAAGGTGAACTAAACATCATCTAGATCATTCCCAAAAAAATACCAAATAAAACCAAATCAAAAGGAATAAAATAAAGAAATGGTCATTTGTTCCATTTTAATCACCATGCCTACTTTGGCTATTCCTAGAACTCAAATCTTAACATAAACAATTGTGGATCTTTGCACCCCTTGCTAGTACAAGTAGTGATGTACCAAGGCCCACTTTGTTTCATCCCAAAAACTTTCAAACCCTAATTTTAAATGACATTTGAAAATTGAATCTAGTGTAGGTATCAAGATTACACTTATTCAAAAACCACTCAAATGAACTCCATTTTCAATTCCCAAGCAACCAGAGATGATCAAGCATGTGATCTACAACTCCACCAAAAATCATCTCAAAATTTAAAACTTAAATTCTTTGGCCATTTTCTCAAACACCTTGTGTGCAAAAATCTGGAAAAAATCACAAACACTATTGTGAGCAGTGTTTGGACCAATGTGGTCTCCCATTTTGCAACCAGAGACACCCTAGTGCACCCCCTACCCTTTGCTAGCCCGGCCAAGCACTATGCCCCGACCAAATGGTCATGGACATCAATGCCGAGCCCAAATCGAGCACCTCACTAGCGACAGCGTGCCACAGGAGCCGCCAGCCTCGCCCACCATGTCCAGCACGTCGCTCGTGGTCCACCTCCTGGGTCAGCTAGGAACCGCTGCACCCGGAACCTGTCTGCCATGCTGACGCCGCCCGTAGAGCGTGCACCGTCCTTGCTCAGCCAGACCCCTCCGAGCACTCGCCGTCCACCTATATGATCGCCACCAGCATAGGAAGCTCCCAAACATGCCCCTTTCCCCGAGCGTGCCCCGTAGTCGCCTGCCACCGCAAAGTTCGTCGTCGACAGAGGCAACATGCGCGCCGTGCCACTCACCTCTCCCGACCACCTTTCACTGCATGCGCACCACCCTGAGGAACGCCAGGGAACCGCCCACCGTCCTAGCCCACTGTCCACACCTCTAGCTCGCTGTGCCGTCGACCACGTCGAGCTCCGCCCATGCTTCTCTGCCGCCTCGCCGAGCCTATAAATAGAGAGCTCCCCATCACCAATTCTTCACACCAGCTACATCCACTCCACCTCAGAAACCTCCTAGAATCCCCACCGGAGCAAGCCATAGTCTGCAGCGCCGGAATTTCGCCGGAGTCTACCGCGGAGGGAGAAGAAGGGAGCCGTTGATCCAGGCCATCTCTCGGCATGCCGCCAGTACCAGGAGAACCGCCGTCCTCGACTTGTTCGCTTGCCTGCCTCACTGACCCTCGCCGGAGCCCCCGTATGGCGCCCCATACTCCCACCGAGCCGCTAGGGTTACACCTCGTCGGTGACCTGTCCATCGTCGACGACAAGCCCTAGTCGTAGATCTTTTTTCTAATCCAACGGTCCACGTTGCCCCGTACCGCTTCGCGTTTAAAGAGCCACTGACATGTGGGACCCCCCTGTCAGCTGTCCTCAGCGCTGCGGAGTGAGACTGGGCCGGCCCATTAGTGTTCCCGCCTTAGCCCGTAGATTCAAATTTAGCATTTTCCTTTGTAACTAAAACTAGATTTTGTCCCTTAGTTCAAAAATAAATTCAGGAAGATTTGATAAACCAAATTCAGTGATTCTAATTTTGTTGGAAAGCTTCTGAAAAGATCTATCCAAGACCGTTGGATTTAATTCATTTAGAGTTAGAGATCTCTCCTAGTAAAAATAACAAGACAAAAGCTTTTGCACATTCAAACATTTTTATAAAATCAACCATAATATCTTTTGAGTTGATTCCAACTCTAAAAAATCACATCTAACCATACCTATCTGAATATGTAATAATATTAAGGTTTACATGCAGTGACTTTGGACTAGTACCAAAATAATGCTATATAGGCATTTCTAGTCACTTTAAATCATTAAATATTAAACTTAAACTTAATTAAATGTGATCCAACCTTGAAATCACATTCCCATATGTTAGAATATGTGGTGATGGCATGTGTCCACATGATCCCATATTTTAATTGGAGAATATTAAATCTTAGATATTTTCAATGAGTAGAAATTACTTTTCTCAAATAAAAAGGATGAAGTTAGTTTATAAAACCTTGTGATGCTTGTGATGATAATAGATCATCAAATTTGTGCCTTAGAGTGCTAAGTACACTAGTTAAGTATTGTTTGGTGATTGTGTACTCCGTATGTATTTATAGACGATAGTACCGACCAAGCTTACGAGGAGGAGGAGTTCTACCAAGAGGAGGTAGAAGAAAACATCAACCACTGCACCGACCAAGGCAAGATATTGTTAGCAAGCTAGATTTAAGTTAGATAACCTAAGCAAGATGCACTAGGCATGGTTTGGTTATACCACTTTGATTATTACCTACCCCAAGTTTTCTTTACAAGCTTTACTTTCTTTACTTTACCAAAGTCCTTTACTTTGTTTGAAGGTAGTATAAAGAGTATAAAACTTGACCTATCTAGATAACCTTAGATTTCATTCTATGGCATGCGATTGAGATTAGCATCCCACCTTAGTGAACACTCTTAACTTAGTAGCTTAGAGCTAAATCAAAACTTGAGTCACTTTAGATGGGAACACTTGGTGAAAAGGAATTGTGAAAACCTTGGAATGATGAGTCATTCTATTGAGATGTTTTGACATGTGTTGAGAAACACAAATTTTTTATGATGATGAAAATGTTGAGGCATGAGCCTTAGCCCTTCTACAAAAATTTATGGTTGAATTCGGATGTGATACCATTCCAATTTTACCGTACAACCACAATACCTGAATTGGGTAAGGCTTAGGCGGAAATTTATATGCATTAGTATTAGTTCCCTCGCGGGAGAGGTTTGAGCTGAGGCTACCTCTCAAGGTTGTCCACCTATGCAGTGCCCAAGATGACAGATGGTCATGGTTGGGAGGCCATGCTCATAGGAGAGGTACTTATACTAGGGTGTATAAAGGAAAGGTTATGTTTGATTATCTGCATACTAAGTATGATGATTCAGGGTTAACCCTGACAGATGTATCGAATCTTGTGGTGAAAGTGTACGACCTCTGCAGAGTGTCAAACTATTCGAATAGCCGCGTTCGTGGTTATGGACAGTTGGAGTGGCCATATTGTTTCGTTGTCAGATATTTTTCAAAATGACTTATGAAATGAATGATGAATATTGACTTGACAACAACAGGGTTGTGACTATGACACTAGCTTTCCAACTTAAGTGATTCTAGAACTTTATTTTATCTTTCTTTGTTTCTGAACTTAGCTTAGGTTTCAAACTTAACTTTATAATTAAACTTAGAGTTTAGCATTCCTACTAGAACTACCTTACTTGTTAGTGATAGTTTACGAGTACTTAAAGAGTACTCATGGATTTTGTCCCTGGCTATTCCTATGGCCAGACTATGAGGGAGACTACCAAGATAAAGGACAGTAGGATGGCTATGATAACTAGGACTATCTTCCATCGTCAGCATTGCCTGTGACTCTGAAGATGGACCCCACCGCTACGCTTATTATTTATATCGATGCTTGTTGTATTAAGACTGGATCATGCGATCCTTTATTCGTGTAAAACCTTATTATGATTTGTAATGGATGATGTACTGTGATATCCAATCTGTTATGTCTCGCAAAAATGGTAATCCTAGGATTGCCATGTATGGCATAACAGGCATTTGGGATTAAAAATTCGGGTGTTGACACCTTGCAGACTAGATAACCTAAGCAAATGCATTAGGCATGCTTTGGTTATACCATTTTGACTTATACCTACTCCAAGTTTTATTTACAAGCTTTACTTTCTTTACTTTACCAAAGTCCTTTACTTTGTTTGAAGGTAGCATAAAGATTATAAAACTTGACCTACCTAGTTAGACTTAGATGTCATTCTATGGCATGAGATTGAGACTATCATCCCACCTTAGTGAAGACACTTAACTTAGTAGTTTAGAGCAAAACCAAAACTAGACCACTTTAGATGGGAATACTTGGTGAAAATGACTTGTGAAAACCTTGGAATGATGAGTCATTCTATTGAGATGTTTTAACATGTGTTGAGAAACACAAATGGTTTATGATGATGAAAATGTTGAGGCATGAGCCTTAGCCCCTTTTATAAAAACTGATGGTTGGGTTCGGATGCGATACCATTCCAATTTTACTGTACAACCACAATACCTGAATTGGGTAAGGCTTAGCCAGAAGTTTATATGCATTAGTATTAGTTCCCTCGCGGGAGAGGTTTTAGCTGAGGCTACCTCTCAATGTTGTCCACCTATGTAGTGCCCAAGATGACAGATGGTCATGGTTGGGAGGCCATGCTCATAGGAGAGGTGCTTATACTAGGGTGTGTAAAGGAAAGGTTATGTTTGATTATCTACATACTAAGTATGATGATTCAGGATTATCCCTGACAGATGTATCGAATCTTGTGCTGAAAGTGTACCACCTCTGCAGAGTGTCAAACTATTCGAATACCCGCGTCCACGGTTATGGACAGTTGGAGTGGCCATACTGTTCCATTGTCAGACGTTTTCGAAACAACTTATGAAATGAATTGTGACATGACTTGACCACAATAGAGTTGTGACTATGATAATTAAGTTCCCACTTAAGTGTTTTCAAACTTCTTTTATCTCTCTTTGTTTCTGAACTCAGCTTAGGTTTCAAAACTTAACTTTATAAGTAAACTTAGAGTTAGCATTCCTACTAGAACTATCTCACTTGTTAGTGATAGTTTGCGAGTACTTAAAGAGTACTCATAGCTTTTGTTCCTGGCTATTCCTATGGCCAGACTATGAAGGAGATTACCAAGATGAAGGATAGCACGACAGCTATGAGAACTAGGACTATCTTCCATCGTCATCATTGCCTGTGACTCTGAAGATGGACCGCACCACTACGCTATTTATTCCGCTGCTTGATTGTATTAAGACTGGATCATGAGATCCTTTATTCGTGTAAAACCTTATTATGGTTTGTAATGGATGATGGACTGTGATATCCAATCTGTTATGTCTCGCAAAAATGGTAATCCTGGTATTGTGATGTATGGCATAACAGGCATCTGGGATTAAAAATCAGGGTGTTGACAAGTTAGTATTAGAGCCATCCTGACCATAGGAGACCCTAGTTAGAATGGACGTCCGAACAAAAACTTAGTTTCAGAAACCAAAGTGAGTATTTATGAAAACTATTTCCTCTCTTATCCTTGGGAATTCTTTCTCTCAAAAAAAATTCATGTTCCTCCAAATTCTTACATTACTACATAAAAATTTGACACACTTGATCACTTCACTAACTCTCTCATCCTAAATTCTTATAGATGGAAGCTCAATACAGCAAGTTCTACCAGTTGGGCAACGAAGGCCAACTGATCTTCGAGAGGGATTTGGATGCACTGTCTGAGTTCTTGGAGCGTCCGCATCTGGAATTCCTTGGAGCTCAACTCCCGGGTCCACCAGGAGGAGATTTACAATGGCTAGTGACTGCTGATCTTCGAGGCAAGATAGAAGCACTAGTATCTAGGAGGATTCAGTTCTACGTGAGAGAGAACAACTGGCTAGATGGATTAGCCAGGGCAATGCATGAAGCTCTCGCGCGTCTGTGTGCCCTCAGTGTTAACCTAATCCAAGGAACCCGCTTTGTTCACTATGCAAGGCGTGATTCCATGGGAATGTCGCTAGAGATGCCAAGTCACCCAATATTGAAGCGCCAAGTGGAGAACCTCGACTTCCTACTGTATGACATATAGAAGGAGTTGGACAATGCTAGAGAGCTCGCCAACAACAACCTCGCCATTGCAGCCCAGAAGGCCCATACTTTCTCACTGCTCGTCCAGGATCTTCAGTCTCTGCACCATCAACGCACCAAGAAGGATCGCACCATCGACCGTCTTTGCAAGAAGATGGCCGACCTCGAGAAGACCCTCAAGGAGCAAGAAGCTGAGCTTGTAGCAAACGAAGAAGAAGAGGAAGGTGAAGATATCCAAGGGGATGTTGACTCCTACCTCAGCAATGATGATGACTTTCTGGAGAAGGATGCCGTGGACTTCTACACCGATGATGATGACTCCGACTTCATCAATGATGAGTAGATGCACTAGAGCACTATCGTAGAGTGATGAGTATCGGTCCCATTGTATCGTAGCTTACAAAATGGTTCTTCAAACCATCTGTTTTCCTTTTATTGTGGTGTGTGTGTGTTTGTATCGTGTGCTTTGCTTGAATGAATGAAAAGAAGTTAGTTGCAAAACCTGAGTCAAACTCAAAGTTTTAGCTTTGAAATCAAAACCATGAACCTTAGAACTTTCCCTCTTACCCCTTTATCTATCTCAATCTTCAAATGACTCGTGGAAACCAAGGAGGGAGCAGCTCATCGCAAGACCTAATGCTGCAGATTCTGCAGACTCTCATTGTAGACCGTGAAGCAAGCAGGGCAGAGCGCCAAGCTAATCTAGCAACACTGCAGCAAATTGCCCAGATGGATCACAACAACCAGAACCATGGAAATCAGGATCATCATGGATCCAAACTCAAAAACTTCCATAATACAAATCCCCGAATCTTTAGCACTTCAGAGAACCCACTGGATGCTGATGACTGGTTGCAGACAATGGAAAACAACTTAGAAGTAGCAGGAGCGGATGCAAACGAGAAGGTTCTTTTTGCCACCCACTATTTGGCAGGAGATGCAAGAGCATGGTGGAACAGCACCTGCACAATGAACCATGGTCAAGTGATGATATGGGAAGCCTTCAAAATCAAGTTCAGCCGCACCCACGTGCCGCAGGGTCTAGTCACCCGAATGAGGGATGAATTCAGAGAATTGAAGCAGGGCAGAATGACTGTAGTGGAGTACCATGACAGATTCTTGTCCCTTGCCAGGTATGCACCTGATGAGATCAACACGTAGGCCAAGAAGAAGGAGAGATTCTTGAACGGACTGCATGATGAGATGCAGACTGTCCTCGTCAACATCCGTTTCGAGGATCTCGAAGAGCTAGTCGAATCTGCCATTCAGATGGAAGGGAAGATTAATCAGGCAAACAAAAACCGCAAACGTCATATGATGCACCAAGATGGATCCAATAGTCACCAGAAGTACCGTCCCAACCCTTCAGCGGGATATGCACCGAGGAACAACCGACCCCCAATGTTTCGCCCAAGCTACCCCAACCGTAGCGGAGGAAATGTGAAGTCTGGAGGAAACAACAATCACCCCGGCAACACCAGCAATTTCAACCGTGCACCTCCCAAGAGCAACAACAACAACAACAACACTACACCCAGAACTGGAAGCAATGATGTGCCCGTTGCAGCAAAAGACATGTATCAGATCACCTGTTTCGAGTGTGGAGTGAAGGGTCACTACTCAAATGAGTGTCCTAAGAAGATTGCCGCCACTGCCAATGTGAATGCCCCAGCTCAACAGCAGCGTCGTGTTCAACCAGGAAGAAGATTCTCCCCAGGGAACTCTCACAACCGCAACGGCCGTCTCTTCCACATGAACGCCAAAGAAGCCCAAGAAGCGCCAGATGTAGTGCTGGGTATGTTTTCTGTCAACTCAGTTTTAGCAATAGTGTTGTTTGATTCTGGAGCATCACACTCATTTGTCACCGAAGAATTTGCATGCACTAGTAAGATTCATCCAACCAACTTGAAGCATGTCATGATAGTTCAAATCCCTGGTTCAACTACAAAAGCTAGAAAAATTTACAAAGCTATGCCTATCAGAATACATGGGATAGATTTTTATGCCAATCTAATAGTACTTGGAACCAAAGGTTTGGAAGTAGTACTAGGAATGGATTGGATGGCAAAGCATAAAGGATTGATTGACTGTGCCAAGAAAGCCGTCACCATGGCTAGTAGCTCTGGAGTCTCAGTAGAGCATATATCTGAAACCTTACCCCGTCAATTCAAGTGCAACAAGAGTCTAGCCCTACCCACCATAGACCAAGTCAGAGTAGTATGTGAATACCCCGACGTATTCCCAGATGAATTGGCAGGTATGCCCCCGGATAGGGATATTGAGTTCATTATTGAACTAATCCCCGGAACCGGACCCATTGCCTAGAGACCCTATAGTATAAACCCCTCAGAGTTAGTGGAATTGAAGAAGCAGCTGGATGCTATGTTGGCAATAGGCTTGATTCAACCAAGCGCATCGCCATGGAGATCGCCAGTGTTATTCGTCGATAAGAAAGATGGAGGCAACCGTTTGTGCATAGATTATAGGAAGCTGAATGACGTCACCATCAAAAACAAGTACCCTTTGCCAAAGATAGAGGATCTATTTGATCAGTTGACTAGAGCAAATGTGTTCTCTAAGATCGATCTTAGGACTGGTTATCACCAACTTAAGATTTGTGCAACGGATATTCCGAAGACTGCCTTTACTACTCGGTATGGATTATACGAGTATACGATCATGTCTTTTGGATTAACCAATGCCCCTGCTTATTTCATGAATCTCATGAATAAGATCTTTATGAATTTTCTAGACAAGTTTGTCGTTGTGTTTATCGACGATATCCTTATCTACTCCAAGTCAGAAGAAGAGCATGAGGAACATCTGAGAATCATCCTTGAAACCCTTAGAGAGCATCGGTTGTATGCCAAGTTCAGCAAATGTGAGTTTTGGTTGAAAGAAGTAGGATTCCTAGAACATATTCTGTCTTCTAGAGGAATAGCTGTTGATCCCACCAAGATCAGAGATGTCGAAGCATGGGAAGCCCCAACCACTCAAACCGAAGTCCGTGCATTTCTCAAATTAGCGGGATATTATCGCAAGTTCGTTGAAGGATTCTCAAGCATCGCCAGACCCATGACCCAATTGTTGAAGAAGGACAACAAGTTCGAATGGACCGAAAAATGTGAAGCAAGATTCCAGGAGCTAAAGAAGAGATTGATTTCAGCCCCAATATTGATCATGCCAGATATCAACAAGCCGTTTGATGTGTATTGTGATACATCCAAGATTGGTCTCGGATGTGTATTGATGAAAGAAGACAAAGTTATCGCCTATCTGTCTCGACAACTGAAGCAGCATGAGCAGAACTATCCGACCCATGATCTTGAGTTAGCAGCCGTAGTTTTGGCATTGAAGACATGGCATCATTATCTTATGGGTAATTGCTGTGAGATTTACTCAGATCACAAAAGCTTGAAGTATATTTTCACTTAGAAGGAGCTGAATATGAGGCAAAGAAGATGGATAGAGTTAATCAAGGATTATGACCTTGACATTCAGTATCACCCCAGCAAAGCCAATGTGGTAGCGGATGCTCTTAGAAGATTGCCGTGTAGGTTAAACACCATGATCAAGGAGAAGCATCCAAGTTTGTATGAGGAATTGGAGCAATTTAGGACTGATCTAGTTAGCAAAGGATTTTTAGCTAGCATTGAACTTCAGCCCACTTTGATTAGCCAAGTCAAGGAATCCCAGAAGGGAAATGAAAGTATCGACGGAATTAAACGTCGTATTGGTACAGGAAAGGTACATGGATTCACAAAAGACGAAGAAGGAGTTTTTTGGTACAAAGTCCGTATCTGTGTGCCAGCAGATTCGGAGCTGAAGCAATCCATCATGCAAGAAGCTCATGATACTCTTTATTCTATCCACCCCGGAGGAACGAAGGTGTATCAAGATTTGAAAGAGCAATTTTGGTGGCACAAGATGACGAGAGAAATCGGAAGCTACATCGCCAAGTGTGATATCTGTCAGAGTATCAAAACGGAACATCAGAGGCCTGCATGACTGTTGCAACCATTGCAGATTCCGGAAAGGAAATTGGATTCCGTCGGAATGGACTTTATCACCGGTTTGCCTACTTATAGTAGGGGAAATGACTCAATCTGGGTCATTGTTGATAGACTGTCTAAGGTAGCTCACTTTATACCTGTCAAAACAACCTACCAGAGTTCGAAGCTAGCATATTTGTACATTGCTAGAATTGTTAGTCTGCATGGAACCCCCAAGGCCATAGTATCAGATCAAGGAACTCAATTTACCTCGAGATTTTGGCAGAAAGTCCAAGAAGGATTAGGAACCAAGTTGAATTTCAGCACCGCTTATCACCCACGAACAGATGGACAGACTGAAAGAGTCAACCAAATCTTAGAAGATATGTTGAGAGCTTGTGTGTTAGAATATGTATAAAATGGGAAGACTGTCTGCCTTTCGCAGAATTCTCATACAACAACAGTTATCAATCTAGTTTGCAAATGGAACCATTTGAGTTCCTATATGGAAGAAAGTGTTGTACCCCTTTGAATTGGTCGCAAGTAGGAGAGAGTTAGATTTTCAGACCCGACATTCTCCGAGAAGCCGAAGAGAAAGTTCACAAAGTCTGTGAGCACTTCAAGACCCGCCAATCCAGACGGAAGAGTTATGCGGATAAGAGAAGGAGAGACCTGACTTTCAATGTCGAAGATTTTGTCAAGGTTTCACCATTGAAGGGAACCCAACGTTTTAGCCTGAAAGGAAAGTTAGCCCCCAGATATTTCGGACCTTTCAAGATTCTGAACCGTCGAGGAGAAGTATCGTATCAACTGGAACTGACAGAAGAGATGTCAGCCATTCACAATGTGTTCCATATCTCGTTACTCCACAAATGCATGGAAGTGCCGGAGAATACTAAAGTTTTCAAGAACATTGATCACCGAGCTGTTGATATCAACAAGGATCTGACGTATCGTGAAGTGCCCATCTGTATCTTGGAGGAAGCCTACAGAACCACCAGGACCAGGAGTATCAAATTTCTCAAGATCCAATGGAGCAACCATACCGAAGAAGAAGCCACTTGGGAGCGAGAAGATTACATTAGGACTGAGTTCCCAGATCTCTTTAGTTCCTAGTTTTCTTTCTTAAATCTCGGGACGAGATTTTTTTTAAGGGGGGAAGGTTTGTAAAATCCCAAAACTTTAATTCAAGTGATCAAGATCAAATCTACCCTAAGGGGGTGAACAAAAACTTTTCCATGTTAAAAATCTTTAAGCATTCATATGTGGGTGCATTTAAATAGGAGTTGTTTTGAATTGCCATGATTGAGTGATCTATTGATTGTAAAATGACTCTAAGGTGAATTACACATCATATATATCATCCCCAAGCAAATCCCAAAGAAAAAGAAATCAAAAAGAATTAAAAAGCAAATGTTTACTTTTGCCATTTTAATCACCTAGCCTACTTTGGGCATTCCTAGCACTCAAATCCTAACAGAGACAATTGTGGATCTTTGCACCCCTTGCTAGTAAAAGTAGTGATGTGTGAAGGCCCAATTTGTGATCTCCCAAAAACATTTAAACTCTAATTTTAAATGACATTTGAAAATTGAATCTAGTTCATATGTATAGATCCCACTTTTTCAAAATCCGCTCAAATGAACTCCATTTTCAAATCCCAAGCAAACCTAGATGCTCAAGCATAAGATGAATCACTCCACCAAAAATCTTTCAAAAATTCAAAAGTGTCTCTCATGCGGCCATTTGATCGAACAGGTGGCAGGCAGAAAATTTCTGGCCTAACTAATACTGTTGCACATTGATCCCTTGTCCCCCATTTGACCCTCTCTGCACTCCCCTGTCCCCCTAGCATCTACCCCAGCCTAGACCAGCACTCCCCCTTCCCCGCAACGCTAGTGCGTGCCGCCCGAGTATGGTCACCGCCGGCCGAACGCGGGCAACGCGCTAGAGACCAAGCCGCGCCATTCCAGCTTGCCCGCTAGCACCGCCTAACCCTACCGCCTCTCCCTGTCCACCAGAGACCAAGCCGCGCCATTCCAGCTTGCCCACTAGGGAAGGCCCACTTTGTGATTGCTGCTAGCCACTGGACCACCTCAGCGCTGCGCCGCCCTTTCTCTCTGCGTGCAGCCAGAGCGTGCCAGAGCACGATCGCCGCCAGCATGCCGCAAACCATGCCTCGACAACAAATCACGCAAGCCGCTCCGCCTTGAACCCATCAACCTGCCAGACACGGCCGTGCACCACCACGCGACCCACAGTCGCCATGATCACCGTCGAGCATCGCCTCTGTCTCCCATAGCGCGGGAAGCCCCCGACCATTTGCCACCGCCCCTAGCTGCACCATTACGCCGTAGAGGACCGCCAGCAGACCGCCCACCATCCGCCTACCTTGCCCATGCCGGTAGCCCTCTATACCGCCCTCGTCGGAGACGCCAGCCCACACCCATCGGTCTCCTCGTTGAACCTATGTAAGGAGGCCACCCCCAGCCTCATTCTTCACACCATTCCACTCCCCTCTCTCCACTGATCGTTTCCCCTCTCTTGCCAGAGCCGCTCGAGTAGCACATCGTTGAAATTCCGTTGGAGGTAGCTGTTGCAGAGGAGGAGAAGTCCCCGTCAATTTTGTCCACCTCAGCCCTTGCCGCGACCTCGCCTGAGTCCGTCGTCACCGTCCAGTTCATTTGCCCGCCTCGCGGCACTAGCTGGAGCCCTGGTACATCCCTAGTAGATCCCCACCGACTGCTCTAGGGTTCGGTCTCGCCGGCGACGAGTCTGTCATCGACGACGACCGTTGACCATTGATCTATGTTCTAATCGTAGCGCCCAGATTGCCCCATACCGCTTCGGTTTTTAAGTGTCGCTGACATGCGGGACCAGCCTGTCAGTCGCCCTCTGCGCCGTGGAGCGTCACTAGGCCGGCCCAATTAGTTTTCCGTGCTGACCTAGTTAATTCAAATTAGGATTTTCCCATTTTAGACTTAAATCAATTTTGTCTCTTAGTTTAAAAATCAATTTAGAGAGTTTTACAAATCCAAATTGAGTGATTCTAATTTTGTTGGAAAGCTAGTGAAAATCTCTATCCAAACCCGTTGGCTTTAAATCATTTAGAATTAAAGATATCTCCTAGAAAAAATAACAAGACAAAAGCATTTGCACATTCAAACATTTTTATAAAATCAACCATAATAGCTTTTGAGTTGATTCCAACTCTCAAAAATCACATTTAACCATACCTATCTGAATATGTAATAATATTAAGGTTTGCATGCAGTGACTTTGGACTAGTACCAAAATAATGCTATATAGGTATTTCTAGTCACTTTAAATCATTAAGTATTAAACTTAAACTTATTAAAAGGTGATCCAACATTTAAATCACATTACCATATGTTAGAATATGTGGTGATGACATGTGTCCACATGATCCCATATTTTAATAGGATAATATTAAATCTTAGTTAATTTCAATCAGTAGAAATTACTTTTCTCAAATAAAATAAATGAAGCGAGTTAATAAAACCTTGTGATGCTTGAGATGATAATGATCATAAAATGTGTGCCTTAGTGTGCTAAATATACTAGTTAAGTATTGTTTGGTGACTGTGTATTCCGTATGTATTTATAGACGATAGTAACGACCAAGCTTTCGAGGCGGAGGAGTTCTACCAAGAGGAGGAGGAAGAAAACTTCAACCACTGCACTAACCAAGGAAAGCTAACACTTGCAAGTATAATACATAGCAAGTTATCTTTAGCAATGCAACTAAACCCTTGCAGACTAGATAACCTAAGCAAATGCATTAGGCATGCTTTGGTTATACCATTTTGACTTATACCT
This sequence comes from Avena insularis, assembly GCA_023614405.1. Taxonomy (NCBI): domain Eukaryota; kingdom Viridiplantae; phylum Streptophyta; class Magnoliopsida; order Poales; family Poaceae; genus Avena; species Avena insularis. The sequence continues at coordinate 323,304,062 of CM042686.1, forward strand.
ACTCCAAGTTTTATTTACAAGCTTTACTTTCTTTACTTTACCAAAGTCCTTTACTTTGTTTGAAGGTAGTATAAAGAGTATAAAACTTGACCTACCTAGTTAGACTTAGATGTCATTCTATGGCATGAGATTGAGACTATCATCCCACCTTAGCAAACACTCTTAACTTAGTAGTTTAGAGAAAAACCAAAATTAGATCACTTTAGATGGGAATACTTGGTGAAAATAACTTGTGAAAACCTTGGAATGATGAGTCATTCTATTGAGATGTTTTGACATGTGTTGAGAAAAACAAATGGTTGGGTTCGGATGCGATACCATTCCAATTTTACCGTACAACCACAATACCTGAATTGGGTAAGGCTTAGCCGGAAGTTTATATGCATTAGTATTAGTTCCCTCACGGGAGAGGTTTGAGCTGAGGCTACCTCTCAATGTTGTCCACCTATGCAGTGCCCAAGATGACAGATGGTCATGGTTGGGAGGCCATGCTCATAGGAGAGGTGCTTATACTAGGGTGTGTAAAGGAAAGGTTATGTTTGATTATCTGCATACTAAGTATGATGATTCAGGATTATCCCTGACAGATGTATCGAATCTTGTGGTGAAAGTGTACCACCTCTACCAAGTGTCAAACTATTCGAATAGCCGCATCCACGGTTATTGACAGGTGGAGTGGCCATACTGTTTCGTTGTCAGATGTTTTAAAAAAAACTTATGAAATGAATTGTGACATGACTTGACCACAACAGAGTTGTGACTATGATAATTAAGTTCCCACTTAAGTGTTTTCAAACTTCTTTTATCTTTCTTTGTTTCTGAACTCATCTTAGGTTTGAAAACATAACTTTATAAGTAAACCTAGAGTTAGCATTCCTACTAGAACTATCTCACTTGTTAGTGATAGTTTGCGAGTACTTAAAGAGTACTCATGGCTTTTGTCCCTGGCTATTCCTATGGCCAGACTATGAAGGAGATTACCAAGATGAAGGATAGCAGGACAGCTATGAGAACTAGGACTATCTTCCATCGTCGGCATTGCCTCTGACTCTGAAGATGGACCCCACCGCTACGTTATTTATTCCGCTGCTTGATTGTATTAAGACCGGATCATGAGATCCTTTATTCGTGTAAGACCTTATTATGGTTTGTAATGGATGATGTACTATGATATCCAATCTGTTATGTCTCGCAAAAATGGTAATCCTGGGATTGCGATGTATGGCATAACAAGCATCTGGGATTAAAAATCCGGGTGTTGATAGTTGTACTTTCAGATTTGCAATGAAATACATTGCTAATCTCATCATTGGGTATTTCTCAAAGAGGGTCCAAATAGTGGTATCTGTTCTTATCATACTTTTGCCTCAGTTCAACATCATAGGCCTTAAGGGGCAAGTTTCACCAACATAGTAAACAGGTAAAAGTAAAACTATAACAATAGCCAGACAAGATCTTCAGAGTTGAGCTGATCCACAAGTGTAGGGTCCCACTATCAAGTAGCATACATAGCACATGCACAAGGATGTGTTTTCAACACATTAGAGAGAGTCAATTGCCATTTGAGGTAACACAGCCGTAGCAAGGGTGCTAGCCAGCACCATATTACTCCTTATATACGAGAGCATCACTCTAGACAACCACTTAATCTTCCCATCTCATCACCAAGAACATTCATCCACACACATCACTATTCTTCACTAGCACAACAAATCACCAACTCGTTCACATAAATCAGACCCAGCCAAAGTTCATGTGCTCGCTTAGAGGAGTTAGGAAACAGATTAGCACCAGGTGGAGCAGGACAACAACATCAATACTTAGCAATACCAGTAGCAGATTCATATAGGAGGAGTCGCTGGGCTAGATTAGAAGGAGTGGCAGCAGCTCACGAAGGAGCATGCCAGCATCATCAACAAGGAGCATAGTGGAATAGATCAAGCTGCAAAGGAATAAGCTACTCCAATGACAGTAACATCAGGTTAGATTCTCATCTGGCTTGAGGATCTAATATTTCTCCAAGCATGAGCACCATCAATACAGAACATGTTAGGCAAGGATTTACCATGTGCACACTCATGAGAGGCATCACAGGTATAAATCTAGCCTAGCATAAATGCATTGGGCATAGATGTGAGTAAATAAATAAGCACCCACCAATCCACATAGTGATGCTATGAGGAGTTCATCATTGAGCTAAAAGGGGAAGTCAAGGGAAACATATGTTCTTATCCATTAAATTGAGCCTCAGACCAAGCATCATTTGCAGAAGAGATTTATAGCAAAAAATCATGCTACTCTTAGATGTCCACTGTGCATACTCTAAAGAGGCACCACAGTGGAACAACCAGACCAACAGAATCCACTATTTGAATCAGCAGCTAATAAACTTTGAGGTCAAGCAAAACTCTCAAATCATTTTCCTAGTTCATATACTAGGAATCATTTTAAGTAGATACAAATATACTCCATGGGGGGCTATAATCATTTCTGGACCACAAGTGCACATTACCATGTATATCTAACCCAGAAAATCAAATCCATCATTTATCATCTCCAAGTCATCAGTAGTTAAATTAAATCATCTTCCTAGAAAATCTGCTCTAGGAATCATATATCTATCTATCAAGATATTAAGTAGGTAAAAAGAATCTACTTTGCATATTCCAATTCATGTTTGTCCAAGGTCATGCTTGTGCATGATCTGATCATCAATAGCTCATTCAAAAACCATCTGAAGCAACAGGAGCATCTACCTCCATCAGCACAACAATTAAAGATTAATATAAACCAAAGCTGCTAGCACCTGATCAACCACACAGTCTGCAGACTAACTAAAATCGAGCCACTGATATATATGCCATAACCAGAATCAGCCGCCTAGTCCTAGAATTACTAAGAATCTAAACCCAAAATAATACAAGAGCATGTCATCGGCTCGATGGCCGGTCATAGTAGAATTTACCTGAAAGGTGGTTGAAGCCAAAGGGGAGGTGAGTGTGGTCGATGGCCATGTTGTAGCAGTAGCACGGAAATAACCAAATGATCATCGCCATTACAACAACAGAGAAACAGAGCCATGAGCCAGTAAATCGGAGGTCGCCGGGGTTGCGCCTGGAGCACCGTCCCACTAGCGTCGCGTTGAGGTAATCAAAGCAGACGCAGCAGCCACACCACCGCTGTGGTGTTCATGTCACATTAAACCAGGTCACGATGTTCGAGTGTGACCAGGGGCATTTGCATGGTCGAGCAGGGGCTTGAGGGAGGCAAGGTCGCCGAGAGAGAGCAGTAAGAGGCGGGCCTCGACCTGGACTGAATAGCGGAGATGACAAGGAACAAGAGGATCCATACCGCACCACCGTGGATAGTAGACCGACCGGTGAACCTAGGGTTTGTCTGGGTGCGCAGAGAGGAGCATGGGAGCATGGGCGCGGCAGGTAACCGGTGGAGGAGTTCATGGCCTGGACATGACGGTGACCGGCGGTGCCAGAATTGATTGTCATCGACCGCTGTACGGTGGCGGTAGATCGAGGGTTCTGAGGAGAAGGCGCGTGCGAGAGCAGCGTGGGGATGTGCTGGTAGGGGATTCAATGGAGAAGGAGGTGACGGACCTTGTGTAGACTAGCGGCGGCGCCCGACACGGACAGTAGCCGGCCGGAGCAGCGCTGGTGGTGGCGCATCGCTGATGCGAGTGGGGAACGAATGCGTGTCCCTGTGTCCGTGCGTGCAGGTGTGGGTTCTGAATGAACCAGTGCGTGTGTGCGTGTGAGATGAGAGAGGAGTGGGTTTGGGCTAGGGTGGGGTTCGACCCCAGGCCCAACAGGGCTAGGTTGGTCTTAACCAGCCCACGGGCCAGAGTAATTGTATAGGAAATAGAAAAATAAATATTGTAAAAGAAAGAATAAACCAAATGTAAAATTACCAAAGTACCCCTCAAATTGTTTTAGCTCTAGAAAAATATAAAAAAATCTTAAAAATAGTTATAATATATCAAAATGATCACAAAAATAATATATACCTAAGAAAAATATAACATGACTTGTTTGAGTTAAATAAAACATAAATAAATATTAATACCATTAGGACCTAAAAGAAATTTCATAAAATAAAACAAAGACTTAAAATTAAATAAAATCATTTTTACATACAAAAATGAGTCTACTATTTTATATAAATACTAACTTAATTGTTTACAAATAAAACCTGAAGCAAATATTTAAAGATATATGATCCTTTGTGGAATTTTGTAAAAATAAGGATAACACCTCAAATTAAATAAAATTCACTTTTAAGATCTTAAGTAAGTATGTTTTCCTAGAAAAATACTAATTATATTATTTCAACACATTTTAAGGTTATTAAAAAATAAATCCTTATTTATTATCTAGATGCTAAATTCTTTAAGATCGTTCTTAAATAAAAAATAAAAAATAAAAATAAAAGAATAATCACAATTCTATACAAAACACCTTAAATACCTAACAACTAAATACTAAGTCCAACGCTATAACTTGGATCTATAATCAAACTTAAGTATAACTTATTAGCCTTATAAAATTCTTTTAAAATCATAAAACCAAACTAAACCAACAATTTTAAGTAAATTTTGAACATCATAAAAATGAATTTTATTTATCTCTTAACTATTTTGAAACATGATCCTAGCTCTAATAGATTATTCAGATCATCTAAATTTACTTTCCTTAATAAGATAAACTGTATTTATAATAACAAATCACATTTAAACTCATCATGCACTTAGAAAGTGAATGATCCTATACCTTCAAATATGCTTGTTGCAAGGTTTAAAGCTTATTAATACTTTTAAACACATCACACCTTAGATCTAATTATGTTTTTATATTTAACTTTTGTCTATTCCAAATTAAGTCATAAGGCATATTAAATCCAAACTTATCAAACAAACGCAAATGACATCGATCACATTCTTTTAACCATAAAGATTGGTTAAATCTTATCAAAGAAATCTTTTCTTCAAAAATTATTTGTTCTGCCACTTCAAACAGAAATCTCATAATAAGTTGTTCAACTCTTATGAACCTAAAACATGAACTTCCATAATGGTTATATAATACCAAATATCTCTAATCATGTGTTGTTATACTTACATTGAATCATACATGTTAGTCTTAAGTTCCTTGTATAAGTATATTGGATTGTAAAGTAAACTTATAGACAAACTAAATCTTAAAGAAATCACTTAAGTGTAACTCATTCACCATATCGGGGTATTATTTCGGGGTTTTACAAACTGCATTACATTAGTTATGCATCGTTGCATCTTGCTTTTTTAAACATTAGTCCTTACCAGACCAATGATGCTATTTACAAAATTTGGATCTTCTATTGTCTTGAAGACCGTGAGTGCATAATCTTGCAATCACAAAAGGCAAGTTCACAACTTGCTCATGTCCTTTGATTATTTGCTATGCTTGTAACTCAACTATGTCATCACCTGCATTTCAAAAAGGTCAGAAAACAATATTTTCATAATAATACGATTATGGATTATTTACCAGATGGTAATAATCTACTGATACAGTTCCAGTGGTAAAGGAACATAATATCTAGGACTTAACAACCAATGTCGCCAGTGATTCTAGCGCTGTATATTACGCGTCAACCATAAGACTTGGAATGAGACGGGAAAGTCAGTTGTATCTTATCCCTTTCATATGGAGGCAAGATGACCTTATCGTGACGTTGGGATTCCCGGTGTGGATCCAACATATGGGTGGGCACCCTTAGGCCCCACGATTTTGGTGTCTAGATTATTTATGAGTGGCTGCCGGAGGTATAGGACTTCCAGGGGCATCGCCAACTCATAGAGTCTTCAGGGACTCCCCACGGTTATAGCTTGCCCTAGTTGGAGGCTTAACAGAGGTGTAGTCAACCCCGGAGGATCGTGCAGACATATGGGGTCGCAGAGAGGGCAGTACTGGCTTGGATCTTAGACTGGGCCCCATACCAAGGAAGTGTCGACAAGCTCATGACTTGGTTGTGCAACAAGGCTAAGATCTCTTATGGGAAAAGTAACGTACCTCTGCAGAGTGTAAGAATTGTGACATGTTACTCCCTGTTCTGGGAAGGAGCTACGAACGCGGTAGCAAAGGAACTCCATGAAGTTCTAGTCAACCTGTGAAGGCTGTCGGACATAGTTTTCAGAATAAAAACAACCTTTGAAGAAATGTTTACGAAAACCTGCATTGCCTATGACCTATGGTCTGTGGCTGTAGAGATAGTGCATCATACACTCCTTTTTAGTGAACTTGCTGATTACGCTCGTATTCAACCGTACCTTCTTAACCCTTGCTAGGTTCTAAGTCGTTGAAGACGACGTCAACATTAATTTTTGCTCAAGAAACCATCATCGACAACTCAAGTTCTTCAATAAAGTCAATGAAGTTAACATATACATCAGCTGAAGTGAAGATAAAGTGTCAGTTTAGATAGGAGTAGATTCTCTAGCCATAAAACCTATTTTTGTAGAGCATTGCAATAGCAGCAATGGCAAGCCAAATAGTTTAGATACTAGTCTTAGCTACTAGATAGTTCTGAGTTATTATTTTTAGTTCTTCTTTGTAAGAAGTTCTTTCTCTCTTTTACCTAGAGTGTTCTCTTTATCTTTTGTAAAGAGTCGAGTTGTAATCTATAGTCATGTCTTGGACTTGCTGTGTTTTTGTTGTACCACTCTGAGGGATGTAATACAAGTGAACAATTTTTCATTGGTGTTATGTCAATGACTATAGTGTACTACATCATGTAGTGGTATGCTGGGTCACCGCAGACATCTAGTGGATCCATGTTGTTTATGAAAATAACACACATTTAATGACATCTAGTGGATCCATGTGTTTTGTGAAATGAACACAAATGCAATGACATCTAGTGGATCCATGTGATTTATGAACTGAACACACATGCAATGACATCTAGTGGATACATGTGGTTTATGAAAAGAACACACATGCAATGACACTAGTGGATCAGTGTGGTTTATGAAAAGAACAAACATGCAATGACATCTAGTGGATCAGTGTGGTTTATGAAAAGAACACACATTCAATGACATCTAGTGGATCGGTGTGCTTTATGAAAATAACACAATGCAATGACATCTAGTGGATCAGTGTGGTTTATCAAAAGAACACACATGTAATGACATCTAGTGGATCCATGTGGTTTATGAAAAGAACACACATGCGATGACATCTAGTGGATCCATGTAGTTTATGAAAAGAACTCACATGTAATGACATCTAGTGGATCCATGTGGTTTTGGAAAAGAACACACATGCAATGACATCTAGTGGATCCATGTGGTTTATGAAAAGAACACACATGTAATGACACTAGTGGATCCATGTGGTTTAGGAAAAGAACACACATTTAATGACATCTAGCGGATCAATGTGGTTTATGAAAAGAACACACATACAATGACATCTAGTGGATCAGTGTGGTTTATGAAAAGAACAAACATGCGATGACATCTAGTGGATCCATGTAGTTTATGAAAAGAACTCACATGTAATGACATCTAGTGGATCCATGTGGTTTTGGAAAAGAACACACATGCAATGACATCTAGTGGATCCATGTGGTTTATGAAAAGAACACACATGCAATGACACTAGTGGATCCAAGTGGTTTAGGAAAAGAACACACATTTAATGACATCTAGCGGATCAATGTGGTTTATGAAAAGAACACACATACAATGACATCTAGTGGATCAGTATGGTTTATGAAAAGAACAAACATGCACGGACATCTAGTGGACTCATGTGGTTTATGAAAAGAACACACATGCAATTCCATCAGTGGATCCATGTGGTTTATGAAAAGAAAACACATGCACTGAGATCTAGTGGATCCATGTGGTTTATGAAAAGAACACACATGCAATGACATATAGTGGATCCATGTGGTTTATGAAAAGAACCCACAATTAATGACATCTAGTGAATCCATGTGATTTATGAAATGAACACACATGCAATGACATCTAGTGGATCAATGTGGTCTAGGAAAAGAACACACATGTAACGACACCAGTGGATTTGTGTGGTTTATGAAATGAACACACAAGCAATGACATCTTTCCGAGCAGTGTGGTTTATGAAAAGTGCAATGACATAAGTGGATCAATGTGGTTTATGAAAATAACACACATGCAATGACATCTAGTGGATCCATGTGGTTTATGAAAAGAACACACATCGAATAACACTAGTGGATCCATGTGGTTTCAGAAATGAACACACATGCAATGACATCTAGTGGATCCATGTGGTTTATGAAATGAACACACATGCAATGACATCTAGTGGATCCATGTGGTTTACGAAAAGAACACACATGAAATGAACTAGTGGATCAGTGTTATGAAAAGAACACACATGCAATGACATCTAGTGGATAAGTGTGGTTTATAAAACGAACACACATACAATGACATCTAGTGGATCAGTGTGGTTTATGAAAAGAACACACATGCAATGACATTCAGTGGATCCATGTTGTTTATGAAAAGAACACACATGCAATGACACTAGTGGATCCATGTGGTTTAGGAAAAGAACACACATGCAATGACATATAGTGGATCAGTGCGGTTTATGAAAAGAACACACGTGCAATGATATCTAGTGGATCCATTTGGTTTATGAAAATATCACACATGCAATGACATCGGCGGTTCCACGTGGTTTATGAAAAGAACACACATGCAACGACATTTAGTGGATCCATGTGGTTTATGAAAAGAACACACATGCAATGACATCTAGTGGATCCATGTGGTTTCGGAAAAGAACACACATTTAATGACATCTAGTGGATCCATGTAGTTGGTGAAATGAACACACAAGTAATGACATCTGGTGGATCAATGTGGTCTAGGAAAAGAACACATATGCAATGACACCAGTGGATCGGTGTGGTTTATGAAATGAACACACATGCAATGACATCTTTCGGATCAGTGTGGTTTATGAAAAGAACACACATGTAATGACATTAGTGGATCAGTGTGATTTATGAAAAGAACACACATGCAATGACATCTAGTGGATCAGTGTTGTAACACTATATTACTAAAAAGACTGTAGTTTCTGTGCAACATGCCAATCCCTGGATCGGTTCATTGGCTTACATAGAACATAGATGAAATAACAAAGTAATAATCCGTGTATCATAAATAACGAAGATCCAGAAGATTCAATTATTATAATATTCACTTAGGTTGAAGGCTAGCTTACACATTATTCAAATAGCAACATAAATAAAGATACTACTCCATCTTCAAATTGCCCACGAGGGAACAAGTGTCGAGTGGAGCACCACGAGCTATTTCGATCATTCGGAATTGGTATAACCTGCAACATGAAACGTAGCAGCCTTGAAGGGTCAATACACGGAATGTATGGCAAGTAGCGCTGAGGTAAAAGAGACAATGCACCTAGCATCTACATGCTTATTTGGCTAGTGGAGCTTTGGCTAGCTTGCACTTTTCAAACACATTTATCCTACTTTCGTAAACTATTTGATTCACAGCAACCCATTTAAGTTCACCCATCAAGTTCCTGTAATTTAAGAAATAAGGATGAGTGAGAACATGTCATAGTCTCAAGATCAAGAAACTTAATCGTCCGTAACCGGGGACACGGCTACGCTGGGTTCGGATCACCACGACCTACTAAGTCCAACCAGCCACCCATTCTTACTGGCACATGGTCGCACACGTAAGCTACCATAACAAAGAGAACCAATCCTTCTCAGTACCCTGGGCGGCATTCCCCATCATTAAACATAGTCCGCTGACCATCCAACCATTCCGCCCAAGTAGTTCATTAACATTATGTTGTTTTAGTTTGAAACAAACACAACTTCACCATAGTGTGATCCCTTCTCCCCCGTCTTCACAGCAGGTCTAAGCACATCTACTGAACAGGGCTCAACTACAAGGAAATCCTACCACAAATATATAGGATATGGCATAGCATAGTAATTCCTACACAATAACTACAGAAATACACTACACATGCATAAGAGAAAATAGTAGGACAATAGTATGAACAAAATAGCATCTACTTGCCTTGGCGATAGGAGTCGAGGCTACAATCCTCGCAGAAATAAGCGTTGCACTCGTCACAATCTACATGATACAAAACAACACATAAACAAGCATACACAATCATAAGCAAGTGCATAGATGCATGCATGATAGCTTAACAAGAATTTCAGTAACCTCTCGGTGTTCTCTGATGTTTATTACTACTGCATGATGCATGGAAAACCTTTAATGCGTCGAAAACAAAACCATGCAATTTTGTGAACCCAAACTAATAGGTTTTCGGAAAAAACACTAAGCCTCTGTAGCTAACAGGGTTGTAAAGCCTGGGCAAAAAACTACTGTGTAGGTAACGTGATTTAAAACTAGGGGCAATTGGAAACACGCAAAAAGGTATTACAGAACTTTCTCTACAATTTTTTTAGTGCTTTAAGCCTTTTTAAAGTCTCAGGGAAAAACATACAGTAAACCTGCAATATTATTTTAGAAACAAATTCTACACAATTTTGTGAATCCAACGATATATTATTTGCGAATTTTGGCCTAGTAGATCTTTTTCTACAAATTTTTGAAGTTACAGCAAGTTTCTGCAATTTTTACTATTTTCAGAAAAAGCTGCGGGGAATATTCCTGGGGAATATTCCCGCTGACGTGTGGGCCCAGCCGACGTGGCGGGTTTGACCGGTCAGCGGTCTGAGGTGGGTCAACGGCACGATCTGGGCCGTCAACGCTCGATCCGACGGTCGGGGGCTATCGCGGCAGAACTCACCGGCGGCCGTCGGCGTTGAAGGCGGCGACGGCTCCAGCGTTCCCTGGCGGCGGCGAGGTGGTACACGCAGTGCGGCAGGGGGCGGTGGTCGCGGGGGAAGGGTCAGCTCAGGCTAGGGCGGTCCCGGGAGGCGGCAAGACGCCGACGAAGCGGCGGTGGCGGGGTACTCCAGCGAGGTCGTGGGGACGGCTCCAGCGGCTGTAGGAGAAAAAGGAGATCAGTAAAGGGGTGGGGCGGCTCGCTGCGGTGCACCCGCGACAGAAGGAGGGCGCAGGGTCGGCGGAGCTCCTTACCGGCGTCAACGATGGTGGCAGCGGCGGCGAATCTCCGGCGAGGAATTCCGCGGTGCTGGCGGCGGCGTAGGATGAATCGAAGGGGGAAAAAGATTGGGAGTAGCGAGGGCTTTAAGGGGGCAGCGCTCGGTATGGTTGGGGTGCGGAAATCCTAATGGACTCGGCCGTGCTCCCGAGAGAATCGGCAGCGATGCCAGACTCCGGTTCGAGCATGTTCTTTCACGGACATGATGGGTGGGTCACTGTTGTCGGCGAAGGATGGCATATGCTGTAGCGTTTACTATCCGCATTTGGCGCTTAGGGGTTCGGGTACGCTTGGCATGGCTAATAGCGGTCTGGCCGACGCGTTTCTTTTTCTTTTTTGAACAGAACTGAACCGATGTACCGAAAGTCTGAATTTTTCCTACACTTTTGAAATCTGGCCATAACTTTTGATCCAGGACTCCGATTTGGTCGAAACAAAGTTCTACGGATTTGTATTGATGAACTCTACGCATCTATGCATCTCGAATGCCCAAAAAATGTCATTATAGCAGATGCAAGGCAAAAGTCCTACTAATCTCCTATAAGAGAAGAATAGGCAAAAAGTGGTGCTTTGGCCAAATGCCTTTAAAACTGATTTTTTTTGCAAATATGATCATGAATGCAATGACATGTGTGTATGAAGTGCCAAATCTATAATTTGGGATGTGACAAGACTAACCCCCTTAATATGAATCTCGTCCTCGGGATTCGACGTGGCTAGCAAATAGGTGCGGGTGGTCCTCTCGGAGGTCATCCTCTCGCTCCCAGGTGGCTTCCTCTTCGGTGTGATGGCTCCATTGCACCTTGCAGAACCTGATCGTCTTGCTGCGTGTAAACCTTTCCGCTGTTTCCAAGATCTTGACCAGCTTCTCCTCATAGGTCAAATCGTTCTCTAGCTGAACCTCTTCAAGCGACACAGTGTCTCTCAATGGTGTATCCATCATATCTGGATGGCACTTCTTTAGCTAGGACACATGGAACACGTCGTGAACAGCAGAAAGAACCTCTGGCATCTCCAACTGATACACAGCCTCTCCTTTGCATGCTAGGATCTTGTAGGGCCCTATAAACCGAGGTGCCAACTTGCCCTTAATCCCAAATCGCTTAATTCCACACGGAGGAGAAACCCTGAGGTAGGCTCGACCTCCAATCTCATACACCACCTCCTTGCACTTAGCATCAGCATAGCTCTTCTGCCTTGACTGTGCTACCTTCAGCCTATTTCGAATCAAACTGACCTTCTCCTCAACATCCTTGATCAAATTAGGTCCAAACAATTGACGCTCACCTACGCCATCCCACATCAATGGTGTTATGCACCTCTTACCATATAGTACATCGAACAGTGATGTCTTGATGCTAGTCTGGTAGCTGTTATTGTAGGAAAACTCAGCATAAGGCAAATTCTCATCCCAACTAGAGCCATGATCTAGAGCGCAACCTCTCAACATATCCTCCAAAATCTGATTCACCCTCTCGGTTTGTCCATCCGTCTAGGGGTGGAAAGCTATGCTAAATTCTAACCTCGTTCCCAACAACTCATGTAGCTGGCGCTAAAAGTGAGAAGTTAATTGGGTGCCTCTATCTGACACAATGCTCTTAGGAACTCCATGCAGGCACACAATTCTGTTCATGTAGATCTTGGATAATTTGGCACTAGTGTAAGTGGTCTTCACGGGTATAAAGTGGGCTACCTTGGTTAAGTGATCAACCACTACCCAAATAGAGTCGTATCCTAGGTAGTCCTGTGATAAAATCCATTCCAACTCTATCCCACTTCCAATCAGGTATCGGCAATGGCTGTAGCAACCCTGCTAAATTTTGGTGCTCAGCCTTCACTCTACTACAGACATCACATAAGGCGATATAATCGGTGATATATCCCTTCATATTAACCCACCAAAACCTTTCATTCAAATCCATGTACATCTTTGTGTTACCAGGATGTATCGAGTATGGCGAGTCATGGGCTTCCTGAAGAATCGACTTCCTAATCTCCGGATCGTTGGGCACGCACAGACGATCTCCATACCATAGTGCTCCTTGTTCATCTTCGTGAAATCCTTCCGCCTTTCCCTTGGGTATGTTTTCCTTTACTCTCCTCAGTTCAATGTCCTTTTTCTGAGCTTCACTAATTTTATCCTGAAGTGTTGGCTTGATTTCCATTGCTGCTAAATATCCCTCAGATACTATCTCTAATCTGAGATCCTTGAATTGCTCACACAAATTCTTGGGTAACTCTCCCACGGTTAAACCATTAGCATACACCTTGCGGCTTAGCGCATCTGCTACAACATTAGCCTTCCCGGGATGATATTGTAGGCTCATGTCATAATCCTTTATGAGCTCCAACCATATTCTCTTCCTCATGTTCAACTCCTTCTGTGTGAATATGTATTTCAAGCTCTTATGGTCCGTGAATACATCACAATGCTTGCCCATCAAATAGTGCCTCCATACTTTGAGCGCATGCACAACTGATGCTAATTCCAAGTCATGCGTGGGGTAATTCCGCTCATGGTGTTTAAGTTGGCGTGAGGCGTAGGATACCACTCTCCCATCTTGCATCAACACACTTCCAAGTCCTTGACAAGATGCATCGCAGTACACATGGAAATCCTTCTGAATATCAGGCAAATAAAAATAGGTGCAGTCACCAAGCGTTGTTTCAGTTCCTGGAAACTAGCTTCGCACTCTTCTGTCCATTCAAATCTTTTCTCCTTCTTCAATAACTCAGTCATTGGCTTCACAACCTTGGAGAAGTTTTCTATGAATCTCCTATAGTATCCAGCAAGTCCCAAGAAACTCTGAATATCCCCCACATTCTTGGGTGACTCCCATTCTGTAACTGACGCCACCTTGCTTGGATCAACTGCGACTCCTTCACCTGACACTATGTGTCCTAGAAAACCAACAGTGTTCAACCAAAACTCGCACTTGCTAAACTTAGCATATAGCTTATGCTCTCTCAACTTCTCCATAATTAGGCGCAAATGCTTCTCATGCTCATTGTCATCTTTAGAATAAATCAATATGTCATCGATGAACACCAGGCAAATTTATCCAAGTACTCCATGAATACCTAGTTCATCATGGTCATAAAATATGCCGGAGCATTTGTTAGTCCAAAAGATATAACGGTATACTCGTATAAACCATACCTAGTGGTGAAGGCGGTCTTTGGTATGTCCTGCTCACGGATCTTTAATTGGAAATACCCTGACCTTAGATCGATCTTGGAAAATACCTTTGCTCCCTTCAACTGATCTAACAAGTCATTTATATTGGGTAGAGGATATTTATTTTTGATGGTAACCTCATTAAGCGAGCGATAGTCTACCACCAGCCTCTTACTACTATCCTTCTTCTCCACAAATAGAATAGGCGCACCCCAAGATGAAGAACTTGGTTGAATGAATCCCTTGTCCAACTATTCTCTAAGTTGCTTCTTCAATTCCTTTAGCTCATCCACATCCATCTTGTACGGCCTCTTGGCTATCGGTCCTATTCCCGACATCAAGTCAATAAGAAACTCCACGTCCCTCTCAGGTGGCATCCCTGGTAGTTCTTCCGGAAACACATCAGGGTATTCTCTCACTACGGGTACGGTGTCCATGCTAACCCCCTTAAGAGAGTTCACCTTAGTACCCTTAAGACGTGCTGCTGACTTGAATTTAATCTTGATGCCTTGTGGTGTCCTAAGAGAGATGGCACGTTGTCCACAATCTATCTGGCCATCATGCTCGGACAACTAATCCATGCCCAGTATAACATCTAGTCCTGGCGACTCCAACACTACCAAATGTGTTGGGAAGCTGTGTGCTCCAATCCCTAGGGTAAGATCATGACATCCCTTACTAGCTAGCATCTCTCCTCCTGGTGAGCTCACTCTAATAGTCCCTTTTAGTGACTCAGTGGCTAACTTATGTCTATCCACAAATGCCCGTGATATGAATGAATGCGATGCACCAGTATCAAATAGAACAAGTGCAATATGGGAATCGATTGGAAACTTACCAATCACGAGATCTGGCTCATCATGGACTTCCTCCACATTCACATGGTTCACATTCGCCTTCTGGTTGGGTCCAAGCTTGGGTCCTACTCCTGTGTTCTTCTCTGGGCAGGTACTAGCATAATGGTCTAGCTTCTTGCACTTGTAGCACTCCACATTGCTGAGGTCCTTCTTGCTCACATAGTCATGTCCATTGTTCCTCCCAGAGTTGCTGTGGTGGCTCCTGTGACCATTATGGTGGTGGTCATTTCCTCCACAGTGGTGGTTGTCGTTCCTGTGACCATTGTGGCAATGTCCATTGTTTCCACGGTGGCTACGGTCATCTCCGCCATATCTAGAATATCCAGAGTGTCCATCATAGGAGGTGCGAGCGCGGTGGTGTGATCCTAAGGAGTGATGGTTGTTCTTCCTCTTGCGTCTCTCCACCTGCAATTGTTTCCCTTCCAGAATTTTGGTCTTGTCCATCAGTTCCTGAAATGTCGGGCAATAAACCACAGACAGCTGAAGTGAAAGCTCATCACTGAGACCATCGAGGAACCTCTCCCTCCTCTTGGCATTAGTGTCTACATCTTCAGGGGCATAGGGAGAGAGATTGTTGAATTCTTCTATGTAATCTGCCATAGTGCGGTTGGTTTGGCGCAGGTTGCGGAATTCCTTCCTCTTTAGGCTCATAGTTCCGGCAGATACGTGGTTCGTCCTGAACCCTTCCTCAAACATGGCCCAGGTAACTATGTCCAGTGGGTGGGTGATTTGGAAGGCATCCCACCATGAAGCAGCTGATCCTTCTAGCAAGTGAGCAGCAAACCTCACCTTTTCAGCATCAGTACAACCAACGGTCACCAAGTCCTTGTTCACAAAACAGAGCCAGTCAAGGGCAACCATGGGCTCAGGTGTAGAGGAGAACTTAGCTGGCCTCAGCCTCAGGAACCTAGTGAGAGCATCCCCCTGCGGCTGATTGTTCCCGTTGTTGTTGTTGTTGTTGTTCTGAGTTGCCATGAACTGTGTCATCACTTGGGTCAACTGTGTCTGAGCAGCCATGAGCTGGGCTATCTCATCAGGTACTCGGCGAGGATCCATCTACGGTTCAGCACAGGTAAGATTAGATAGAAGCAACTAAGGAATTATTCCTACCCATGTATAATGCTCATGCAGCAACCATATGCTTACAGACAAAGGCAAACTGGTATCACACAAGAAAACACATCACAAGCACAGTTCCAGGTGTTTATCTTAGCAGTATATAGCTACAAAATAGTTTAAAAACAGTTGCGTCAACAACTAGATGCAAGAGAGCAACAACAAGGCAATAAACAGATTTCTGCCAGAACTGTTCAGCTGTGTTCAAGGATTTTTCTGCCTGACTTAAAAGCGTTAGGAATTTTTGCTGATTTTTGTGCAGATACTATAGGTAATTTCGTACCAGATCACAATTACTCAGATTTTTCGCAGCTTCCAGTACATGAAAAATCATACGGTACAGCAGATTCAGCAGAAAACTGCAGCGATAAAAACACGGATTTTACCCAAACTTAACCAAATCTCATTTAATAAATCTCACGGAAAATTCCTGGAACTTCAAGGTACTTAACTGAGAAATCTAAACACGATAAGCTAAAAGTGCAGAAGTTTACATTGATCGATGCCTAAGACTAACAAATTTCCCTAACGAAGACTAGTTTTTGGAGGACCATCTCTAACTATTTGATGAACAGGTTGCAATAGGTTCTAGAGTCCATGCGCTGACTCTTCGATCCTCGTGCATGCCACGGTGGTGGTGTGTACACCTCCCCTAAGTCTTCTTCACTTCAGTCCTCAAATTCCACCTCTTCGGGATCCTCCTCCTCGCTTTCTTCAACAAAAGCGCCCGCTGCATCTCCTCCATCATCGTCATCGCTTCCTTCATCGTCACTGCCTCCATCACCATTATTGTTACCTCCACCACCATTGTTACCTCCATCACCATTATCCGCATCATCATCATCACTATCATCATCACCATCATTCCCATCATCACCATTACCATTATTTGGTGGAGGATTCTTCTATGCTTGAAGGGCGGCAATCTGGGCAGCCATATCCACTATAGTTTGATCACGCTCAGCCACCACTTGATTCCTCTCCATAATAGTTTGGTTCAGCGCTGTAATCGTGGCATCTCTACCAATGAGGGCTTGCTCCATTGTGTTCACAGCAGTGTGCAAGGTTTCCATCTCATACCCTTGAAAATGCATAGTGCCCTGAAAATAATCCAACTCCTCCTTTTGCTGCATCAACTTCTCTTCTCTCCCAAGCTTTAATCTCCATGTCTTCTAATGCTTCTCCTGGAGTGGCATGTTGTTCCGATTTCCTGTAGTAACCATCATGTTCCCATCCTCATTCTGACTTCCAAAGGAAAGGAAAGGTGAACCTGCTGGCAGTCGGTGTCGGTGGAGATAGCACAGGCGTGACAGTGTCTCATGCATGGCCGACTCCACTCCTTGATCCCAGGTAAGGTACTTCTTGGTGCGGTTCAGGTTCTCAATACTAGGCACGGTGGATCTGCAAGAACAATAGCGGTGCTCTCCCAGACGCGATCTCCAGGCACATAGGTGTTCATCCTCCTCCCTTTGAACATCGGCATTAACATGCCCAGTGTCTGGCAAAGCTCCGCCAACTGTCTTGCGAAGGGTCCTGGTGATTGGAAATCAACATACTCAACTCTGGTGGCATCTCCCATCTATCAATTGTAAAGAGGAAAGAGTGAGAACAGCAAAGGAAGAGAATTTACTAGATTGAAAGGCATAAGAATAAAGACAGAATTTAAATAGACTTAAATAAATATAAGGCTTCCTATACCAATCCTAGGTCACGATCCTACAGTCAACACACAGCTCTGATACCTTCTGTAACACTACAGTACTGAAAAGACTATAGTTTCTATGCAACATGCCAATCCCTGGATTGGTTCATTGGCTTACATAGAACATAGATGAAATAACAAAGTAATAATCTGTGTATCATAAATAACAAAGATCTAGAAGATCCAATTATTACAATATTCGCTTAGCTCGAAGGCTAGCTTACACATTATTCAAATAACAACATAAATAAAGATAATACTCCATCTTCAAATTGCCCACGAGGGAACAAGTGTCGAATGGAGCACCGTGACCTATTTCGATCACTCGGAATCGGTATAACCTGCAACATGAAATGTAGCTGCCCTGAAGGGTCAATACATGGAATGTACGGCAAGTACCGCTAAGGTAAAAGAGACAATGCACCTAGCATCTACATACTTATTTGGCTAGTGGAGCTTTGGCTAGCTTGCACTTTTCAAACACATTTATCCTACTTTCGTAAACCATTTGATTCATAGCAACCCATTTAAGTTCACCCATCAAGTTCTTGTAATTTAAGAAATAAGGATGAGTGAGAATATGTCATAGTCTCAAGATCAAGCAACTCAATCGTCTGTAACCGGGGACACGGCTAAGTACTTAGTTTTTACACCCTGCAGGGGTTTGTACACTTTACCCATGTGACCTGGCCAACCCAGCTCATACCACCACACTCATATTGTGTGATGATAGGGAGAAGTCCAAGATGGGACCTTTCGGGAAGTAGATCACCAAACCCCACTGCGCACCGGTCCCAACCTATCATTCACTACATCTCTGGCTACGCTGGGTTCGGATCACCACGACCTACTAAGTCCAACCAGCCACCCATTCTTACTGGCACATGGTCACACACGTAAGCTACCATAACAAAGAGAACCAATACTTCTCGGTACCCTGGGCGGCATTCACCACCATTGACCACACTCCGCTGACCATCCAACCATTCCGCCCAGGTAGTTCATTATCGTTATGTTGTTTTAGTTTGAAACAAACACAACTTCACCAAAGTGTGATCCCTTCTCCCCCGTCTTCACAGCAGGTCTAAGCACATCTACTGAACGGGGCTCAACTACAAGGAAATCCTACCACAAATATACAGGATATGGAATAGCATAGTAATTCCTACACAATAACTACAGAAATACACTACACATGCATAAGAGAAAATAGTAGGACAATAGTATGAACAAAATAGCATCTACTTGCCTTGGTGGTAGGAGTCGAGGGTACAATCCTAGCAGAAACAAGCGTTGCACTTGTCACAATCTACACGATACAAAACAGCACATAAACAAGCATACACAATCATAAGCAAGTGCACAGATGCATGCATGATAGCTTAACAAAAATTTCAGTAACCTCTCGGTGTTCTCTGATGTTTATTACTACTGCATGATGCATGGAAAACCTTTAATGCGTCGAAAACAAAACCATGCAATTTTGTGAACCCAAACTAATAGGTTTTCGGAAAAAACACTAAGCCTCTGTAGCTAACAGGGTTGTAAAGCCTAGGAAAAAACTACTGTGTAGGTAACGTGATTTAAAACCAGGGGCAATTGGAAACACGCAAAAAGGTATTACAGAACTTTCTCTACAATTTTTATAATGCTTTAAGCCTTTTTAAAGTCTCAGGGAAAAACATACAGTAAACCTGCAATATTATTTTAGAAACAAATTATACACAATTTTGTGAATCCAACCATATATTATTTGCGAATTTTGGCCTGGTAGATCTTTTTCTATAAATTTTTGAAGTTGCAGCAAGTTTCTGCAATTTTTACTATTTTCAGAAAAAGCTGCGGGGAATATTCCTGGGGAATATTCCCTCTGACGTGCGGGCCCAGCCGTTGTGGCGGGTTTGACCGGTCAGCGGTCTGAGGCGGGTCAATGGCACGATCTGGGTCGTCCACGCTCTATCCAACGGCCGGGGGCGATCGCGGCGGAACTCACCGGCGGCGGTCGGCGTTGAAGGCGGCGACGGCTCTGGTGTTCCCTGGCGGCGACGAGGTGGTACACGGGGTGCGGCAGGGGGCGCTGGTCACGGGGGAAGGGTCGGCTCGGGCTGGGGCGGTCCTAGGCGTCGGCAAGACGCGGATGGAGCGGCGGCGGCGGGGTACTCCGGCGAGGTCGTGGGGGCGGCTCCGGCGGCTGTAGGAGAAAAAGGAGGTCAGTAAAGGGGTGGGGCGGCTCGCTGCGGTGCTCCCGCAACAGAAGGAGGGCGTGGGGTCAGCGGAGCTCCTTACTGGCGCCAACGGCGAGGAATTCCGTGGTGCTAGCAGCGGCGTAGGATGAATCGAAGGGGGGAAAAGATTGGGGGTAGCGAGGGCTTTAAGGGGGCGGCGCTCGGTAAGGTTGGGGTGTGGAAATCCTAACGGACTCGGCTGTGCTCCGGGAGAATTGGAAGCGACACCATACTCCGGTTCGAGCATGTTACCTTTCACGGACAAGTGAACGGTGGGTACACTTTGTTCAGGCGACTGTCGCGATACATGCTGCGTAGCGATTATCCGCCGCTTCGGCGCTGGGGTTCCGGGTGTACGCTAGGTCATGCGGTGGGCTGGCGATCCGGCTAGCCGACGCGGTTTCTTTTCTTTTCTTTTTTTCTTTTCTTTTTTTTTGAACAGAACTGAACTGACAGAACAGTCTGAAAGTCTGAATTTTTCCTGCACTTTTGAAATCTGGCCATAACTTTTGATCCAGGACTCCGATTTGGGCGAAACAAAGTTCTACGGATTCGTATTGACGAACTCTACGCATCTATTCATCTGGAATTCCCAAAAAGTGTCATTCTAGCAGATGCAAGGCAAAATTCCTACTAATCTGCTATAAGAGAAGAATAGGCAAAAAGTGGTGCTTTGGCCAAATGCCTTTAAAACTGATTTTTTTTGCAAATATGATCATGAATGCAATGACATGTGTGTATGCAGTGCCAAATATAGAATTTGGGATGTGACAAGTGTGTTTTATGAAAAGAACACTCATGCAATGACATCTAGTGGATCAGTGTGGTTTATGAAAATAACACACATGCAATCACATCTAGTGGATCAGTGTGGTTTATCAAAAGAACAGACATGTAATGACATCTAGTAGATCCATGTGGTTTATGAAAATAACACACATGCAATGACACAGGTGGTTCAATGTGGTTTATAAAAAGAACACACATGCCAGGACATCTAGTGGATCCATGTGGTTTGTGAAAATAACACACATGCAATGACATCTAGTGGATCCATGTGGTTTTGGAAAAGAACACACATGCAATGACATCCAGTGGATCCATGTGGTTTATGAAAAGAACGCACATGCAATGACACAAGTGCATCCATGTAGTTTAGGAAAAAATAACACAGATGCAATGACATCTAGTGGATCAGTGTGGTTTATGAAAAGAACACACATGCAATGACATCTAGTGGATAAGTGTGGTTTATGAAAAGAACACACATGCAATGACATCTAGTAGATCCATGTGGTTTATGAAAAGAACTCACATGCAATGACATCAGTGGATCCATGTGGTTTATGAAAAGAACACACATGCACTGACATCTAGTGGATCCATTTGGTTTATGAAAAGAACACACATGCAATGACATATACTGGATCCATGTGGTTTATGAAAAGAACACACATGTAATGACATCTAGTGGATCCATGTGGTTTATGAAATGAACATACATGCAATGACATCTAGTGGATCAATGTTGTCACATCCCAAGATTTTCCAAATCTTGTAATGTGAAAAATAAATAAACAAAATAAATTTTTGTTGAAAATCAGGGTGAAAAGAAACTTTTGTTTCTAAAAGGAAACTTAAAATTCCATCTTGAACAAACTTTGGCTAAAGTTTGAATTCAACAAAAAATCCAAATCAAGGGAAATGCATTCCTCAATGAAGGTATCTGGAAATTTGAACACTTGGAAAATAAATCCAAATCCCTAACCCTAATGGAAGGAAATCATTTTCCAAAGTATCTCCAAATCTATGGATTTGATCCATACCAAATCTGATCAACAAATGTTCACAAAGGATCAAGAAAGACCATAGAGATTGGTTTCACCTAGTTTGGAACCATGGACAAAACCTTATGAATATAAAAAGATAAGGAAATTGAATTTCCAAAGCTAATAAAGCCCTTACCAAAAACCCATACCATTTGGTGAACAATTAATCCTAAAGGGATTTATAAAGATAAACATTTATCAAAGGAAAATAAATTGTTTTGGAAACACTGTTTTAGATCTTTTAATAAAAGACTTTGGTTTCAAATGAAAAGATAATCCAAATTAATTTTGGCCAAACTTTTGAAATAAAATATTTTGTTTTGATAAAGTGAGTAAAGGTTTATTTAAATAAAATAAAGGATTTAAATATCCAATTTTATTTAAGTAAAAGCTTTTCCCATTTTAAATGAACACCAAGTATTTTATTACTACTTTGAAATCTTTTATTAGAAGGTTTTGCTTTGATTAAAATGAGTAAAGGTTTGTTTAAATAAAATAATAAGGATTTAAATATCCAATTTTATTTAAGTAAAGGCTTTCCCATTTTAATTAAAACACCAAAACTTATTTATTTATTTAAATAAGTTTCCAAGTATTCCTTATTTTCAAATAAAACCTACTGGTTTGTTTTGAAAATAATTGATTTCAAATGGAAATTTTATTAAATAAATCAAAACCCTATTTTTATTAAATAAAGATCCATTTTATTTAATTATTAAATGGATCCTAAAATAAATAAAAATATTATTTCATTTTGGACTTTGGTTGATGTCTTAAACAGAACCAAATTCAAATGAAAAGTTTGTTGTTTGTTTGAATTGATTTGAGTGTTGTTTGAATGTTTGAGTATTTGATGGAAATTCAAAATAGAAAAAGAATTAGAAAAGAATAAAACAAACAGACAGAAAAAAAATAGAGTTGGACCGACCCAGCCCAACTAGCCAACAGGCCCAACAAACCAGCCCAGCTCCACACCCCGAAGAAAAACGGTTGGCACCAATTAGTTAACCCACACCCTCAATGACCATGGACCCCACACTCACGCACTCTCTCTCACGACAACCTGGACCCACTTTCCACGCCATCGTCTTCAACGAGACCCGTCATACGACCGTTGCTGTGAGGTTACTCCGGCGTTGATTGCGCATGAAGGAGGCATTGATTCCTCGCAATAACCCTGCCCCTTTAAACGCCAGTGATTCCTCTCTCGTTCCCCTCTGACTCCTCCCTCAAGCATGCCCCGGAGGAATTTTTCCCTATACCCCCTCTGCCTCCGACAACTTCCCCGGTCAATTCCGGCGAACCACGGCCGCCCCTCGACTCCCTCTACACGCAGGCATATTCACCACATCCAGGCGCATCCACTTGTGCCCTTTATGCGACCGAGCGCTCAGGCGTCGCAACGACAACCTCCAAGACCGCCGTCGCAAACTCCGGCGAAGCCCACCGGTAAGACCAGACCACCTTGTCCTTCCGATGTTACTCCTGTTCGGCACACGCCGCATCTAATGCCACCTCTATTTTCCTCTGGCGTGCACCGTAGCCTCGCCACCGTCTTCAACAGAGAGCACCGGCGGCAAGGACTCCGACGAGCAATCTAGGACAGCCCCGTGCGCCCCTTCGACCGAAGCGAGCAGGTTGAGCATCCCCGTGCCTCGGCGATCACGGTGAGCCTACTCCCTACTCCTCTTGCGTCCTGCTTCGCCAGCGCCGCCACTGACCGACCATCGCCGCCGCGCGACAGAGTCTAGCGCCGCCAGTTCCTGGCTGATACAATGTGAGCCGTTAGATCACGATCCTATGCACACGATAGATCCACTTATCGAAGAGGTACGAGTGATCCTGTGCCGCTCGATCTGTTTAATCCGACGCACCGCAGCGTGATACACACCGAACCGGTATCGACCAATAGGAACGCGCCGCGTGGCCAGTATTAGGTTTAAAAACAGAATTAGAAAACAGAAACTTTTGCCAATTTCAAACCCATGTATCTTTTGATCCACACGTCCAAAATTTACAAATTTTATGTCGTTGGAATCAGCAAGACAAGCCCTAGCCAACCCTGCCCTTAGTTTAGCAAATAGTACCTGTTAGCTTGTTTAATTTTGCAGATTCTTTTGTGTGCTTGCTAACATTAGAAAAATCATTTAAAAATGATATTTAGGTTAAAACCTTTGCAATTTAGTTTGTTGTGACCTTACTGACCCTAGGAACCAACCCATAGTTTGGAAAGTGATTTTGGAAAAGAATAGGATGGATTAATTAGTTTAGTCCATTTCTAGCTAACTAAAACTATTTGTTTTGTTTATGAAAATGCTTTCATAAAGAAAACTTTGGAGAAAATGTTTTGAACCAAACCTACTGACCCAAGACACCAAGTTTTGCAATAGCAACTCATTTGGTGAAAAACATAAAGTTTTGCCTTGATAGAATTATTTTCCACCACATAAAATGATGAATGGATTTTAAAATGGTTTTTGAGCAAAACCCTCTAACCAATGACTTTGCCATTTTGGTAAATGACCAATTTGGAACTTACAAAGTTTAGAAGCCTAGTGGAGACCATCCTTACAATAGAACCAACCTTTTGCATGCTTATGCCTGACTTAGATTCCATTGCTTTGTGAGTGTGAAATTGTTTGTTTGACTTTGTTTGGAATGTTAGTTGATTTTGTGTTTGCTTGATTGACTTGTAGTGAAGTTAGAGAAGTGTGAGACTAGCAAGATCAAGGAGTGAACCATCATTCCCTACCCAAAAAGGCAAGTTACACTATCATACAAAAGTCCTACTATTTTCATTATACTTAGTGGATTTTGAAAACATGCATGAAAACTATTTTATACTTATGCTATGCTAAATCCTAATAGGATTCCCTCACCTTACTTAGTGAAAACCTTGTAGATGTACATGCTTAGCCATGCTATATTTTGAAAAGAGATACATGTTGAGATTTTACAAAGTTGAGAAAAGGACTTGTGTTTTATATAATAAAACAAGGACTCAATGAACCACCTAGGTGGAGGATACTTTAAGTTTTGGAGAAGGTGGCAACAAAGGAACCATTCTATGGCAATCTCTTTGTGTTGTGCTCCAAAAGAAAACCCACCTAGGAAACTTAGAGATTGAACATGCTTCTCCAATTGTGGCTTTCGTGTGCAACCACATGCTATTATGGCTCTGGCTTAGTCAATTACATTAGGAAGACCCATACATTGTCTTTAGTTACCAGACATGGGGATCTGGAATGCTTCATGGGGGCTAAAGACAAGCTAGCAATGGTGTATGGGAGGACCTTTTGGAAAGACTTCGTCATATTCTCAATCTGCCAGTATTCCATCTTGGTGAGTACTAATCCAGCGGCCACTGGTGGCAACAAGATGAGAGTGTGACATGTGGGTAAAGTGTACAACTTCTGCAGAAGATAATAAAATCTAAGTACTTAGCCGTGTCCCCGGTTATGGACAATACTGAGCAACTAAAGGCCTGAAGCTATGGAAGATCTCGACATTCTAATTTCTAAAAGAAAACTTTTAAAACTTGATGCACTCGGAGTTACCAAGAAGCTCAAGAGATTTTGACAAAACTTGATGCACTTGGAATTACCAAGAAGCTCAAGAGATTTTGACAAAACTTGATGCACTTGGAATTACCAAGAAGCTCAAGAGATTTTGACAAAACTTGATGCACTTGGAATTACCAAGAAACTCAAGATATTTTGACAAAACTTGATGCACTTGGAGTTACTAAGGTGCTCAAGAGATTTTTGACAAGGACTTGAACACTTGGGTTTTACCAAGGAGTTCAAGAGATTTATGCAAGGAGATTTGACAAAGGACCAAAAACCATTTTTGAAAAGTTAGGATAAAATATTGCTTTATGCAAATGAGCCTGAAACTCTACTTAGCCAAATATGCATGTAGTGATAGGATCCACCTATATTACACATAGAAGTGAAACTTGCCAATACAATTCAAATGTATTGACCCTTGTGGCTGTAACTTATTATGTTGCAGGTTTGATTGTTTTTAGTGAAGATTGACTGATTAGGATTACAAAGCCTACAACCAACATGTCTGCCTGTGGCGCTTTGAAGATGAAGGACCCATGACTATAGTTATTCCGCTGCAATGTAATGTAAATAGCCAATGAGCTATGTTTGATGTAATAAAATTATTTTATTCCTGGTTATAAAGTTGTATTATGACCTTTGTTTCTTGATATTACATCTAAACTGTGGATGCTAGCTATTGATCCAGGGACTAGCATTGTAAACACAGGGGACTCAATCTTATTAAAGGTTGGGGACGCTACAGATGGTATCAGAGCATTGTGTTGCCTGTAGGATTTGTAACCCTAGGATTGGACAAAAACCCTTAGAAAAATAGGAGTTGTTTTGTTCCAAAACTTATTTACAAAAACAATCTTGTAAACTCTTTCCTCAATCATTTTGGTTTCAACTCTACCTCTCTTCTATTTCAACTTGATGGAAAGCCTACCCCATGACCAAAGACTTCATCATGTGCAAGGGACTTCATCAACTCTAATGACTTCAACTTCTTCAACATCTTCAAGTGATTTCAACCTTATTCTCAACAAGGACTCCCAACTTAGATGTTACCAAGGACTACAAGTGAGACAAAGAAATCATGCTCAAAGACTTGAAGACTAAGGAAAACAACTTAGAAGGAGCCATCAACATCTTTGAAGTATTTGTGACCAAGACACAAGAATTTTCCCAAGGGAACCATGATCTCATTCAAGAAGAATCAACCAAGAAGGATGGAAAGATTCCAAATGAACCATATAGATTGACCACCATGTTTAGTTTAAGTCAAACCCACCAACTTATGTGGTGTAACAAAAATATTTTTGGTTGCCTAAAAATATGCTTGAAACTTGTTGTTTACTTCAACTCATGAGTTAAGCTCATAAGTTGTTAAGTGATTGATTGCTTGTTGAATGTTTGATGGTTGGATTGTTTGATTGAACTTGATTGTTTTGAGTTGTGTGTTAGGACTTCTTAAAAACCTATCCACAAATACTTATCCCTATCAAACCAACAGATGCCTCCCCGTCGTGCCAACCCCAACCAAAACAACAACAACTTCACCCCTGAGATGCAACAGATGATGGCGGCTCAGACACAGTTGATGCAGCAGATGACCACATTCATACAGAATTTGAATAACAACAACAACAACAATCCTCCAGCCCTAGACATGCTCACCAAATTTCTGAAACTTAGGCCTGCAAGGTTCTCTGGAACAACTGATCCAATGGAAGCTGATGATTGGTTGCGTTCAGTAAACAAAGACTTAGTGACTGTTGGCTGCACCGATGGAGAAAAAGTTAGGTTTGCAGCATTTCTACTTGAAGGACCAGCAGCAACATGGTGGGATAACTTTCAAATCACCACTCCCCTTGAAGATGTAACTTGGGCTATTTTTGAGGATGGATTCAGAACCACTCACATCTCACCTGGAGTAATGTACTTGAAGAAAAAGGAGTTTCACAATCTGAAACAACATCACCTCAGTGTGGCTGAGTATATTGAAGAATTCAACAATCTGGCACGCTATGCACCGGATGAAGTTGATACAGATGCTAAGAGAAAAGAAAAATTTCTTGAAGGACTTAATGATGAGTTGAACCTACAGCTAGTTGTTGCCTATGTCCCAACTTATCAATCACTCTGTGACAAAGCCATCATTTTGGAAAACAAGATGAATCAAGTTGAGAACAAAAAGAGGAAGCGTAAACTCAAGAACTATTCAGGATCATCAAAGAAGAAGCATTCATTCAAAAGGATCGATGAAGATTCTGAACCACATCAGTATCACCACAACAACAATGGAAGTGAGAATAATGGAAATGATACTGACAATGGAGATGACCTTGGTCAGAATCAACAAGACAAATTCAGGAAGAAAGACATTAGCGATTCTGAGCTATACCGCAAGGAACTTGGACACTATGCATCAAACTGTCCTGAGAAGAAAAAGAAAAAGGCTGCTAGAAGAGCCAATGGAAATGACTCCAATGTGACCCAGAAAGGACATGTGAACCACATTGACATGGATGGAAACGTTGAAGAGATAGAAGAAGTGGATGACAGTATTTAGATAACTCAGTTGAGTCAAATAAGGATTCCTTGTCTGAATATCAAGTGTTGAACCTATAGACAAGAGAACCATCAATGTAACCCTATGAGACTTTATTTTAAGGGTGGTAGTACCCTAGTTGCCTTCAAGCCAACTTGTAACCCAAGCCTTCCCAAATCTCGGGGACGAGATTTCTTTTAAGGGTGGTAGCCTGTCACATTCCAAGATTTTCCAAATCTTGTAATGTGAAAAATAAATAAACAAAATAATTTTTTGTTGAAAATCAGGGTGAAAAGAAACTTTTGTTTCTAAAAGGAAACTTAAAATTCCATCTTGAACAAACTTTGGCTAAAGTTTGAATTCAACAAAAAATCCAAATCAAGGGAAATGCATTCCTCAATGAAGGTATCTGGAAATTTGAACACTTGGAAAATAAATCCAAATCCCTAACCCTAATGGAAGGAAATCATTTTCCAAAGTATCTCCAAATCTATGGATTTGATCCATACCAAATCTGATCAACAAATGTTCACAAAGGATCAAGAAAGACCATAGAGATTGGTTTCACCTAGTTTGGAACCATGGACAAAACCTTACGAATATAAAAAGATAAGGAAATTGAATTTCCAAAGCTAATAAAGCCCTTACCAAAAACCCATACCATTTGGTGAACAATTAATCCTAAAGGGATTTATAAAGATAAACATTTATCAAAGGAAAATAAATTGTTTTGGAAACACTGTTTTAGATCTTTTAATAAAAGACTTTGGTTTCAAATGAAAAGATAAGCCAAATTAATTTTGGCCAAACTTTTGAAATAAAATATTTTGTTTTGATAAAGTGAGTAAAGGTTTATTTAAATAAAATAAAGGATTTAAATATCCAATTTTATTTAAGTAAAAGCTTTTCCCATTTTAAATGAACACCAAGTATTTTATTACTACTTTGAAATCTTTTATTAGAAGGTTTTGCTTTGATTAAAATGAGTAAAGGTTTGTTTAAATAAAATAATAAGGATTTAAATATCCAATTTTATTTAAGTAAAGGCTTTCCCATTTTAATTAAAACACCAAAACTTATTTATTTATTTAAATAAGTTTCCAAGTATTCCTTATTTTCAAATAAAACCTACTGGTTTGTTTTTGAAAATAATTGGATTTCAAATGGAAATTTTATTAAATAAATCAAAACCCTATTTTTATTAAATAAAGATCCATTTTATTTAATTATTAAATGGATCCTAAAATAAATAAAAATATTATTTCATTTTGGACTTTGGTTGATGTCTTAAACAGAACCAAATTCAAATGAAAAGTTTGTTGTTTGTTTGAATTGATTTGAGTGTTGTTTGAATGTTTGAGTATTTGATGGAAATTCAAAATAGAAAAAGAATTAGAAAAGAATAAAACAAACAGACAGAAAAAAAATAGAGTTGGACCGACCCAGCCCAACTAGCCAACAGGCCCAACAAACCAGCCCAGCTCCACACCCCGAAGAAAAACGGTTGGCACCAATTAGTTAACCCACACCCTCAATGACCAGTGGACCCCACACTCACGCACTCTCTCTCACAGACAACCTGGACCCACTTTCCCAGCCATCGTCTTCAACGAGACCCCGTCGCCCTGACCGTTGCTGTGAGGTTACTCCGGCGTTGATTGCGCATGAAGGAGGCATTGATTCCTCGCAATAACCCTGCCCCTTTAAACGCCAGTGATTCCTCTCTCATTCCCCTCTGACTCCTCCCTCAAGCACGCCCCCAGGCCGAGGAATTTTGCCCTATACCCCCTCTGCCTCCGACAACTTCCCCGGTCAATTCCGGCGAACCACGGCCGCCCCTCGACTCCCTCTACACGCAGGCATATTCACCACATCCAGGCGCATCCACCTGTGCCCTTTGTACGACCGCGGGCGCTCCAGAGCGTCGGCAACGACAACCTCCAGCACCGCCGCCACGCAAACTCCGGCGACCAGCCACCGGTAAACCAGACCACCCCTTGTCCTTCCGATGTTACTCCCGTGTTCGATTACTGCGCCGCATCTAATGCCACCTCTATTTTCCTCTGGCGTGCACCGTAGCCTCGCCACCATCTTCAGCGAGAGCACCGGCGGCAAGGACTCCGACGAGCAATCTAGGACAGTCCCGTGCGCCCCTTCGACCGAAGCGAGCAGGTTGAGCATCCCCGTGCCTCGGCGATCACGGTGAGCCTACTCCCTACTCCTCTTGCGTCCTGCTTCGCCAGCGCCGCCACTGACCGACCATCGCCTCCACGCGACAGAGTCCAGCGCCGCCAGTTCCTGGCTGATACAATGTGAGCCGTTAGATCACGATCCTATGCACACGATAGATCCACTTATCGAAGAGGTACGAGTGATCCTGTGCCGCTCGATCTGTTTAATCCGACGACCATAGCGTGATCCACACCGAACCGGTATCGACCAATAGGAGCAGCGCCAGTTATTAGGTTTAAAAACAGAATTAGAAAACAGAAACTTTTGCCAATTTCAAACCCATGTATCTTTTGATCCACACGTCCAAAATTTACAAATTTTATGTCGCTGGAATCAGCAAGACAAGCCCTAGCCAACATTGCCCTTAGTTTAGCAAATAGTACCTGTTAGCTTGTTTAATTTTGTAGATTCTTTTGTGTGCTTGCTAACATTAGAAAAATCATTTAAAAATGATATTTAGGTTAAAACCTTTGCAATTTAGTTTGTTGTGACCTTACTGACCCTAGGAACCAACCCATAGTTTGGAAAGTGATTTTGGAAAAGAATAGGATGGATTAATTAGTTTAGTCCATTTCTAGCTAACTAAAACTATTTGTTTTGTTTATGAAAATGCTTTCATAAAGAAAACTTTGGAGAAAATGTTTTGAACCAAACCTACTGACCCAAGACACCAAGTTTTGCAATAGCAACTCATTTGGTGAAAAACATAAAGTTTTGCCTTGATAGAATTATTTTCCACCACATAAAATGATGAATGGATTTTAAAATGGTTTTTGAGCAAAACCCTCTAACCAATGACTTTGCCATTTTGGTAAATGACCAATTTGGAACTTACAAAGTTTAGAAGCCTAGTGGAGACCATCCTTACAATAGAACCAACCTTTTGCATGCTTATGCCTGACTTAGATTCCATTGCTTTGTGAGTGTGAAATTGTTTGTTTGACTTTGTTTGGAATGTTAGTTGATTTTGTGTTTGCTTGATTGACTTGTAGTGAAGTTAGAGAAGTGTGAGACTAGCAAGATCAAGGAGTGAACCATCATTCCCTACCCAAAAAGGCAAGTTACACTATCATACAAAAGTCCTACTATTTTCATTATACTTAGTGGATTTTGAAAACATGCATGAAAACTATTTTTATACTTATGCTATGCTAAATCCTAATAGGATTCCCTCACCTTACTTAGTGAAAACCTTGTAGATGTACATGCTTAGCCATGCTATATTTTGAAAAGAGATACATGTTGAGATTTTACAAAGTTGAGAAAAGGACTTGTGTTTTATATAATAAAACAAGGACTCAATGAACCACCTAGGTGGAGGATACTTTAAGTTTTGGAGAAGGTGGCAACAAAAGGAACCATTCTATGGCAATCTCTTTGTGTTGTGCTCCAAAAGAAAACCCACCTAGGAAACTTAGAGATTGAACATGCTTCTCCAATTGTGGCTTTCGTGTGCAACCACATGCTATTATGGCTCTGGCTTAGTCAATTACATTAGGAAGACCCATACATTGTCTTTAGTTACCAGACATGGGGATCTGGAATGCTTCATGGGGGCTAAAGACAAGCTAGCAATGGTGTATGGGAGGACCTTTTGGAAAGACTTGTCATATTCTCAATCTGCAAGATATTCCATCTTGGTGAGTACTAATCCAGACCCTTTGGTGGCAACAAGATGAGAGTGTGACATGTGGGTAAAGTGTACAACTTCTGCAGAAGATAATAAAATCTAAGTACTTAGCCGTGTCCCCGGTTATGGACAATCTTGAGCAACTAAAGGCACGAAGCTATGGAAGATCTCGACATTCTAATTTCTAAAAGAAAACTTTTAAAACTTGATGCACTCGGAGTTACCAAGAAGCTCAAGAGATTTTGACAAAACTTGATGCACTTGGAATTACCAAGAAGCTCAAGAGATTTTGACAAAACTTGATGCACTTGGAATTACCAAGAAGCTCAAGAGATTTTGACAAAACTTGATGCACTTGGAATTACCAAGAAACTCAAGATATTTTGACAAAACTTGATGCACTTGGAGTTACTAAGGTGCTCAAGAGATTTTTGACAAGGACTTGAACACTTGGGTTTTACCAAGGAGTTCAAGAGATTTATGCAAGGAGATTTGACAAAGGACCAAAAACCATTTTTGAAAAGTTAGGATAAAATATTGCTTTATGCAAATGAGCCTGAAACTCTACTTAGCCAAATATGCATGTAGTGATAGGATCCACCTATATTACACATAGAAGTGAAACTTGCCAATACAATTCAAATGTATTGACCCTTGTGGCTGTAACTTATTATGTTGCAGGTTTGATTGTTTTTAGTGAAGATTGACTGATTAGGATTACAAAGCCTACAACCAACATGTCTGCCTGTGGCGCTTTGAAGATGAAGGACCCATGACTATAGTTATTCCGCTGCAATGTAATGTAAATAGCCAATGAGCTATGTTTGATGTAATAAAATTATTTTATTCCTGGTTATAAAGTTGTATTATGACCTTTGTTTCTTTATATTACATCTAAACTGTGGATGCTAGCTATTGATCCAGGGACTAGCATTGTAAACACAGGGGACTCAATCTTATTAAAGGTTGGGGACGCTACAAATGTGGTCTAGGAAAAGAACACACACGCAATGACACCAATGGATCGGTGTGATTTATTAAATGAACACACATGCAATGACATCTTTCGGATCAGTGTGGTTTATGAAAAGAACACACAAGCAAAGACATCTATGGTTCAACACAGTTTATAAAAAGAACAGACATGCAATGACATCTAGTGGATCCATGTGGTTTTCGAAAAGATCACACATGCAATGACACTAGTGGATCCATGTGGTTTATGAAATGAACAAACATGCAATGACATCTAGGGGATCAGTGTTGTTTATGAAAAGAACACACAATTAATGACATCTAGCGGATACATGTGTTTTATCAAATGATCACACATGCAATGACATCTAGTGGATCCATCTGGTTTATGAAATGAATACACATGTAATGATATCTAGTGGATCCATGTGGTTTATGAAAAGATCACACATGCAATGACATTAGTGGATCAGTGTGGTTTATGAAGAGATCACACATTCAATGACATCTAGTGGATCAGTGTGGTTTATGAAAAGAACACACATGCGATGACATCTAGTGAATCCATGTGGTTTATGAAAAGAACTCACATGTAATGACATCTAGTGGATCCATGTGGTTTTGGAAAAGAACACACATGCAATGACATCTAGTCGATCCATGTGGTTTATGAAAAGAACACACATGCAATGACACTAGTGGATCCATGTGGTTTAGGAAAAGAACACACATTTAATGAAATCTAGTGGATCAATGTGGTTTATGAAAAGAACACACATGCAATGACATCTAGTGGATAAGTGCGGTTTATGAAAAGAACAAACATGCAATGACATCTAGTGGACCCATGTGGTTTATGAAAAGAACACACATGCAATTACATCAGTGGATCCATGTGGTTTATGAAAAGAACACACATGCACTGACATCTAGTGGATCCATGTGGCTTATGAAAAGAACACACATGCAATGACTTATAGTGGATCCATGTGGTTTATGAAAAGAACCCACACTTAATGACATCTAGTGAATCCATGTGATTTATGAAATGAACACATGCAATGACATCTAGTGGATCAATGTGGTCTAGAAAAAGAACAAACATGCAATGACACTAGTGGATCAGTTTGGTTTATGAAATGACCACACATGCAATGACATCTTTCGGATCAGTGTGGTTTATGAAAAGAACACACATGCAATGACATCAGTGGATCAGTCTGGTTTATGAAAAGAATACACATGCAATGACATCCAGTGGATCCATGTGGTTTATGAAGAGAACACACATTTAATGACATCTAGTGGATCCATGTGTTTTATGAAATGAACACACATGCAATGAAATCTAGTGGATCCATCTGGTTGATGAAATGAATACACATGTAATGACATCTAGTGGATCCATTTGGTTTATGAAAAGAACACACATGCAATGACATTAGTGGATCAGTGTGGTTTATGAAAAGATCACACATTCAATGACATTTAGTGGATCAGTGTGGTTTATGAAAAGAACACACATGCAATGACATCTAGTGGATCAGTCTCTTTTTTCAAAAGAACACACATGTAATGACATCTAGTGGATCCATGTGGTTAATGAAAAGAACACACATGCGATGACATCTAGTGAATCCATGTGGTTTATGAAAAGAACTCACATGTAATGATATCTAGTGGATCCATGTGGTTTTGGAAAAGAACACACATGCAATGACATCTAGTGGATCCATGTGGTTTATGAAAAGAACACACATGCAATGACACTAGTGGATCCATGTGGTTTAGGAAAAGAACACACATTTAATGACATCTAGTGGATCAATGTGGTTTATGAAAAGAACACACATGCAATGACATCTAGTGGATAAGTGCGGTTTATGAAAAGAACAAATATGCAATGACATCTAGTGGACCCATGTGGTTTATGAAAAGAACACACATGCAATTAGATCAGTAGATCCATGTGGTTTATGAAAAGAACAAACACGCACTGACATCTACTGGATCCATGTGGCTTATGAAAAGAACACACATGCAACGACAAATAGTGGATCCATGTGGTTTATGAAAAGAACCCACACTTAATGACATCTAGTGAATCCATCTGATTTTTGAAATGAACACACATGCAATGACATCTAGTGGATCAATGTGGTCTAGGAAAAGGACACACATGCAATGACACCAGTGGATCAGTGTGGTTTATGAAATGAACACACATGCAATGACATCTTTCGGATCAGTGTGTTTATGAAAAGTGCAATCACATAAGTGGACCAATGTGGTTTATGAAAAGAACACACATGCAATGACATCTAGTGGATCCATTTGGTTTACAAGAAGAACACACATGCAATAACACTAGTGGATCCATGTGGTTTATGAAATGAACACACATGCAATGACATCTAGTGGATCCATGTGGTTTACAAAAAGAACACACATGAAATGAACTAGTGGATCAGTGTTATGAAAAAAAACACATGCAATGACATCTAGTGGATAAGTGTGGTTTATGAAAAGAACACACATGCAATGACATCTAGTGGATCGGTGTGGTTTCTGAAAAGAACACACATACAATGTCATCTAGTTGATCAGTGTGGTTTATGAAAAGAACACACATGCAATGAGAACTAGTGGATACATGTGGTTTATGAAAAGAACACACATGCAATGACATCTAGTGAATCCATATGGTTTATCAAAAGAACACACATGTATTGACATCTAGTGGATCCATGTGGTTTATGAAAAGAACACACATGCAATGACATTAGTGGATCAGTGTGGTTTATGAAGAGATCACACATTCAATGACATCTAGTGGATCAGTGTGGTTTATGAAAAGAACACACATGCGATGACATCTAGTGAATCCATGTGGTTTATGAAAAGAACTCACATGTAATGACATCTAGTGGATCCATGTGGTTTTGGAAAAGAACACACATGCAATGACATCTAGTCGATCCATGTGGTTTATGAAAAGAACACACATGCAATGACACTAGTGGATCCATGTGGTTTAGGAAAAGAACACACATTTAATGAAATCTAGAGGATCAATGTGGTTTATGAAAAGAACACACATGCAATGACATCTAGTGGATAAGTGCGGTTTATGAAAAGAACAAACATGCAATGACATCTAGTGGACCCATGTGGTTTATGAAAAGAACACACATGCAATTACATCAGTGGATCCATGTGGTTTATGAAAAGAACACACATGCACTGACATCTAGTGGATCCATGTGGCTTATGAAAAGAACACACATGCAATGACTTATAGTGGATCCATGTGGTTTATGAAAAGAACCCACACTTAATGACATCTAGTGAATCCATGTGATTTATGAAATGAACACATGCAATGACATCTAGTGGATCAATGTGGTCTAGGAAAAGAACAAACATGCAATGACACTAGTGGATCAGTTTGGTTTATGAAATGACCACACATGCAATGACATCTTTCGGATCAGTGTGGTTTATGAAAAGAACACACATGCAATGACATCAGTGGATCAGTCTGGTTTATGAAAAGAATACACATGCAATGACATCCAGTGGATCCATGTGGTTTATGAAGAGAACACACATTTAATGACATCTAGTGGATCCATGTGTTTTATGAAATGAACACACATGCAATGAAATCTAGTGGATCCATCTGGTTGATGAAATGAATACACATGTAATGACATCTAGTGGATCCATTTGGTTTATGAAAAGAACACACATGCAATGACATTAGTGGATCAGTGTGGTTTATGAAAAGATCACACATTCAATGACATTTAGTGGATCAGTGTGGTTTATGAAAAGAACACACATGCAATGACATCTAGTGGATCAGTCTCTTTTTTCAAAAGAACACACATGTAATGACATCTAGTGGATCCATGTGGTTAATGAAAAGAACACACATGCGATGACATCTAGTGAATCCATGTGGTTTATGAAAAGAACTCACATGTAATGATATCTAGTGGATCCATGTGGTTTTGGAAAAGAACACACATGCAATGACATCTAGTGGATCCATGTGGTTTATGAAAAGAACACACATGCAATGACACTAGTGGATCCATGTGGTTTAGGAAAAGAACACACATTTAATGACATCTAGTGGATCAATGTGGTTTATGAAAAGAACACACATGCAATGACATCTAGTGGATAAGTGCGGTTTATGAAAAGAACAAATATGCAATGACATCTAGTGGACCCATGTGGTTTATGAAAAGAACACACATGCAATTAGATCAGTAGATCCATGTGGTTTATGAAAAGAACACACACGCACTGACATCTACTGGATCCATGTGGCTTATGAAAAGAACACACATGCAACGACATATAGTGGATCCATGTGGTTTATGAAAAGAACCCACACTTAATGACATCTAGTGAATCCATCTGATTTTTGAAATGAACACACATGCAATGACATCTAGTGGATCAATGTGGTCTAGGAAAAGAACACACATGCAATGACACCAGTGGATCAGTGTGGTTTATGAAATGAACACACATGCAATGACATCTTTCGGATCAGTGTGTTTATGAAAAGTGCAATCACATAAGTGGACCAATGTGGTTTATGAAAAGAACACACATGCAATGACATCTAGTGGATCCATTTGGTTTACGAAAAGAACACACATGCAATAACACTAGTGGATCCATGTGGTTTATGAAATGAACACACATGCAATGACATCTAGTGGATCCATGTGGTTTACGAAAAGAATACACATGAAATGAACTAGTGGATCAGTGTTATGAAAAAAAAACATGCAATGACATCTAGTGGATAAGTGTGGTTTATGAAAAGAACACACATGCAATGACATCTAGTGGATCGGTGTGGTTTCTGAAAAGAACACACATACAATGTCATCTAGTTGATCAGTGTGGTTTATGAAAAGAACACACATGCAATGAGAACTAGTGGATACATGTGGTTTATGAAAAGAACACACATGCAATGACATATAGTGAATCCATATGGTTTATCAAAAGAACACACATGTATTGACATCTAGTGAATCCATGTGGTTTATGAAAATAACACACATGCAATGACATTAGTGGTTCAATGTGGTTTATAAAAAGAACACACATGCAATGTCATCTAGTGGATCAGTGTGGTTTATGAAAAGAACACACATGTAATGACATCTAGGGGATTAGTGTGGTTTATGAAAATTACACACATGCAATGACATCTAGTGGATCGGTGTGGTTTATGAAAAGAACACACATGCAATGACATCTAGTGGATCCATGTGGTTTTGGAAAAGAACACACATGCAATGACATCTAGTGGATCCATGTGGTTTATGAAAAGAACGCACATGCAATGACACTAGTGGATCCACGTAGTTTAGGAAAAAATAACACAAATGCAATGACATCTAGTGGATCAGTGTGGCTTATGAAAAGAACGCACATGCAATGACGTCTAGTGGATAAGTGTGGTCTATGAAAAGAACACACATGCAATGACATCTAGTAGATCCATGTGGTTTATGAAAAGAACACACATGCTATGACATCAGTGGATCCATGTGGTTTATGAAAAGAACACACATGCACTGACATCTAGTGGATCCATTTGGTTTATGAAAAGAACACACATGCAATGACATATACTGGATCCATGTGGTTTATGAAAAGAACACATATGTAATGACATCTAATGGATCCATGTGGTTTATTAAATGACCATACATGCAATGACATCTAGTGGATCACTGTGGTCTAGGAAAAGAACACACATGCAATGACACCAATGGATCGGTGTGATTTATGAAATGAACACACATGCAATGACATCTTTCGGATCAGTGTGGTTTATGAAAAGAACACACATGCAAAGACATATGTGGTTCAACACAGTTTATAAAAAGAACACACATGCAATGACATCTAGTGGATCCATGTGGTTTACGAAAAGATCACACATGCAATGACACTAGTGGATCCATGTGGTTTATGAAATCAACAAACATGCAATGACATCTAGTGGATCAGTGTTGTTTATGAAAAGAACACACATTTAATGACATCTAGTGGATCCATGTGTTTTATGAAATGAACACACATGCAATGACATCTAGTGGATCCATGTGGTTTATAAAATGAATACACATGTAATGACATCTAGTGGATCCATGTGGTTTATGAAAAGATCACACATGCAATGACATTAGTGGATCAGTGTGGTTTATGAAGAGATCACACATTCAATGACATCTAGTGGGTCAGTGTGGTTTATGAAAAGAACACACATGCAATGACATCTAGTGGATCCATGTGGTTTATGAAAAGAACACATATGCAATGACATTAGTGGTTCAATGTGGTTTATAAAAAGAACACACATGCGACGACATCTAGTGGATCCATGTGGTTTATGAAAATAACACACATGCAATGACATCTAGTGGATCCATGTGGTTTTGGAAAAGAACACACATGCAATGACAGCCAGTGGATCCATGTGGTTTATGAAAAGAACGCACATGCAATGACACTAGTGGATCCATGTAGTTTAGGAAAAAATAACGCTGATGCAATGACATCTAGTGGATCAGTGTGGTTTATGAAAAGAACACACATGCAATGACATCTAGTGGATAAGTGTGGTTTATGAAAAGAACACACATGCAATGACATCTAGTAGATCCATGTGGTTTATGAAAAGAACACACATGCAATGACATCAGTGGATCCATGTGCTTTATGAAAAGAACACACATGCACTGACATCTACTGGATCCATTTGGTTTATGAAAAGAACACACATGCAATGACATATACTGGATCCATGTGGTTTATGAAAAGAACACATATGTAATGACATCTAGTGGATCCATGTGGTTTATTAAATGAACATACATGCAATGACATCTAGTGGATCAATGTGGTCTAGGAAAAGAACACACATGCAATGACACCAATGGATCGGTGTGATTTATGAAATGAACACACATGCAATGACATCTTATGAAACATGCAAATAAAGAAGACATATTCAACACATGTTTTTATAAAAAGAAAGAAAACACATGCAACATACATCTAGTGGATCCACATGGTTTTTAAAAGATCACACATGCAATGACACTAGTGGATCCATGTGGTTTATGAAAAGAACACACATGCAATGACATCTAGTGGATCCATGTTGTTTATGAAAAGAACACATTTAATGACATCTAGTGGATCCATGTGTTTTATGAAATGAACACACATGCAATGACATCTAGTGGATCCATGTGGTTTATCAAATGAATACACATGTAATGACATCTAGTGGATCCATGTGGTTTATGAAAAGATCACACATGCAATGACATTAGTGGATCAGTGTGGTTTATGAAGAGATCACACATTCAATGACATCTAGTGGGTCAGTGTGGTTTATGAAAAGAACACACATGCAATGACATCTAGTGGATCCATGTGGTTTATGAAAAGAACACACATGCAATGACATTAGTGGTTCAATGTGGTTTATAAAAAGAACACACATGCTACGACATCTAGTGGATCCATGTGGTTTATGAAAAGAACACACATGCAATGACATCTAGTGGATCCATGTGGTTTTGGAAAAGAACACACATGCAATGACATCCAGTGGATCCATGTGGTTTATGAAAAGAACGCACATGCAATGACACTAGTGGATCCATGTAGTTTAGTAAAAAATAACGCTGATGCAATGACATCTAGTGGATCAGTGTGGTTTATGAAAAGAACACACATGCAATGACATCTAGTGGATAAGTGTGGTTTATGAAAAGAACACACATGCAATGACATCTAGTAGATCCATGTGGTTTATGAAAAGAACACACATGCAATGACATCAGTGGATCCATGTGCTTTATGAAAAGAACACACATGCACTGACATCTACTGGATCCATTTGGTTTATGAAAAGAACACACATGCAATGACATATACTGGATCCATGTGGTTTATGAAAAGAACACATATGTAATGACATCTAGTGGATCCATGTGGTTTATTAAATGAACATACATGCAATGACATCTAGTGGATCAATGTGGTCTAGGAAAAGAACACACATGCAATGACACCAATGGATCGGTGTGATTTATGAAATGAACACACATGCAATGACATCTTTCGGATCAGTGTGGTTTATGAAAAGAACACACATGCAAAGACATATGTGGTTCAACACAGTTTATAAAAAGAACACACCTGCAATGACATCTAGTGGATCCATGTGGTTTACGAAAAGATCACACATGCAATGACACTAGTGGATCCATGTGGTTTATGAAATCAACAAACATGCAATGACATCTAGTGGATCAGTGTTGTTTATGAAAAGAACACACATTTAATGACATCTAGTGGATCCATGTGTTTTATGAAATGAACACACATGCAATGACATCTAGTGGATCCATGTGGTTTATCAAATGAATACACATGTAATGACATCTAGTGGATCCATGTGGTTTATGAAAAGATCACACATGCAATGACATTAGTGGATCAGTGTGGTTTATGAAGAGATCACACATTCAATGACATCTAGTGGGTCAGTGTGGTTTATGAAAAGAACACACATGCAATGACATCTAGTGGATCCATGTGGTTTATGAAAAGAACACACATGCAATGACATTAGTGGTTCAATGTGGTTTATAAAAAGAACACACATGCTACGACATCTAGTGGATCCATGTGGTTTATGAAAAGAACACACATGCAATGACATCTAGTGGATCCATGTGGTTTTGGAAAAGAACACACATGCAATGACATCCAGTGGATCCATGTGGTTTATGAAAAGAACGCACATGCAATGACACTAGTGGATCCATGTAGTTTAGTAAAAAATAACGCTGATGCAATGACATCTAGTGGATCAGTGTGGTTTATGAAAAGAACACACATGCAATGACATCTAGTGGATAAGTGTGGTTTATGAAAAGAACACACATGCAATGACATCAGTGGATCCATGTGCTTTATGAAAAGAACACACATGCACTGACATCTACTGGATCCATTTGGTTTATGAAAAGAACACACATGCAAT
Organism: Avena insularis; assembly: GCA_023614405.1. NCBI lineage: Eukaryota > Viridiplantae > Streptophyta > Magnoliopsida > Poales > Poaceae > Avena > Avena insularis. Next base: position 323,346,197 of record CM042686.1, read on the forward strand.
GACATATACTGGATCCATGTGGTTTATGAAAAGAACACATATGTAATGACATCTAGTGGATCCATGTGGTTTATTAAATGAACATACATGCAATGACATCTAGTGGATCAATGTGGTCTAGGAAAAGAACACACATGCAATGACACCAATGGATCGGTGTGATTTATGAAATGAACACACATGCAATGACATCTTTCGGATCAGTGTGGTTTATGAAAAGAACACACATGCAAAGACATATGTGGTTCAACACAGTTTATCAAAAGAACACACATGCAATGACATCTAGTGGATCCATGTGGTTTACGAAAAGATCACACATGCAATGACACTAGTGGATCCATGTGGTTTATGAAATCAACAAACATGCAATGACATCTAGTGGATCAGTGTTGTTTATGAAAAGAACACACATTTAATGACATCTAGTGGATCCATGTGTTTTATGAAATGAACACACATGCAATGACATCTAGTGGATCCATGTGGTTTATCAAATGAATACACATGTAATGACATCTAGTGGATCCATGTGGTTTATGAAAAGATCACACATGCAATGACATTAGTGGATCAGTGTGGTTTATGAAGAGATCACACATTCAATGACATCTAGTGGGTCAGTGTGGTTTATGAAAAGAACACACATGCAATGACATCTAGTGGATCCATGTGGTTTATGAAAAGAACACACATGCAATGACATTAGTGGTTCAATGTGGTTTATAAAAAGAACACACATGCTACGACATCTAGTGGATCCATGTGGTTTATGAAAAGAACACACATGCAATGACATCTAGTGGATCCATGTGGTTTTGGAAAAGAACACACATGCAATGACAGCCAGTGGATCCATGTGGTTTATGAAAAGAACGCACATGCAATGACACTAGTGGATCCATGTAGTTTAGGAAAAAATAACGCTGATGCAATGACATCTAGTGGATCAGTATGGTTTATGAAAAGAACACACATGCAATGACATCTAGTGGATAAGTGTGGTTTATGAAAAGAACACACATGCAATGACATCTAGTAGATCCATGTGGTTTATGAAAAGAACACACATGCAATGACATCAGTGGATCCATGTGCTTTATGAAAAGAACACACATGCACTGACATCTAGTGGATCCATTTGGTTTATGAAAAGAACACACATGCAATGACATATACTGGATCCATGTGGTTTATGAAAAGAACACACATGTAATGACATCTAGTCGATCCATGTGGTTTATGAAATGAACATACATGCAATGACATCTAGTGGATCAATGTGGTCTAGGAAAATAACACACATGCAATGACACCAATGGATCAGTGTGATTTATGAAATGAACACGCATGCAATGACATCTTTCGGATCAGTGTGGTTTATGAAAACAACACACATGCAAAGACATATGTGGTTCAACACAGCTTATAAAAAGAACACACATGCAATGACATCTAAAGGATCCATGTAGTTTACGAAAAGATCACACATGCAATGACAGTAGTGGATCCATGTGGTGTATGAAATGAACAAACATGCAATGACATCTAGTGGATCAGTGTTGTTTATGAAAAGAACACACATTTAATGACATCTAGTGGATCCATGTGTTTTATGAAATGAACACACATCCAATGATATCTAGTGGATCCATGTGGTTTATGAAATGAATACACATGTAATGACATCTAGTGGATCCATGTGGTTTATGAAAAGAACACACATGCAATGACATTAGTGGATCAGTGTGGTTTATGAAAAGATCACACATTCAATGACATCTACTGGATCAGTGTGGTTTATGAAAATAACACACATGCAATGACATCTAGTGGATCAGTGTGGTTTATCAAAAGAACACACATGTAATGACATCTAGTGGATCCATGTGGTTTATGAAAAGAACACACATGCGATGACATCTAGTGAATCCATGTGGTTTATGAAAATAACTCACATGTAATGACATCTAGTGGATCCATGTGGTTTTGGAAAAGAACACACAAGCAATGACATCTAGTGGATGCATGTGGTTTATGAAAAGAACACACATGCAATGACACTAGTGGATCCATGTGGTTTAGGAAAAGAACACACATTTAATGACATCTAGTGGATCAATGTGGTTTATGAAAAGAAAACACATGCAATGACATCTAGTGGATAAGTGAAGTTTATGAAAAGAACAAACATGCAATGACATCTAGTGGACACATGTGGTTTATGAAAAGAACACACATGCAATTACATCAGTGGATCCATGTGGTTTATGAAAAGAGCACACATGCACTGACATCTAGTGGATCCATGTGGCTTATGAAAAGAACACACATGTAATGACATATAGTGGATCCATGTGGTTTATGAAAAGAACCAACACTTAATGACATCTAGTGAATCCATGTGATTTATGAAATGAACACACATACAATACATCTGGTGGATCAATGTGGTCTGGGAAAATAACACACATGCAATGACACAAGTGGATCAGTGTGGTTTATGAAATGAACACACATGCAATGACATCTTTCGGATCAGTGTGGTTTATGAAAAGTGCTATGACATAAGTGGATCAATGTGGTTTATGAAAAGAACACACATGCAATGACATCTAGTGGATCCATGTGGTTTATGAAAAGAACACACATGCAATAACACTAGTGGATCCATGTGGTTTATGAAATGAACACACATGCAATGATATCTAGTGGATCCATGTGGTTTACGAAAAGAACACACATGAAGTGAACTAGTGGATAAGTGTTATGAAAAAAACACATGCAATGACATCTAGTGGATAAGTGTGGTTTATGAAAAGAACACACATGCAATGACATCTAGTGGATCAATATGGTTTATGAAAAGAACACACATGCAATGTCATCTAGTTGGTCAGTGCGGTTTATGAAAAGAACACACATGCAATGAAAACTAGTGGATACATGTGGTTTATGAAAAGAACACACATGCAATGACATCAGTGGTTCAACATGGTTTATAAAAAGAACACACATGCAATGACATCTAGTGAATCCATGTGGTTTATGAAAAGATCACACATGCAATGAGATCTATGAAGGGTTCCGTAGCAGAAAACAAAAAATTTCTATCTACTTGAACACTAATACCAGGATCTATACTATGTAGACATAAGTAACGGAGAAGGAATATAGTACTCATACCTTTGCAGAATGAGGCACACCTTACATAGGAAGGCGTATATTGATGAAGACGAGCAGCACCCCAAGTGTGGTGCCTCTGATGTTCGTCACACGTCCGGTGTAGGGACGTCAACCGGGCTCCGATCCAGCCGAGCAGCAGAACAAGTAGATGCCGAATCGCCGATCACACAACGGTAGCGTGAAGGTGGAGAACTCAACCACGAGATCCTCCCCAATATTACGGGGAAGTCCTCAGCAGGTGAGAGAGAGAGAATGAGAGAAATGGGTGATTTCCAACGGGGAGGGGGGCCCTTTATATAGTGGGAGGGGGGGCGCACCACCCAGGGGCCAGGCGGGGTGGGACTAATCCCCACACCCGCCGGCCACCTTGGGACAGCTGCCGGCCCTAGGTAGGCCCCACTGGGGCGGCCCACAGCCCTAGGCCGGTTGGCCCCCACTCCCTAGGCGCCTTGCCCACTTGGGCCTCCCTTCCGGTGAGGCCCATTAGCAATATAGTGCCTTCTAAAATAAAATAAAAAATATATTTAATATTAATTCTCCAATTAACATTTAAATATACATATTATATTATCTCTTCACTCCGGACCCCTTTCCGATCTCCATCGGATGTTACCGAAACTATTCTGGTCTCTCTCTCTATTTCTCATACGATGCCTCATCTACCCTAAGCGTCCCTACCCTTAAGCATGACATCCTTCGGTTCGGAAACACTCCGGACATGATAGAGACGACTCTCATATCAATGATCAACAGAGGGACTTGGATGGCCATGTGACCCCCGTGCGTTTCACGAATACAATCGCTCGAACCATGAGATAGTCGTTCCCTATTCCCTTTGTCACTCGATACCTAATTCATCCGAGACTTGATCTTTGGTATCTGCATACCTTAGTTCGATCTCGTTACTGATGAACTTGTTTTCTCGTTCTCATGTCATTGCATTCCTTGACCTAGTCACATGCTTGCAAGCTTCATTAATGCAATGTCACCGAGATGGCCACATGTATCTATCCGTTACACAGACTAGACAAATCCTGGTCTTGATATGTACTCCTCTACGCATCCCTTCGGAAAACCTGAGTTGCACCTTTTTGGTCACCCTGTTATGAGATGACTCTTGAGAACCATCTAAGCTTCTTCCGGAATGGTGATTTACATTACCTCGCAGTCAAAGGATCGGGTTACAAGGTTTTTTGTGTTTTATCATCAATGGTGAACTTTGTAACTAGATCTCATGAAGATATAACGGTCGAATGTTTGTCTATCATGTTATTCAACTAATAACATGACCTCATTGTTAGTTGGCATAAATTCCCATGGTCTTGAAACATAGACCATCCTTATGAACAATGAACTAGTTCACTAGAGGTAACTAGAGACACGGTTTCTTTACATACCGCACGAGTATTAACGTTTCGTATTAACACAGTTATAGCACCGTATGAAACGTATTATGAACATACAGGAGAAGTATCAAATAATACACTTTATTATTTGCCTCTAGGGCATAACTCCTTCAATCTCCCACTTGCACTAGAGTATAAACAAAACTAGTTTACAATAGGCAGGAATCTAACACCAATGGAATCTCTGTGTTGTTCATGCTTGTCTAGATGGAGAGTTTTCGTCAACGGATCTGCTACATTCAGTTCCGTATCTACTTTGCAAATCTTGAGTTCACCTTTGTCAACGTTCTGCCGGATGACGTGAAATCTAAGCTTGATGTGTTTGGCCGTGTAATGAGTTCTTGGTTCCCTTGCATTTGCAATAGCTCCCGTGTTATCACAATAGATCGTCATGGGGTCTTGCGCATTGGGAAAAACTCCCAGTTCAATGACGAAATTCCTTAGCCAAACAGCTTCATTTGCTGCATCAGCTACAACAATGTATTCAGATTCCATTGAAGATTGTTCCACCACCGGTTGCTTCTTGCTCTTCCAGCTTACCGCCCCACCATTTACCAAGAAAACAAATCTTGTCTGAGACTTTGACTCATCATGATTTGAATTCCAGCTCGCATCTACGTAACCTGTTACGTTTAGAGCTTCATCATTTCCTCCATAGATTAGGAACATATCCTTTCTTCTTCTCAGATACTTTAGGATATTTTTCATAGCTATCTAGTGATCCGGTCCTGGATTACTCTGATATCGGCTCGTCAAACTAAGAGCCAATGCCACATCAGGTCGGGTACTAAGCATTGCATACATGATAGATCCTATGGCTGAGGCATAGGGGATGTAAGACATATTTTCTCTATCATCATCCGTTATAGGACATTGAGTCATACTCATTTTGCAATTCTTCATCATAGGTGTAAAACCCCTCTTGGTGTTTTCCATTTTGAACCTCTTTAAAATCTTATCTATGTAAGTACTCTGACTTAATGCTATTAGGTGTCTCGATCTATCTCTATAAATCTTGATTCCTAATATATATGCAGCTTCACCTAGATCCTTCATGGAAAATTGGTTGCTCAAATATGCTTTCACGCTATTCATAAGATCCACGTCATTTCCCATGAGTAATATGTCATCCACATATACTACTCAGAAAACAACCGAGATCCCACTCGCTTTCTCGTAAACACATAACTCTTGTTGGTTTTGGACAAATCCAAAACTCTTGATGACTTGCTCAAAACGTTGGTTCTAGCCCCGAGATGCTTGCTTCAATCCATAAATGGACCGTTGAAGTTTGCATACCTTTCCAGCATCCTTAGGATTGACAAAACCTTCTGGTTGCATCATATACAACTCTTCATCAATGTGACCATTGAGGAATGCGGTCTTGACATCCATCTGCCAAATTTCCTAGTCGAAATGTGCAGCAATTGCTATTAAAATCCTGACAGCCTTAAGCATTACTACGGGAGAATAAGTCTCATCGTAATCAACTCCTTGAATTTGTCGAAAACCCTTTGCGACAAGTCGAGCTTTGTGAATGGTCACATTACCATTCGCATCTGTCTTTTTCTTAAATATCCATTTATTTTCCATGCCCTTGCGGCCTTTTGGAAGATCCACCAAGGTCCAAACTTGGTTTTCATGCATGGATCATATTTTGGATTTCATGGCTTCTAGCCATTTCTCGGAGTCAGCACTATCCATAGCTTCTTTGTAGTTTGTAGGTTCTTCCTGATCATCTAAGATGACAGACATTACAAGGCTAGTGTACCAATCTGGAGTGGCACGAACCCTTGTAGACCTACGAACCTCAGGAGTTTCGATGTCATTGTTTTGATCAGCATCAATAGGCTCTTATTCCATACTGGAGAGCGGTTTCGGAACAGCTTCCTTTGCGCTACTTGGAATACGAAGAGGAGGGTCAACAATTTCATCTAACTCAATTTTCCTTCCACTAACTCCTTTTGCAAGAAACTCCTTTTTGAGAAAGGTGCCAGTTTTTGCGACAAACACTTTGCCTTCGGCTTGGTTGTAGAAAGTATACCCAACTGTTTCCCTTGGGTATCCCACAAAGATACATTTTTCCGATTTGGGTTCGAGTTTGTCAGGCTGCAGTTTCTTAACATAAGCCTCACAATCCTGAACTTTCAGAAATGACAACAATGGCTTCTTGCCATGCCATATCTCATATGGGGTTGTCTCCACGGATTTGGATGCTCAGTTTAAAATAAAAGTGGCGGTTTCTAACGCGTATCCCCAAAAAGACACAGACAAATCAGTTAAAGACATCATGGACCGTACGCTATCCAATAGGGTTTGGTTACGATGTTCCGACACACCATTACGCTGTGGTGTTCCGGCTGTCGTAAGCTGTGGTATAATCCCACAGTCCTTCAAGTGCATGTTATACTCAAAACTCAAATACTCGCCTCCTCGATCCGATTGAAGGTGCTTGATTTTCTTGTTAAGTTGATTCTCTACCTCTTTCTGAAATTCCTTGAACTTTTCAAAGGTTTTAGACTTGTGCTTCATTAAGTAGATATATACATATCTGCTCAAGTCGTCAGTAAGGTAACAAAGTAACGATAACCATTGCGTGTTGAGACACTCATTGATCCACATACATCCGTGTGTATGATCCCAAGTAGGTCTACAGCTCTCTCCACTATACCAGAGAATGGTGTCCTGGTCATCTTGCCCATGAGGCATGGCTCACGTGTATCAAGGGATTCAAAATCCAATGATCCAAGAAGCCCTTCTAAAATGAAGCTTCTTCATGCACTTTATGCCAATATGACCAAGACGGTAATGCCATATGTACATGGAATTATCGTCACTGTGCTTACAAAGTTTAGCATCAACACTATGGATGTGTGTATCACAATCAAGATCAAGTAAGAATAAACCATCACGTACAAGTGCATGAAGATAGAAAACATCATTCATATAAATTGAACAACCATTTGCTCCTAATTTAAACGAATAACGGTCTTGCAACAAGCAAGACCCACTCACAATATTCATACTCAGTGCGGGTACATAATAGCATTTATTCAAAATCAACAATAATCCTGACGGTAGACGCAGATGTAGGGTGCCGACGGCCATCACTTCAACTTTCGAACCATTGCCGACGTGCATCGTCACCTCGTCCTTCCTCAGGCGCCTCCTACTCTGCAGATCCTGCTGAGAGTTACAAATGTGAGCAACAGATCCGTATCAAATACCCAGGTGTTACTCCTGGCGCTTGTAAGGAATACATCAATAACATGTATATCATATATACCTTTGTCCGGAATGACTATCTTGCCAGCTCGCTTGTCTTCAAGGTACTTGGGGCAGTTGCGTTTCTAGTGCTCATCCCCTTTGTAGTAGAAGCACGAAGTGCCGGGCTTAGGGCAAGGCTTGGCAGCCTTTGAGGTGCTGGGAACAAACTTGCCATCCCTCATAGGCTTCTTTCCCTTGCCTTTTCCATTTTTCCCCGGTTTCTTAAAGTTGGTGGTCTTGTTGACCATCAGCATCGTGTGCTCCTTATTGATTTCAACCTCAGCAGTTTTGAGCATGGCGAACACCTCAGCAAGGGTTTGAGTCATCCCTTGCATGTTGTAGTTGATCACAAAACCCTTATAGCTAGGGGGCAGCGAATGCAGCACCCTATCTATAGCGAGTTCCTTCGGGATTTTGCAATCCAGGGCGTTTAAGCGTTTAACGTAGCCAGACATTTTGACCACGTGCTCACTAATACTGCTGTGCTCTTCCATTTTAGCAGAGAAGAAGAGCTCAGAAGCATCATACCTCTCTGCACGAACCTGTGGAGCAAAGACAGCCTTGAGATCCTCAATGATCTCAAAAGCATTCATCTTCTCAAAACGCTTTGAAGCTCCAGCTCCATGGCATAGAGCATTCCACCCTGGATGAGGGAGAAATCATCCGCCTTGGACTGCCAGACATTCTTTTCATCCTCGGAGGAATCTGCGGAAGCTAAAGCTCACCGATGACATAAGTCAACTTATAGGGTACTAGGAGGATCCTAAGATTGCGGAACCATGCGGTGAAGTTGGTTCCATCAGTTTTCAGCTTGTCCTTCTTGAGGAAAGTGCTAAGGTTGAAGGTGGGTGGGCGAGACATCTACAAAGGATTTGCAAAGTGTTTAGACTATGTTCATAATAATGAGTTCAAGTTTTAACTAAAAGAACTCCCACTTAAACGAACATCCCTCTACTCGTTCAGTGATCACATGATCCCTATCCTCTGCACCTCCCCCGATCGTCATGGCCATCAGTGCAGTATCAAAGGTGGACATTCCCTAATGTCGATCACATCAACCATGTGATTCATGCTTGACCTTTCGGTCTCTTGTATTATGAGGCCACATTTCTCTAATGTGCTAGGCTCGCTAGTGCTAACTCGTGTGTATTCGCAGTGCAACATGGCTTACACCCACTGTATGCGAACATAGATATATTTGACACCCCGGCATGTAACCCTGGATCGCCTCATACCGAAGAACTTTCTTGGTGGTGCACACACAAGGGGAATACGATAACTGGAATACCATGAGGGATTATCTTATTATGCTACCGTCTAGTAAGTATACTAGCACAATAAGAAATACTTCTAAAGTGAAGTGCTATGACATGGTTATAGCTCTATGATCATCATCAATAGCTTCAATGAGAGTTTCACAAACTTCTTATTGCCATGTTATAATACTTTCCCCTATGCAATAATAAAGATAGACGCTTCTATATCAACTATTGCATGTTTTATGTGGATTTAGGGCTTTCGTAGTAGAACCCTTTCCCACCTACGAACGTTGAGCCACAACATGGATTCAATGTTTGCCATTCTTCTTCCCTTTTCAGGGCCCTCCAGTGTCAATGCCATATCAACTACTGTAGAGAGACAGACACCCCCCTAAGCCACTTCGATTTGTGGACCAGTCTCATGAATCACCACGTGAGGTTGGTTGGGGGTCGCTTCATCAAACAGTGTCGCGATATAAACAATAACACTAAAGAGGGTAGCAACTAGAGAATCAATGCCCACATATTGCTATGTGTTCTATCCGTACGACATGTCTACCCATAGACCCACTCTAATACCACTGAAGGGTTTCGTAGCAGAAAACAAAAAAATTCTATCTACTCGAACACTAATACCAGGATCTATACTATGTAGACATAAGTAACGGAGAAGGAATACAATATTCATACCTTTGCAGAATGAGGCACGCCTTATGCAGGAAGGCGTATATTGATGAAGACGAGCAGCACCCCAAGTGTGGTGCCTCCAAAGTTCGTCACACGTCCGGTGTAGGGACGTCAACCGGGCTCCGATCCAGCCGAGCAGCGGAAGAAGTAGATGCTGGATCGCTGATCACACGACGGTAGTGTGAAGGTGGAGAACTCAACCATGAGGTCCTCCCCAATATTACAGGGAAGTCCTCAGTAGGTGAGAGAGAGAGAATAAGAGGAATGGGTGATTTCCAAGGGGGAGGGGGGACCCCTTTATATAGTGGGAGGGGGGCGCACCACCTAGGGGCCAGGCGGGGTGGGACTAATCCCCACACCCGCCGGCCACCTTGGGGCAGCTGCCGGCCCTAGGTGGGCCCTACTGGGGCGGCCCACTCCCTAGGCGCCTTGCCCACTTGGGCCTCCCTTCGGGTGAGGCCCATTAGCAATATAGTGCCTTCAAAAATGAAATAAAATATATATTTAATATTAATTCTCCAATTAACATTCAAATATACATATTATATTATCTCTTCACTCCGGAACAACTTCCGGACCCCTTTCCGATCTCCATCGGATGTTACCGAAACTATTCCGGTCTCTCTCTCTCTATTGCTCATACGATGCCTCATCTACCCTAAGCGTCCCTACCCTTAAGCGTGACATCCTTCGGTTCGGAAACACTCCGAACATGATAGAGACCACTCTCATATCAGTGATCAACAGAGGGACCTGGATGGCCATGTGACCCTCGTGCGTTTCACGAATACAATCGCTCGAACCGTGAGATAGCCGTTCCCTATTCCCTTTGTCACTCGATACCTAATTCATCCGAGACTTGATCTTTAGTATCTGCATACCTTAGTTCGATCTTGTTACTGATGAACTTGTTTCCTCATTCTCATGTCATTGCATTTCGTGACCTAGTCACATGCTTGCAAGCTTCATTAATGCAATGTCACCGGGATGGCCACATGTATCTGTCTGTTACATAGACTAGACAAATCCTGGTCTTGATATGTACTCCTCTACGCATCCCTTCGGAAAAATTGAGTGGCGCCTTTTTGGTCACCCTGTTACGAGATGACTCTTGATAACCATCTAAGCTTCTTCTGGAATGGTGATTTGCATTACCTCACAGTCAAAGGATTGGGTTACGAGGGTCTCTGTGTTTTATCATCAATGGTGAACTTTGTAACTAGATTTCATGAAGATATAATGGTCGGATGTTTGTCTATCATGTTATTCAACTAATAACATGACCTCATTGTCAGTTGGCATAAATGCCCATGGTCTTGAAACATAGATCATCCTTATGACCAATGAACTAGTTCAATAGAGGTAACTAGAGACACGTTTTGTTTACATACCACACGTGTATTATAGTTTCGTATTAACACAGTTATAGCACAGTATGAAACGTATTATGAACATACAGGAGAAGTATCAAATAATACACTTTATTATTTGCCTCTAGGGCATAACTTGTTCAATCTAGTGGATTCATGTGGTTTTCGAAAAGAACACACATGCAATGACATTCAGTGGATCCATGTTGTTTATGAAAAGAACACACATGCAATGACACTAGTGGATCAATGTGGTTTAGGAAAAGAACACACATGCAATGACATCTAGTGGATCAGTGTGGTTTATGAAAAGAACACATGTGCAATGACATCTAGAGGATCCATGTGGTTTATGAAAAGATCACACATGCAATGACATCAGTGGTTCCATGTGGTTGATGAAGAGAACACACATGCAACGACATTTAGTGGATCCATGTGGTTTTTGAAAAGAACACACATGCAATGACATCTAGTGGATCAATGTGGTTTCGGAAAAGAATAAACATTTAATGACATCTAGTGGATCCATGTGGTTTATGAAATGAACACACAAGTAATGACATCTAGTGGATCAATGTGGTCTATGAAAAGAACACACATGCAATGACACTCGTGGATCAGTGTGGTTTATGAAATGAACACACATGCAATGACATCTTTCGGATTAGTGTGGTTTATGAAAAGAACACACATGTAATGACATTAGTGGATCAGTGTGGTTTATAAAAAGAACACACATGCAATGACATCTAGTGGATCCATGTGGTTTATGAAAAGAACACACATGCAATGACATCTAGTGGATCCATGTTGTTTATGAAAAGAACACACATTTAATGACATCTCGTGGATCCATGTGTTTTATGAAATGAACACACATGCAATGACATCTAGTGGATCCATGTGGTTTATGAAATGAATACACATGTAATAACATCTAGTGGATCCATGTGGTTTATGAAAAGAACACACATGCAATGTCACTAGTGGATCAGTGTGGTTTATGAAAATAACACACATGCAATGACATCTAGTGGACCAGTGTGGTTTATGAAAAGGACACACATGCAATGACCTCTAGTGGATCGGTGTGGTTTATGAAAATAACACACATACAATGACATCTAGTGGATCAGTGTGGTTTATCAAAAGAACACACATGTAATGACATCTAGTGGATCCATGTGGTTTATGAAAACAACACACATGCAATGACATTAGTGGTTCAATGTGGTTTATAAAAAGAACACACATGCAACGACATCTAGTGGATCCATGTGTTTTATGAAAAGAACACACATGCAATGACATCTAGTGGATCCATGTGGTTTTGGAAAAGAACACACATGCAATGACATCTAGTGGATCCATGTGGTTTATGAAAAGAACGCACATGCAATGACACTAGTGGATCCATGTAGTTTAGGAAAAAATAACACAGATGCAATGACATCTAGTGGATCATTGTGGTTTATGAAAAGAACACAGATGTAGTGACATCTAGTGGATCAGTGTGGTTTATGAAAAGAACACACATGCAATGACATCTAGTAGATCCACGTGGTTTACGAAAAGAACACACATGCAATGACATCACTGGAACCATGTAGTTTATGAAAAGAACACACATGCATGGACATCTAGTGGATCCATTTGGTTTATGAAAAGAACACACATGCAATGACATATAGTGGATCCATGTGGTTTATGAAAAGAACACACATGCAATGATATCAGTGGTTCAACATGGTTTATAAAAAGAACACACAAGCAATGACATGTAGTGGATCCATGTGGTTTATGAAAAGATCACACATGCAATGAGATCTAGTGGATTCATGTGGTTTTAGAAAAGAACACACATGCAATGACATTCAGTGGATCCATGTTGTTTATGAAAAGAACACACATGCAATGACATCTAGTGGACTAGTGTGGTTTATGAAAAGAACACACATGCAATGACATCTAGTGGATCCATGTGGTTTATGAAAAGAACACACATGCAATGACATCAAAGGATCCATGTGGTTTATGAAAAGAACACACATGCACTGATTTCTAGTGGATCCATTTGGTTTATGAAAAGAACACACATGCAATGACATATAGTGGATCCATGTGGTTTATGAAAAGAACACACATTTAATGGCATCTAGTGGATCCATGTGGTTTATGAAATGAACACACATGCAATGACATCTAGTGGATCAATGTGGTCTAGGAAAAGAACACACATGCAATGACACCAATGGATCAATGTGGTTTATGAAATGAACACACATACATTGCCATCTTTTGGATCAGTGTGGTTTATGAAAAGAACACACATGCAAAGACATCTGTGGTTCAACATGGCTTATAAAAAGAACACACATGCAATGACATCTAGTGGATCCATGTGGTTTTTGAAAAGATCACACATGCAATGACACTAGTGGATCCATGTGGTTTAGGAAAAGAACACACATGCAATGACATCTAGTGGATTAGTGTGGTTTATGAAAAGAACACACAATCAATGACATCTAGTGGATCGGTGTGGTTTATGAAAAGAACAAGCATGCAATGACATCTAGTGGACCCATGTGGTTTATGAAAAGAACACACATGCAATGACATCTAGTGGATGCATGTGGTTTATGAAAAGAACACACATGCACTGACATCTAGTGGATGCATGTGGTTTATGAAAAGAACACGCATACAATGACATCTAGTGGATCAATGTGATCTAGGAAAAGAACACACATGCAATGACACAAGTGGATCCGTGTGGTTTATGAAATGAACACACATGCAATGACATCTTTTGGGTCAGTGTGGTTTATGAAAAGAACACACATACAATAACATAAGTGGATCAGTGTGGTTTATGAAAAGAACACACATACAATGACATCTAGTGGATCCATGTGGTTTATGAAAAGAACACACATCCAATGACACTAGTGGATCCATGTGGTTTATGAAATGAACACACATGCAATGACATCTAGTGGATCCATGTGGTTTACAAAAAGAACACACATGAAATGAACTAGTGGATTAGTGTTATGAAAAGAACACACATGAAATGACATCTAGTGGATAAGTGTGCTTTATGAAAAGAACACACATGCAATGTCATCTAGTGGATCTGTGTGGTTTATGAAAATAACACACGTACAATGTCATCTAGTTGGTTAGTGCGGTTTATGAAAAGAACACACATGCAATGAAAACTAGTGGATCCATTTGGTTTATGAAAAGAACACACATGCAATGACATCAGTGGTTCAACATGGTTTATAAAAAGAACACACATGCAATGACATCTAGTGGATCCATGTGGTTTATGGAAAGATCACACATGCAATGAGATCTAGTGGATTCATGTGGTTTTGGAAAAGAACACACATGCAATGACATTCAGTGGATCCATGTTGTTTATGAAAAGAACACACATGCAATGACACTAGTGGATCCATGTGGTTTAGGAAAAGAACACACATGCAATGACATCTAGTGGATCAGTGTGGTTTATGAAAAGAACACACGTGCAATGACATCTAGTGGATCCATGTGGTTTTTGAAAAGATCACACATGCAATGACATCAGTGGTTCCATGTGGTTTATGAAAAGAACACACATGCAGCGACATTTACTGGATCCATGTGGTTTATGAAAAGAACACACATGCAATGACATCTAGTGGATCCATGTCGTTTTGGAAAAGAACACACATTTAATGACATCTAGTGGATCCATGTGGTTTATGAAATGAACACACATGTAATGACATCTAGTGGATCGATGTGGTCTAGGAAAAGAACTCACATGCAATGACACCAGTGGATCAGTGTGGTTTATGAAATGAACTCACATGCAATGACATCTTTCGGATCAGTGTGGTTTATGAAAAGAACACACATGCACTGACTTCTAGTGGATGCACGTGGTTTATGAAAAGAACACACATGTAATGGCATATAGTGGATCCATGTGGTTTATGAAAAGAACACACATTTAATGACATCTAGTGGATCCATGTGATTTATGAAATGAACACACATGCAATGACATCTAGTGGATCAATGTGGTCTAGGAAAAGAACACACATGCAATGACACTAGTGGATCAGTGTGGTTTATGAAATGAATACACATGCAATGACATCTTTCGGATCAGTGTGGTTTATGAAAAGAACACACATGCAATGACATCTAGTGGATCTATGTGGTTTATGAAAAGAACACACATGTAATGACATCTAGTGGATCAATGTGGTCTAGGAAAAGAACACACATGCAATGACACGAGTGGATCGGTGTGGTTTATGATATGAACACACATGCAATGACATCTTTCGGATTAGTGTGGTTTATGAAATGAACACACATGCAATGACATTAGTGGATCAGTGTGGTTTATGAAAAGAACACACATGCAATGACATCTAGTGGATCCATGTGGTTTATGAAATGAACACACATGCAAAGACAGATGCGGTTTAACATGGTTTATTAAAATAACACACATGCAATGACATCTAGTGGATCCATGTGGTTTTTGAAAAGAACACACATGCAATGACATCTAGTGGATCCATGTTGTTTTGGAAAAGAACACACGTGCAATGACATCTAGTAGATCCATGTGGTTTATGAAAAGAACACACATGCAATGACATCAGGGGATCCATGTGGTTTATGAAAAGAACACACATGCACGGACATCTAGTGGATCCATTTGGTTTATAAAAAGAACACACATGCAATTATATATAGTGGATCCACTAGTTTATATGGATCCATGTGGTTTATGAAAAGAACACACATGCAATGTCATCTAGATTATCAGTGTGGTTTATGAAAATAACACACATGCAATGAAAACTAGTGGATTCATGTGGTATATGAAAAGAACACACATGCAATGAAATCAGTGGTTCAACATGGATTATAAAAAGAACACACAAGCAATGACATCTAGTGGATCCATGTGGTTTATGAAAAGATCACACATGCAATGAAATCTAGTGGATTCATGTGGTTTTGGAAAAGAACCCACATGCAATGACATTCAGTGGATCCCTATTGTTTATGAAAAGAACACACATGCAATGACATTTAGTGGACCAGTGTGGTTTATGAAAAGGACACACATGCAATGACATCTAGTGGATCCATGTGGTTTATGAAAAGAACACACATGCAATGACATCAATGGATCCATGTGGTTTGTGAAAAGAACACATATGCACTGACATCTAGTGGATCCATTTGGTCTATGAAAAGCAATGACATATAGTGGATCCATGTGGTTTATGAAAGAACACACATTTAATGACATCTAGTGGATCCATGTGGTTTATGAAATGAACACACATGCAATGACATCTAGTGGATCAATGTGGTCTAGGAAAAGAACACACATGCAATGACACCAATGGATCAGTGTGGTTTATGAAATGAACACAAATGCAATGACATCTTTCATATCAGTGTGTTTTATGAAAAGAACACACATGCAAAGACATCTGTGGTTCAAGATGGCTTATAAAAAGAACACACATGCAATGACATCTAGTGGATCCATGTGGTTTTTGAAAAGATCACACATGCAATTACACTAGTGTATCCATGTGGTTTAGGAAAAGAACACACATGCAATGACATCTAGTGGATTAGTGTGGTTTGTGAAAAGAACACACATGCAATGACATCTAGTGGATCAGTGTGGTTTATGAAAAGAACAAGAATGCAATGACATCTAGTGGACCCATGTGGTTTATGAAAAGAACACACATGCAATGACATCAGTGGATCCATGTGGTTTATGAAAAGAACACACATGCACTAACTTCTAGTGGATGCATGTGGTTTATGAAAAGAACACACATGTAATGGAACATAGTGGATCCATGTGGTTTATGAAAAGAACACACATTTAATGACATCTAGTGGATCCATGTGATTTATGAAATGAACACACATGCAATGACATCTAGTGGATCAATGTGGTCTAGGAAAGAACACACATGCAATGACACTAGTGGATCAGTGTGGTTTATGAAATGAATACACATGCAATGACATCTTTCGGATCAGTGTGGTTTATGAAAAGAACACACATGCAATGACATCTAGTGGATCTATGTGGTTTATGAAAAGAACACACATGTAATGACATCTAGTGGATCAATGTGGTCTAGGAAAAGAACACACATGCAATGACACCAGTGGATCGGTGTGGTTTATGAAATGAACACACATGCAATGACATCTTTCGGATTAGTGTGGTTTATGAAATGAACACACATGCAATGACATTAGTGGATCAGTGTGGTTTATGAAAAGAACACACATGCAATGACATCTAGTGGATCCATGTGGTTTATGAAAAGAACACACATGCAATGACATCTAGTGGATCCATGTGGTTTATGAAAAGAACACACATTTAATGACATCTAGTGGATCCATGTGTTTTATGAAATGAACACACATTTAATGACATCTAGTGGATCCATGTGGTCTAGGAAAAGAACTCACATGCAATGACACCAGTGGATCAGTGTGGTTTATGAAATGAACTCACATGCAATGACATCTTTCGGATCAGTGTGGTTTATGAAAAGAACACACATGCGATGACATTAGTGGATTAGTGTGGTTTATGAAAAGAACACACATGCAATGACATCTAGTGGATCCATGTGGTTTATGAAAGAACACACATGAAATGACATATAGTGGATCCATGTTGTTTATGAAAAGAACACACATTTAATGACATCTAGTGGATCCATGTGTTTTATGAAATGAACACACATTTAATGACATCTAGTGGATCCATGTGGTTTATGAAATGAACACACATGCAATGACATCTAGTGGATCAATGTGGTCTAGGAAAAGAACACATGCAATGACACCAATGGATCAGTGTGGTTTATGAAATGAACACACATGCAAAGACATATGCGGTTTAACATGGTTTATAAAAATAACACACATGCAATGACATCTAGTGGATCCATGTGGTTTTTGAAAAGAACACACATGCAATGACATCTAGTGGATCCATGTTGTTTTGGAAAAGAACACACATGCAATGACATCTAGTAGATCCATGTGGTTTATGAAAAGAACACACATGCAATGACATCAGGGGATCCATGTGGTTTATGAAAAGAACACACATGCACGGACATCTAGTGGATCCATTTAGTTTATAAAAAGTACACACATTCAATTATATATAGTGGATCCACTAGTTTATATGGATCCATGTGGTTTATGAAAATAACACACATGCAATGAAAACTAGTGGATTCATGTGGTATATGAAAAGAACACACATGCAATGACATCAGTGGTTCAACATGGATTATAAAAAGAACACACAAGCAATGACATCTAGTGGATCCATGTGGTTTATGAAAAGATCACACATGCAATGAGATCTAGTGGATTCATGTGGTTTTGGAAAAGAACACACATGCAATGACATTCAGTGGATCCCTATTGTTTATGAAAAGAACACACATGCAATGACATCTAGTGGACAGTGTGGTTTATGAAAAGAACACACATGCAATGACATCTAGTGGATCCATGTGGTTTATGAAAAGAACACACATGCAATGACATCAATGGATCCATGTGGTTTGTGAAAAGAACACATATGCACTAACATCTAGTGGATCCATTTGGTCTATGAAAAGCAATGACATATAGTGGATCCATGTGGTTTATGAAGGAACACACATTTAATGACATCTAGTGGATCCATGTGGTTTATGAAATGAACACACATGCAATGACATCTAGTGGATCAATGTGGTCTAGGAAAAGAACACACATGCAATGACACCAATGGATCAGTGTGGTTTATGAAATGAACACAAATGCAATGACATCTTTCGTATCAGTGTGGTTTATGAAAAGAACACACATGCAAAGACATTTGTGGTTCAAGATGGCTTATAAAAAGAACACACATGCAATGACATCTAGTGGATCCATGTGGTTTTTGAAAAGATCACACATGCAATTACAGTAGTGTATCCATGTGGTTTAGGAAAAGAACACACATGCAATGACATCTAGTGGATTAGTGTGGTTTGTGAAAAGAACACACATGCAATGACATCTAGTGGATCAGTGTGGTTTATGAAAAGAACAAGAATGCAATGACATCTAGTGGACCCATGTGGTTTATGAAAAGAACACACATGCAATGACATCAGTGGATCCATGTGGTTTATGAAAAGAACACACATGCACTGACTTCTAGTGGATGCATGTGGTTTATGAAAAGAACACACATGTAATGGCATATAGTGGATCCATGTGGTTTATGAAAAGAACACACATTTAATGACATCTAGTGGATCCATGTGATTTATGAAATGAACACACATGCAATGACATCTAGTGGATCAATGTGGTCTAGGAAAAGAACACACATGCAATGACACTAGTGGATCAGTGTGGTTTATGAAATGAATACACATGCAATGACATCTTTCGGATCAGTGTGGTTTATGAAAAGAACACACATGCAATGACATCTAGTGGATCTATGTGGTTTATGAAAAGAACACACATGCAATGACACCAGTGGATCGGTGTGGTTTATGAAATGAACACACATGCAATGACATCTTTCGGATTAGTGTGGTTTATGAAATGAACACACATGCAATGACATTAGTGGATCAGTGTGGTTTATGAAAAGAACACACATGCAATGACATCTAGTGGATCCATGTGGTCTATGAAAAGAACACACATGCAATGACATCTAGTGGATCCATGTGGTTTATGAAAAGAACACACATTTAATGACATCTAGTGGATCCATTTGTTTTATGAAATGAACACACATTTAATGACATCTAGTGGATCCATGTGGTCTAGGAAAAGAACACACATGCAATGACATCTAGGGGATCAATGTGGTCTAGGAAAAGAACACACATTCAATGACACCAATGGATCAGTGTGGTTTATGAAATGAACACACATGCAATGACATCTTTCGGATCAGTGTGGTTTATGAAAAGAACACACATGCAAAGACATCTGCGGCTCAACATTGTTTATAAAATGAACACACATGCAATGACATCTAGTGGATCCATATGGTTTTTGAAAAGAACACACATGCAATGACATCTGGTGGATCCATGTGGTTTTGGAAAAGAACACACATGCAATGACATCTAGTGGATCCATGTGGTTTATAAAAAGAACGCACATGCAATGACACTAGTGGATCCATGTAGTTTAGGAAAAAATAACACAGATGCAATGCCATCTAATGGATCAGTGTGGTTTATGGAAAGAACACACATGCAATGACATTTAGTGGATCAGTGTGGTTTATAAAAAGAAGACACATGCAATGACATCTAGTAGATCCATGTGGTTTATGAAAAGAACACACATGCAATGAAATCAGTGGATCCATGTGGTTTATGAGAAGAACACACATGCACGGACATCTAGTGGATCCATTTGGTTTATGAAAAGAACACACATGCAATGACATATAGTGGATCCATGTGGTTTATGAAAAGAACACACATGCAATGTCATCTAGTGGATCCATGTGGTTTATGAAATGAACACACATGCAATGACATCTAGTGGATCAATGTGGTCTAGGAAAAGAACACACATGCAATGACACCAATGGATCAATGTGGTTTATGAAATGAACACACATGCAATTCCATCTTTCGGATAAGTGTGGTTTATGAAAACAACACACATGCAATGAGACCTACTGGATTCATGTGGTTTTGGAAAAGAACACACATGCAATGACATTCAGTCGATCCATGTTGTTTATGAAAAGAACACACATGCAATGACATCTAGTGGAGCAGTGTGGTTTATGAAAAGAACACACATGCAATGACATCAATGGATCCATGTGGTTTATGAAAAGAACACACATGCACTGACATCTAGTGGATCCATTTGGTCTATGAAAAGAACACACATGCAATGACATATAGTGGATCCATGTGGTTTATGAAAAGAACACACATTTAATGACATCTAGTGGATCCATGTGGTTTATTAAATGAACACACATGCAATGACATCTAGTGGATCAATGTGGTCTAGGAAAATAACACATATGTAATGACACCAATGGATCAGTGTGGTTTATGAAATGAACACACATGCAATGACATCTAGTAGATCCATGTGGTTTATGAAAAGAACACACATGCAATGACATCAGTGGATCCATGTGGTTTATGAAAAGAACACATGCACTGACTTTTAGTGGATGCATGTGGTTTATGAAAAGAACACACATGTAATGGCATATAGTGGATCCATGTGGTTTATGAAAAGAACACACATTTAATGACATCTAGTGGATCCATGTGATTTATGAAATGAACACACATGCAATGACATCTAGTGGATCAATGTGGTCTAGGAAAAGAACACACATGCAATAACACTAGTGGATCAGTGTGGTTTATGAAATGAATACAAATGCAATGACATCTTTCGGATCAGTGTGGTTTATGAAAAGAACACACATGTAGTGACATTAGTGGATCAGTGTGGTTTATGAAAAGAACACACATGCAATGACATCTAGTGTATCTATGTGGTTTATGAAAAGAACACACATGTAATGACATCTAGTGGATCAATGTGGTCTAGGAAAAGAACACACATGCAATGACACCAGTGGATCGGTGTGGTTTATGAAATGAACACACATGCAATGACATCTTTCGGATTAGTGTGGTTTATGAAATGAACACGCATGCAATGACATTAGTGGATTAGTGTGGTTTATGAAAAGAACACACATGCAATGACATCTAGTGGATCCATGTGGTTTATGAATAGAACACACATGCAATGAAATCAGTGGATCCATGTGGTTTATGAGAAGAACACACATGCACGGACATCTAGTGGATCCATTTGGTTTATGAAAAGAACACACATGCAATGACATATAGTGGATCCATGTGGTTTATGAAAAGAACACACATGCAATGTCATCTAGTGGATCCATGTGGTTTATGAAATGAACACACATGCAATGACATCTAGTGGATCAATGTGGTCTAGGAAAAGAACACACATGCAATGACACCAATGGATCAATGTGGTTTATGAAATGAACACACATGCAATTCCATCTTTCGGATAAGTGTGGTTTATGAAAACAACACACATGCAATGAGACCTACTGGATTCATGTGGTTTTGGAAAAGAACACACATGCAATGACATTCAGTCGATCCATGTTGTTTATGAAAAGAACACACATGCAATGACATCTAGTGGAGCAGTGTGGTTTATGAAAAGAACACACATGCAATGACATCAATGGATCCATGTGGTTTATGAAAAGAACACACATGCACTGACATCTAGTGGATCCATTTGGTCTATGAAAAGAACACACATGCAATGACATATAGTGGATCCATGTGGTTTATGAAAAGAACACACATTTAATGACATCTAGTGGATCCATGTGGTTTATTAAATGAACACACATGCAATGACATCTAGTGGATCAATGTGGTCTAGGAAAATAACACATATGTAATGACACCAATGGATCAGTGTGGTTTATGAAATGAACACACATGCAATGACATCTAGTAGATCCATGTGGTTTATGAAAAGAACACACATGCAATGACATCAGTGGATCCATGTGGTTTATGAAAAGAACACACATGCACTGACTTTTAGTGGATGCATGTGGTTTATGAAGAGAACACACATGTAATGGCATATAGTGGATCCATGTGGTTTATGAAAAGAACACACATTTAATGACATCTAGTGGATCCATGTGATTTATGAAATGAACACACATGCAATGACATCTAGTGGATCAATGTGGTCTAGGAAAAGAACACACATGCAATAACACTAGTGGATCAGTGTGGTTTATGAAATGAATACAAATGCAATGACATCTTTCGGATCAGTGTGGTTTATGAAAAGAACACACATGTAGTGACATTAGTGGATCAGTGTGGTTTATGAAAAGAACACACATGCAATGACATCTAGTGTATCTATGTGGTTTATGAAAAGAACACACATGTAATGACATCTAGTGGATCAATGTGGTCTAGGAAAAGAACACACATGCAATGACACCAGTGGATCGGTGTGGTTTATGAAATGAACACACATGCAATGACATCTTTCGGATTAGTGTGGTTTATGAAATGAACACACATGCAATGACATTAGTGGATTAGTGTGGTTTATGAAAAGAACACACATGCAATGACATCTAGTGGATCCATGTGGTTTATGAATAGAACACACATGCAATGAAATCAGTGGATCCATGTGGTTTATGAGAAGAACACACATGCACGGACATCTAGTGGATCCATTTGGTTTATGAAAAACACACATGCAATGACATATAGTGGATCCATGTGGTTTATGAAAAGAACACACATGCAATGTCATCTAGTGGATCCATGTGGTTTATGAAATGAACACACATGCAATGACATCTAGTGGATCAATGTGGTCTAGGAAAGAACACACATGCAATGACACCAATGGATCAATGTGGTTTAAGAAAATAAAACAAATGCAATTCCATCTTTCGGATCAGTGTGGTTTATGAAAACAACACACATGCAATGAGACCTAGTGGATTCATGTGGTTTTGGAAAAGAACACACATGCAATGACATTCAGTCGATCCATGTTGTTTATGAAAAGAACACACATGCAATGACATCTAGTGGAGCAGTGTGGTTTATGAAAAGAACACACATGCAATGACATCAATGGATCCATGTGGTTTATGAAAAGAACACACATGCACTGACATCTAGTGGATCCATTTGGTCTATGAAAAGAACACACATGCAATGACATATAGTGGATCCATGTGGTTTATGAAAAGAACACACATTTAATGACATCTAGTGGATCCATGTGGTTTATGAAATGAACACACATGCAATGACATCTAGTGGATCAATGTGGTCTAGGAAAATAACACATATGCAATGACACCAGTGGATCAGTGGTTTATGAAATGAACACACATGCAATGACATCTAGTAGCTCCATGTGGTTTATGAAAAGAACACACATGCAATGACATCAGTGGATCCATGTGGTTTATGAAAAGAACACACATGCACTGACTTTTAGTGGATGCATGTGGTTTATGAAAAGAACACACATGTAATGGCATATAGTGGATCCATGTGGTTTATGAAAAGAACACACATTTAATGACATCTAGTGGATCCATGTGATTTATGAAATGAACACACATGCAATGACATCTAGTGGATCAATGTGGTCTAGGAAAAGAACACACATGCAATAACACTAGTGGATCAGTGTGGTTTATGAAATGAATACACATGCAATGACATCTTTCGGATAAGTGTGGTTTATGAAAAGAACACACATGTAGTGACATTAGTGGATCAGTGTGGTTTATGAAAAGAACACACATGCAATGACATCTAGTGGATCTATGTGGTTTATGAAAAGAACACACATGTAATGACATCTAGTGGATCAATGTGGTCTAGGAAAAGAACACACATGCAATGACACCAGTGGATCGGTGAGGTTTATGAAATGAACACACATGCAATGACATCTTTCGGATTAGTGTGGTTTATGAAATGAACACACATGCAATGACATTAGTGGATTAGTGTGGTTTATGAAAAGAACACACATGCAATGACATCTAGTGGATCCATGTGGTTTATGAAAAGAACACACATGCAATGACATCTAGTGGATCCATGTGGTTTATGAAAAGAACACACATTTAATGACATCTAGTGGATCCATGTGTTTTATGAAATGAACACACATTTAATGACATCTAGTGGATCCATGTGGTCTAGGAAAAGAACACACATGCAATGACATCTAGGGGATCAATGTGGTCTAGGAAAAGAACACACATGCAATGACACCAATGGATCAGTGTGGTTTATGACATGAACACACATGCAATGACATCTAGTGGATCAATGTGGTCTAGGAAAAGAACACACATGAAATAACACTAGTGGATCAGTGTGGTTTATGAAATGAATACAAATGCAATGACATCTTTCGGATCAGTGTGGTTTATGAAAAGAACACACATGTAGTGACATTAGTGGATCAGTGTGGTTTATGAAAAGAACACACATGCAATGACATCTAGTGGATCTATGTGGTTTATGAAAAGAACACACATGTAATGACATCTAGTTGATCAATGTGGTCTAGGAAAAGAACACACATGCAATGACACCAGTGGATCGGTGTGGTTTATGAAATGAACACACATGCAATGACATCTTTCGGATTAGTGTGGTTTATGAAATGAACACACATGCAATGACATTAGTGGATTAGTGTGGTTTATGAAAAGAACACACATGCAATGACATCTAGTGGATCCATGTGGTTTATGAATAGAACACACATGCAATGAAATCAGTGGATCCATGTGGTTTATGAGAAGAACACACATGCACGGACATCTAGTGGATCCATTTGGTTTATGAAAAGAACACACATGCAATGACATATAGTGGATCCATGTGGTTTATGAAAAGAACACACATGCAATGTCATCTAGTGGATCCATGTGGTTTATGAAATGAACACACATGCAATGACATCTAGTGGATCAATGTGGTCTAGGAAAAGAACACACATGCAATGACACCAATGGATCAATGTGGTTTATGAAATGAACACACATGCAATTCCATCTTTCGGATCAGTGTGGTTTATGAAAACAACACACATGCAATGAGACCTAGTGGATTCATGTGGTTTTGGAAAAGAACACACATGCAATGACATTCAGTCGATCCATGTTGTTTATGAAAAGAACACACATGCAATGACATCTAGTGGAGCAGTGTGGTTTATGAAAAGAACACACATGCAATGACATCAATGGATCCATGTGGTTTATGAAAAGAACACACATGCACTGACATCTAGTGGATCCATTTGGTCTATGAAAAGAACACACATGCAATGACATATAGTGGATCCATGTGGTTTATGAAAAGAACACACATTTAATGACATCTAGTGGATCCATGTGGTTTATGAAATGAACACACATGCAATGACATCTAGTGGATCAATGTGGTCTAGGAAAATAACACATATGCAATGACACCAATGGATCAGTGTGGTTTATGAAATGAACACACATGCAATGACATCTAGTAGATCCATGTGGTTTATGAAAAGAACACACATGCAATGACATCAGTGGATCCATGTGGTTTATGAAAAGAACACACATGCACTGACTTTTAGTGGATGCATGTGGTTTATGAAAAGAACACACATGTAATGGCATATAGTGGATCCATGTGGTTTATGAAAAGAACACACATTTAATGACATCTAGTGGATCCATGTGATTTATGAAATGAACACACATGCAATGACATCTAGTGGATCAATGTGGTCTAGGAAAAGAACACACATGCAATAACACTAGTGGATCAGTGTGGTTTATGAAATGAATACACATGCAATGACATCTTTCGGATAAGTGTGGTTTATGAAAAGAACACACATGTAGTGACATTAGTGGATCAGTGTGGTTTATGAAAAGAACACACATGCAATGACATCTAGTGGATCTATGTGGTTTATGAAAGAACACACATGTAATGACATCTAGTGGATCAATGTGGTCTAGGAAAAGAACACACATGCAATGACACCAGTGGATCGGTGAGGTTTATGAAATGAACACACATGCAATGACATCTTTCGGATTAGTGTGGTTTATGAAATGAACAGACATGCAATGACATTAGTGGATTAGTGTGGTTTATGAAAAGAACACACATGCAATGACATCTAGTGGATCCATGTGGTTTATGAAAAGAACACACATGCAATGACATCTAGTGGATCCATGTGGTTTATGAAAAGAACACACATTTAATGACATCTAGTGGATCCATGTGTTTTATGAAATGAACACACATGCAATGACATATAGTGGATCCATGTGGTTTATGAAAAGAACACACATGCAATGTCATCTAGTGGATCCATGTGGTTTATGAAATGAACACACATGCAATGACATCTAGTGGATCAATGTGGTCTAGGAAAAGAAAACACATGCAATGACACCAGTGGATCGGTGAGGTTTATGAAATGAACCACATGCAATGACATCTTTCGGATTAGTGTGGTTTATGAAATGAACAGACATGCAATGACATTAGTGGATTAGTGTGGTTTATGAAAAGAACACACATGCAATGACATCTAGTGGATCCATGTGGTTTATGAAAAGAACACACATGCAATGACATCTAGTGGATCCATGTGGTTTATGAAAAGAACACACATTTAATGACATCTAGTGGATCCATGTGTTTTATGAAATGAACACACATGCAATGACATATAGTGGATCCATGTGGTTTATGAAAAGAACACACATGCAATGTCATCTAGTGGATCCATGTGGTTTATGAAATGAACACACATGCAATGACATCTAGTGGATCAATGTGGTCTAGGAAAAGAACACACATGCAATGACACCAATGGATCAATGTGGTTTATGAAATGAACACACATGCAATTCCATCTTTCGGATCAGTGTGGTTTATGAAAACAACACACATGCAATGAGACCTAGTGGATTCATGTGGTTTTGGAAAAGAACACACATGCAATGACATTCAGTCGATCCATGTTGTTTATGAAAAGAACACACATGCAATGACATCTAGTGGAGCAGTGTGGTTTATGAAAAGAACACACATGCAATGACATCAATGGATCCATGTGGTTTATGAAAAGAACACACATGCACTGACATCTAGTGGATCCATTTGGTCTATGAAAAGAACACACATGCAATGACATATAGTGGATCCATGTGGTTTATGAAAAGAACACACATTTAATGACATCTAGTGGATCCATGTGGTTTATGAAATGAACACACATGCAATGACATCTAGTGGATCAATGTGGTCTAGGAAAATAACACATATGCAATGACACCAATGGATCAGTGTGGTTTATGAAATGAACACACATGCAATGACATCTAGTAGATCCATGTGGTTTATGAAAAGAACACACATGCAATGACATCAGTGGATCCATGTGGTTTATGAAAAGAACACACATGCACTGACTTTTAGTGGATGCATGTGGTTTATGAAAAGAACACACATGTAATGGCATATAGTGGATCCATGTGGTTTATGAAAAGAACACACATTTAATGACATCTAGTGGATCCATGTGATTTATGAACACACATGCAATGACATCTAGTGGATCAATGTGGTCTAGGAAAAGAACACACATGCAATAACACTAGTGGATCAGTGTGGTTTATGAAATGAATACACATGCAATGACATCTTTCGGATAAGTGTGGTTTATGAAAAGAACACACATGTAGTGACATTAGTGGATCAGTGTGGTTTATGAAAAGAACACACATGCAATGACATCTAGTGGATCTATGTGGTTTATGAAAAGAACACACATGTAATGACATCTAGTGGATCAATGTGGTCTAGGAAAAGAACACACATGCAATGACACCAGTGGATCGGTGAGGTTTATGAAATGAACACACATGCAATGACATCTTTCGGATTAGTGTGGTTTATGAAATGAACAGACATGCAATGACATTAGTGGATTAGTGTGGTTTATGAAAAGAACACACATGCAATGACATCTAGTGGATCCATGTGGTTTATGAAAAGAACACACATGCAATGACATCTAGTGGATCCATGTGGTTTATGAAAAGAACACACATTTAATGACATCTAGTGGATCCATGTGTTTTATGAAATGAACACACATGCAATGACATATAGTGGATCCATGTGGTTTATGAAAAGAACACACATGCAATGTCATCTAGTGGATCCATGTGGTTTATGAAATGAACACACATGCAATGACATCTAGTGGATCAATGTGGTCTAGGAAAAGAACACACATGCAATGACACCAATGGATCAATGTGGTTTATGAAATGAACACACATGCAATTCCATCTTTCGGATCAGTGTGGTTTATGAAAACAACACACATGCAATGAGACCTAGTGGATTCATGTGGTTTTGGAAAAGAACACACATGCAATGACATTCAGTCGATCCATGTTGTTTATGAAAAGAACACACATGCAATGACATCTAGTGGAGCAGTGTGGTTTATGAAAAGAACACACATGCAATGACATCAATGGATCCATGTGGTTTATGAATAGAACACACATGCAATGAAATCAGTGGATCCATGTGGTTTATGAGAAGAACACACATGCACGGACATCTAGTGGATCCATTTGGTTTATGAAAAGAACACACATGCAATGACATATAGTGGATCCATGTGGTTTATGAAAAGAACACACATGCAATGTCATCTAGTGGATCCATGTGGTTTATGAAATGAACACACATGCAATGACATCTAGTGGATCAATGTGGTCTAGGAAAAGAACACACATGCAATGACACCAATGGATCAATGTGGTTTATGAAATGAACACACATGCAATTCCATCTTTCGGATCAGTGTGGTTTATGAAAACAACACACATGCAATGAGACCTAGTGGATTCATGTGGTTTTGGAAAAGAACACACATGCAATGACATTCAGTCGATCCATGTTGTTTATGAAAAGAACACACATGCAATGACATCTAGTGGAGCGTGTGGTTTATGAAAAGAACACACATGCAATGACATCAATGGATCCATGTGGTTTATGAAAAGAAAACACATGCACTGACATCTAGTGGATCCATTTGGTCTATGAAATAACACACATGCAATGACATATAGTGGATCCATGTGGTTTATGAAAAGAACACACATTTAATGACATCTAGTGGATCCATGTGGTTTATGAAATGAACACACATGCAATGACATCTAGTGGATCAATGTGGTCTAGGAAAATAACACATATGCAATGACACCAATGGATCAGTGTGGTTTATGAAATGAACACACATGCAATGACATCTAGTAGCTCCATGTGGTTTATGAAAAGAACACACATGCAATGACATCAGTGGATCCATGTGGTTTATGAAAGAACACACATGCACTGACTTTTAGTGGATGCATGTGGTTTATGAAAAGAACACACATGTAATGGCATATAGTGGATCCATGTGGTTTATGAAAAGAACACACATTTAATGACATCTAGTGGATCCATGTGATTTATGAAATGAACACATGCAATGACATCTAGTGGATCAATGTGGTCTAGGAAAAGAACACACATGCAATAACACTAGTGGATCAGTGTGGTTTATGAAATGAATACACATGCAATGACATCTTCGGATAAGTGTGGTTTATGAAAGAACACACATGTAGTGACATTAGTGGATCAGTGTGGTTTATGAAAAGAACACACATGCAATGACATCTAGTGGATCTATGTGGTTTATGAAAAGAACACACATGTAATGACATCTAGTGGATCAATGTGGTCTAGGAAAAGAACACACATGCAATGACACCAGTGGATCGGTGAGGTTTATGAAATGAACACACATGCAATGACATCTTTCGGATTAGTGTGGTTTATGAAATGAACACACATGCAATGACATTAGTGGATTAGTGTGGTTTATGAAAAGAACACACATGCAATGACATCTAGTGGATCCATGTGGTTTATGAAAAGAACACACATGCAATGACATCTAGTGGATCCATGTGGTTTATGAAAAGAACACACATTTAATGACATCTAGTGGATCCATGTGTTTTATGAAATGAACACACATTTAATGACATCTAGTGGATCCATGTGGTCTAGGAAAAGAACACACATGCAATGACATCTAGGGGATCAATGTGGTCTAGGAAAAGAACACACATGCAATGACACCAATGGATCAGTGTGGTTTATGACATGAACACACATGCAATGACATCTAGTGGATCAATGTGGTCTAGGAAAAGAACACACATGCAATAACACTAGTGGATCAGTGTGGTTTATGAAATGAATACAAATGCAATGACATCTTTCGGATCAGTGTGGTTTATGAAAAGAACACACATGTAGTGACATTAGTGGATCAGTGTGGTTTATGAAAAGAACACACATGCAATGACATCTAGTGGATCTATGTGGTTTATGAAAAGAACACACATGTAATGACATCTAGTGGATCAATGTGGTCTAGGAAAAGAACACACATGCAATGACACCAGTGGATCGGTGTGGTTTATGAAATGAACACACATGCAATGACATCTTTCGGATTAGTGTGGTTTATGAAATGAACACACATGCAATGACATTAGTGGATTAGTGTGGTTTATGAAAAGAACACACATGCAATGACATCTAGTGGATCCATGTGGTTTATGAATAGAACACACATGCAATGAAATCAGTGGATCCATGTGGTTTATGAGAAGAACACACATGCGGACATCTAGTGGATCCATTTGGTTTATGAAAAGAACACACATGCAATGACATATAGTGGATCCATGTGGTTTATGAAAAGAACACACATGCAATGTCATCTAGTGGATCCATGTGGTTTATGAAATGAACACACATGCAATGACATCTAGTGGATCAATGTGGTCTAGGAAAAGAACACACATGCAATGACACCAATGGATCAATGTGGTTTATGAAATGAACACACATGCAATTCCATCTTTCGGATCAGTGTGGTTTATGAAAACAACACACATGCAATGAGACCTAGTGGATTCATGTGGTTTTGGAAAAGAACACACATGCAATGACATTCAGTCGATCCATGTTGTTTATGAAAAGAACACACATGCAATGACATCTAGTGGAGCAGTGTGGTTTATGAAAAGAACACACATGCAATGACATCAATGGATCCATGTGGTTTATGAAAAGAACACACATGCACTGACATCTAGTGGATCCATTTGGTCTATGAAAAGAACACACATGCAATGACATATAGTAGATCCATGTGGTTTATGAAAAGAACACACATTTAATGACATCTAGTGGATCCATGTGGTTTATGAAATGAACACACATGCAATGACATCTAGTGGATCAATGTGGTCTAGGAAAATAACACATATGCAATGACACCAATGGATCAGTGTGGTTTATGAAATGAACACACATGCAATGACATCTAGTAGATCCATGTGGTTTATGAAAAGAACACACGTGCAATGACATCAGTGGATCCATGTGGTTTATGAAAAGAACACACATGCACTGACTTTTAGTGGATGCATGTGGTTTATGAAAAGAACACACATGTAATGGCATATAGTGGATCCATGTGGTTTATGAAAAGAACACACATTTAATGACATCTAGTGGATCCATGTGATTTATGAAATGAACACACATGCAATGACATCTAGTGGATCAATGTGGTCTAGGAAAAGAACACACATGCAATAACACTAGTGGATCAGTGTGGTTTATGAAATGAATACACATGCAATGACATCTTTCGGATAAGTGTGGTTTATGAAAAGAACACACATGTAGTGACATTAGTGGATCAGTGTGGTTTATGAAAAGAACACACATGCAATGACATCTAGTGGATCTATGTGGTTTATGAAAAGAACACACATGTAATGACATCTAGTGGATCAATGTGGTCTAGGAAAAGAACACACATGCAATGACACCAGTGGATCGGTGAGGTTTATGAAATGAACCACATGCAATGACATCTTTCGGATTAGTGTGGTTTATGAAATGAACAGACATGCAATGACATTAGTGGATTAGTGTGGTTTATGAAAAGAACACACATGCAATGACATCTAGTGGATCCATGTGGTTTATGAAAAGAACACACATGCAATGACATCTAGTGGATCCATGTGGTTTATGAAAAGAACACACATTTAATGACATCTAGTGGATCCATGTGTTTTATGAAATGAACACACATGCAATGACATATAGTGGATCCATGTGGTTTATGAAAAGAACACACATGCAATGTCATCTAGTGGATCCATGTGGTTTATGAAATGAACACACATGCAATGACATCTAGTGGATCAATGTGGTCTAGGAAAAGAACACACATGCAATGACACCAATGGATCAATGTGGTTTATGAAATGAACACACATGCAATTCCATCTTTCGGATCAGTGTGGTTTATGAAAACAACACACATGCAATGAGACCTAGTGGATTCATGTGGTTTTGGAAAGAACACACATGCAATGACATTCATCGATCCATGTTGTTTATGAAAAGAACACACATGCAATGACATCTAGTGGAGCAGTGTGGTTTATGAAAGAACACACATGCAATGACATCAATGGATCCATGTGGTTTATGAAAAGAACACACATGCACTGACATCTAGTGGATCCATTTGGTCTATGAAAAGAACACACATGCAATGACATATAGTGGATCCATGTGGTTTATGAAAAGAACACACATTTAATGACATCTAGTGGATCCATGTGGTTTATGAAATGAACACACATGCAATGACATCTAGTGGATCAATGTGGTCTAGGAAAATAACACATATGCAATGACACCAATGGATCAGTGTGGTTTATGAAATGAACACACATGCAATGACATCTAGTAGATCCATGTGGTTTATGAAAAGAACACACATGCAATGACATCAGTGGATCCATGTGGTTTATGAAAAGAACACACATGCACTGACTTTTAGTGGATGCATGTGGTTTATGAAAAGAACACACATGTAATGGCATATAGTGGATCCATGTGGTTTATGAAAAGAACACACATTTAATGACATCTAGTGGATCCATGTGATTTATGAAATGAACACACATGCAATGACATCTAGTGGATCAATGTGGTCTAGGAAAAGAACACACATGCAATAACACTAGTGGATCAGTGTGGTTTATGAAATGAATACACATGCAATGACATCTTTCGGATAAGTGTGGTTTATGAAAAGAACACACATGTAGTGACATTAGTGGATCAGTGTGGTTTATGAAAAGAACACACATGCAATGACATCTAGTGGATCTATGTGGTTTATGAAAAGAACACACATGTAATGACATCTAGTGGATCAATGTGGTCTAGGAAAAGAACACACATGCAATGACACCACTGGATCGGTGAGGTTTATGAAATGAACACACATGCAATGACCTCTTTCGGATTAGTGTGGTTTATGAAATGAACAGACATGCAATGACATTAGTGGATTAGTGTGGTTTATGAAAAGAACACACATGCAATGACATCTAGTGGATCCATGTGGTTTATGAAAAGAACACACATGCAATGACATCTAGTGGATCCATGTGGTTTATGAAAAGAACACACATTTAATGACATCTAGTGGATCCATGTGTTTTATGAAATGAACACACATTTAATGACATCTAGTGGATCCATGTGGTCTAGGAAAAGAACACACATGCAATGACATCTAGGGGATCAATGTGGTCTAGGAAAAGAACACACATGCAATGACACCAATGGATCAGTGTGGTTTATGACATGAACACACATGCAATGACATCTTTCGGATCAGTGTGGTTTATGAAAAGAACACACATGCAAAGACATCTGCGGCTCAACATGGTTTATAAAATGAACACACATGCAATGACATCTAGTGGATCCATATGGTTTTTGAAAAGAACACACATGCAATGACATCTGGTGGATCCATGTGGTTTTGGAAAAGAACACACATGCAATGACATCTAGTGGATCCATGTGGTTTATAAAAAGAACGCACATGCAATGACACTAGTGGATCCATGTAGTTTAGGAAAAAATAACACAGATGCAATGCCATCTAATGGATAAGTGTGGTTTATGGAAAGAACACACATGCAATGACATTTACTGGATCAGTGTGGTTTATGAAAAGAAGACACATGCAATGACATCTAGTAGATCCATGTGGTTTATGAAAAGAACACACATGCAATGAAATCAGTGGATCCATGTGGTTTATGAGAAGAAAACACATGCACGGACATCTAGTTGATCCATTTGGTTTATGAAAAGAACACACATGCAATGACATATAGTGGATCCATGTGGTTTATGAAAAGAACACACATGCAATGTCATCTAGTGGATCCATGTGGTTTATGAAATGAACACACATGCAATGACATCTAGTGGATCAATGTGGTATAGGAAAAGAACACACATGCAATGACACCAATGGATCAATGTGGTTTATGAAATGAACACACATGCAATTCCATCTTTCGGATCAGTGTGGTTTATGAAAACAACACACATGCAATGAGACCTAGTGGATTCATGTGGTTTTGGAAAAGAACACACATGCAATGACATTCAGTCGATCCATGTTGTTTATGAAAAGAACACACATGCAATGACATCTAGTGGAGCAGTGTGGTTTATGAAAAGAACACACATGCAATGACATCAATGGATCCATGTGGTTTATGAAAAGAACACACATGCACTGACATCTAGTGGATCCATTTGGTCTATGAAATAACACACATGCAATGACATATAGTGGATCCATGTGGTTTATGAAAAGAACACACATTTAATGACATCTAGTGGATCCATGTGGTTTATGAAATGAACACACATGCAATGACATCTAGTGGATCAATGTGGTCTAGGAAAATAACACATATGCAATGACACCAATGGATCAGTGTGGTTTATGAAATGAACACACATGCAATGACATCTAGTAGATCCATGTGGTTTATGAAAAGAACACACATGCAATGACATCAGTGGATCCATGTGGTTTATGAAAAGAACACACATGCACTGACTTTTAGTGGATGCATGTGGTTTATGAAAAGAACACACATGTAATGGCATATAGTGGATCCATGTGGTTTATGAAAAGAACACACATTTAATGACATCTAGTGGATCCATGTGATTTATGAAATGAACACACATGCAATGACATCTAGTGGATCAATGTGGTCTAGGAAAAGAACACACATGCAATAACACTAGTGGATCAGTGTGGTTTATGAAATGAATACACATGCAATGACATCTTTCGGATAAGTGTGGTTTATGAAAAGAACACACATGTAGTGACATTAGTGGATCAGTGTGGTTTATGAAAAGAACACACATGCAATGACATCTAGTGGATCTATGTGGTTTATGAAAAGAACACACATGTAATGACATCTAGTGGATCAATGTGGTCTAGGAAAAGAACACACATGCAATGACACCAGTGGATCGGTGTGGTTTATGAAATGAACACACATGCAATGACATCTTTCGGATTAGTGTGGTTTATGAAATGAACACACATGCAATGACATTAGTGGATTAGTGTGGTTTATGAAAAGAACACACATGCAATGACATCTAGTGGATCCATGTGGTTTATGAAAAGAACACACATGCAATGACATCTAGTGGATCCATGTGGTTTATGAAATGAACACACATGCAATGACATCTTTCAGATCACTGTGGTTTATGAAAAGAACACACATTTAATGACATCTAGTGGATCCATGTGGTCTAGGAAAAGAACACACATGCAATGACATCTAGGGGATCAATGTGGTCTAGGAAAAGAACACACATGCAATGACACCAATGGATCAGTGTGGTTTATGACATGAACACACATGCAATGACATCTTTCGGATCAGTGTGGTTTATGAAAAGAACACACATGCAAAGACATCTGCGTCTCAACATGGTTTATAAAATGAACACACATGCAATGACATCTAGTGGATCCATATGGTTTTTGAAAAGAACACACATGCAATGACATCTGGTGGATCCATGTGGTTTTGGAAAAGAACACACATGCAATGACATCTAGTGGATCCATGTGGTTTATAAAAAGAACGCACATGCAATGACACTAGTGGATCCATGTAGTTTAGGAAAAAATAACACAGATGCAATGCCATCTAATGGATCAGTGTGGTTTATGGAAAGAACACACATGCAATGACATTTACTGGATCAGTGTGGTTTATGAAAAGAAGACACATGCAATGACATCTAGTAGATCCATGTGGTTTATGAAAATAACACACATGCAATGAAATCAGTGGATCCATGTGGTTTATGAGAAGAACACACATGCACGGACATCTAGTGGATCCATTTGGTTTATGAAAAGAACACACATGCAATGACATATAGTGGATCCATGTGGTTTATGAAAAGAACACACATGCAATGTCATCTAGCGGATCCATGTGGTTTATGAAATGAACACACATGCAATGACATCTAGTGGATCAATGTGGTATAGGAAAAGAACACACATGCAATGACACCAATGGATCAATGTGGTTTATGAAATGAACACACATGCAATGCCATCTTTCGGATCGGTGTGGTTTATGAAAAGAACACACATGCAATGAGACCTATTGGATTCATCCGGTTTTGGAAAAGAACACACATGCAATGACATTCAGTCGATCCATGTTGTTTATGAAAAGAACACACATGCAATGACATCTAGTGGAGCAGTGTGGTTTATGAAAAGAACACACATGCAATGACATCAATGGATCCATGTGGTTTATGAAAATAACACACATGCACTGACATCTAGTGGATCCATTTGGTCTATGAAAAGATCACACATGCAATGACATATAGTGGATCCATGTGGTTTATGAAAAGAACACACATTTAATGACATCTAGTGGATCCATGTGGTTTATGAAATGAACACACATGCAATGACATCTTGTGGATCAATGTGGTCTAGGAAAATAACACACATGCAATGACACCAATGGATCAGTGTGGCTTATGAAATGAACACACATGCAATGACATCTTTCGGATCAGTGTGGTTTATGAAAAGAACACACATGCAAAGACATCTGTGGTTCAACATGGATTATAAAAAGAACACACATGCAATGACATCTAGTGGATCCATGTGGTTTTGGAAAAGATCACACATGCAATGACACTAGTGGATCCATGTGGTTTAGGATAATAACACACATGCAATGACATCTAGTGGATTAGTGTGGTTTATGAAAAGAACACACATGCAATGACATCTAGTGGATCAGTGTGGTTTATGAAAAGAACAAGCATGCAATGAAATCTAGTGGACCCATGTGGTTTATGAAAAGAACACACAGGCAATGACATCAGTGGATCCATGTGGTTTATGAAAAGAACACACATGCACTAACATCTAGTGGATGCATGTGGTTTGTGAAAAGAACACACATGTAATGGCATATAGTGGATCCATGTGGTTTATGAAAAGAACACACATTTAATGACATCTAGTGGATCCATGTGATTTATGAAATGAACACACATGCAATGACATCTAGTGGATCAATGTGGTCTAGGAAAAGAACACACATGCAATGACACCAGGGTGGTTTATGAAATGAACACACATGCAATGACATCTTTCGGATCAGTGTGGTTTATGAAAAGAACACACATGCAATGAAATTAGTGGATCAGTGTGGTTTATGAAAAGAACACATATGCAATGACATCTAGTGGATCCATGTGGTTTATGAAAAGAACACGCATGTAATGACATCTAGTGGATCTATGTGGTCTAGGAAAAGAACACACATGCAATGGCACCAATGGATCAGTCTGGTTTATGAAATGAACACAAATGCAATGACATCTTTAAGATTAGTGTGGTCTATGAAAAGAACACACATGCAATGACATTAGTGGATCAGTATGGTTTATGAAAAGAACA
Organism: Avena insularis; assembly: GCA_023614405.1. Classification (NCBI taxonomy): domain Eukaryota; kingdom Viridiplantae; phylum Streptophyta; class Magnoliopsida; order Poales; family Poaceae; genus Avena; species Avena insularis. Next base: position 323,385,140 of record CM042686.1, read on the forward strand.
CACATGCAATGACATCTAGTGGATCCATGTGGTTTATGAAAAGAACACACATGTAATGACATCTAGTGGATCAATGTGGTCTAGGAAAAGAACACACATGCAATGACACTTGTGGATCAGTGTGGTTTATGAAATGAACACACATGCAATGACATCTTTTGGATTAGTGTGGTTTATGAAAAGAACACACATGCAATGACATTAGTGGATCAGTGGGGTTTATGAAAAGAACACACATGCAGTGACATCTAGTGGATCCATGTGGTTTATGAAAAGAACACACATGCAATGACATATAGTGGATCCATGTTGTTGATGAAAAGAACACACATTTAATGACATCTAGTGGATCCATGTGTTTTATGAAATGAACACACATTTAATGACATCTAGTGGATCCATGTGGTCTAGGAAAAGAACACACATGCAATGACATCTAGTGGATCAATGTGGTCTAGGAAAAGAACACACATGCAATGACACCAATGGATCATTGTGGTTTATGAAATGAACACATGCAATGACATCTTTCGTATTAGTCTGGTTTATGAAAAGAACACACATGCAAAGACATCTGCGGTTCAACATGGTTTATAAAATGAACACACATGCAATGACATCTAGTGGATCCATGTGGTCTAGGGAAAGAACACACATGCAATGACACGAATGGATCAGTGTGGTTTATGAAATGAACACACATGCAATGACATCTTTCGGATCAGTGTGGTTTATGAAAAGAACACACATGCAAAGACATTTGTAGTTTAACATGGATTATAAAAAGAACACACATGCAATGACATCTAGTGGATCCATGTGGTTTTTGATAAGATCAGAAATGCAATGACACTAGTTGTTCCATGTGGTTTAGGACAATAACACATGCAATGACATCTAGTGGATTAGTGTGGTTTATGAAAAGAACACACATGCAATGACATCAGTGGATCCATGTGGTTTATGAAAAGAACACACATGCACTGACATCTAGTGGATGCAGTTTGTTTGTGAAAAGAACACACATGTAATGGCATATAGTGGATCCATGTAGTTTATGAAAAGAACACACATTTAATGACATCTAGTGGATCCATGTGATTTATTAAATGAACACACATGCAATGACATCTAGTGGATCAATGTGGTCTAGGAAAAGAACACACATGCAATGACATCAGTGGATCCATGTGGTTTATGAAGAACACACATGCACGGACATCTAGTGGATCCATTTGGTTTATGAAAAGAACACACATGCAATGACATCAGTGGATCCATGTGGTTTATGAGAAAAACACACATGCACGGACATCTAGTGGATCCATTTGGTTTATGAAAAGAACACACATGCAATGACATATAGTGGATCCATGTGGTTTATGAAAGGAACACACATGCAATGTCATCTAGTGGATCCATGTGGTTTATGAAATGAACACACATGCAATGACATCTAGTGGATCAATGTGGTCTAGGAAAAGAACACACCTGCAATGACACCAATGGATCAATGTGGTTTATGAAATGAACACATGCAATGCCATCTTTCGGATCAGTGTGGTTTATGAAAAGAACACACATGCAATGAGACCTAGTGGATTCATGTGGTTTTGGAAAAGAACACACATGCAATGACATTCAGTCGATCCATGTTATTTATGAAAAGAACACACATGCAATGACATCTAGTGGAGCAGTGTGGTTTATGAAAAGAACACACATGCAATGACATCAAGGGATCCATGTGGTTTATGAAATGAACACACATGCAATGACATCTAGTGGATCAATGTGGTCTAGGAAAAGAACACACCTGCAATGACACCAATGGATCAATGTGGTTTATGAAATGAACACACATGCAATGCCATCTTTCGGATCAGTGTGGTTTATGAAAAGAACACACATGCAATGAGACCTAGTGGATTCATGTGGTTTTGGAAAAGAACACACATGCAATGACATTCAGTCGATCCATGTTATTCATGAAAAGAACACACATGCAATGAAATCTAGTGGAGCAGTGTGGTTTATGAAAAGAACACACATGCACTGACTTTTAGTGGATGCATGTGGTTTATGAAAAGAACACACATGTAATGGCATATAGTGGATCCATGTGGTTTATGAAAAGAACACACATTTAATGACATCTAGTGGATCCATGTGATTTATGAAATGAACACACATGCAATGACATCTAGTGGATCAATGTGGTCTAGGAAAAGAACACACATGCAATAACACTAGTGGATCAGTGTGGTTTATGAAATGAATACACATGCAATGACATCTTTCGGATAAGTGTGGTTTATGAAAAGAACACACATGTAGTGACATTAGTGGATCAGTGTGGTTTATGAAAAGAACACACATGCAATAACATCTAGTGGATCTATGTGGTTTATGAAAAGAACACACATGTAATGACATCTAGTGGATCAATGTGGTCTAGGAAAAGAACACACATGCAATGACACCAGTGGATCGGTGTGGTTTATGAAATGAACACACATGCAATGACATCTTTCGGATTAGTGTGGTTTATGAAATGAACACACATGCAATGACATTAGTGGATTAGTGTGGTTTATGAAAAGAACACACATGCAATGACATCTAGTGGATCCATGTGGTTTATGAAAAGAACACACATGCAATGACATCTAGTGGATCCATGTGGTTTATGAAATGAACACACATGCAATGACATCTTTCAGATCACTGTGGTTTATGAAAAGAACACACATTTAATGACATCTAGTGGATCCATGTGGTCTAGGAAAAGAACACACATGCAATGACATCTAGGGGATCAATGTGGTCTAGGAAAAGAACACACATGCAATGACACCAATGGATCAGTGTGGTTTATGACATGAACACACATGCAATGACATCTTTCGGATCAGTGTGGTTTATGAAAAGAACACACATGCAAAGACATCTGCGGCTCAACATGGTTTATAAAATGAACACACATGCAATGACATCTAGTGGATCCATATGGTTTTTGAAAAGAACACACATGCAATGACATCTGGTGGAACCATGTGGTTTTGGAAAAGAACACACATGCAATGACATCTAGTGGATCCATGTGGTTTATAAAAAGAACGCACATGCAATGACACTAGTGGATCCATGTAGTTTAGGAAAAATAACAGATGCAATGCCATCTAATGGATCAGTGTGGTTTATGGAAAGAACACACATGCAATGACATTTACTGGATCAGTGTGGTTTATGAAAAGAAGACACATGCAATGACATCTAGTAGATCCATGTGGTTTATGAAAAGAACACACATGCAATGAAATCAGTGGATCCATGTGGTTTATGAGAAGAACACACATGCACGGACATCTAGTGGATCCATTTGGTTTATGAAAAGAACACACATGCAATGACATATAGTGGATCCATGTGGTTTATGAAAAGAACACACATGCAATGTCATCTAGCGGATCCATGTGGTTTATGAAATGAACACACATGCAATGACATCTAGTGGATCAATGTGGTATAGGAAAAGAACACACATGCAATGACACCAATGGATCAATGTGGTTTATGAAATGAACACACATGCAATGCCATCTTTCGGATCGGTGTGGTTTATGAAAAGAACACACATGCAATGAGACCTATTGGATTCATCCGGTTTTGGAAAAGAACACACATGCAATGACATTCAGTCGATCCATGTTGTTTATGAAAATAACACACATGCAATGACATCTAGTGGAGCAGTGTGGTTTATGAAAAGAACACACATGCAATGACATCAATGGATCCATGTGGTTTATGAAAATAACACACATGCACTGACATCTAGTGGATCCATTTGGTTTATGAAAAGATCACACATGCAATGACATATAGTGGATCCATGTGGTTTATGAAAAGAACACACATTTAATGACATCTAGTGGATCCATGTGGTTTATGAAATGAACACACATGCAATGACATCTTGTGGATCAATGTGGTCTAGGAAAATAACACACATGCAATGACACCAATGGATCAGTGTGGCTTATGAAATGAACACACATGCAATGACATCTTTCGGATCAGTGTGGTTTATGAAAAGAACACACATGCAAAGACATCTGTGGTTCAACATGGATTATAAAAAGAACACACATGCAATGACATCTAGTGGATCCATGTGGTTTTGGAAAAGATCACACATGCAATGACACTAGTGGATCCATGTGGTTTAGGAAAATAACACACATGCAATGACATCTAGTGGATTAGTGTGGTTTATGAAAAGAACACACATGCAATGACATCTAGTGGATCAGTGTGGTTTATGAAAAGAACAAGCATGCAATGAAATCTAGTGGACCCATGTGGTTTATGAAAAGAACACACAGGCAATGACATCAGTGGATCCATGTGGTTTATGAAAAGAACACACATGCACTAACATCTAGTGGATGCATGTGGTTTGTGAAAAGAACACACATGTAATGGCATATAGTGGATCCATGTGGTTTATGAAAAGAACACACATTTAATGACATCTAGTGGATCCATGTGATTTATGAAATGAACACACATGCAATGACATCTAGTGGATCAATGTGGTCTAGGAAAAGAACACACATGCAATGACACCAGTGGATCAGTGTGGTTTATGAAATGAACACACATGCAATGACATCTTTCGGATCAGTGTGGTTTATGAAAAGAACACACATGCAATGAAATTAGTGGATCAGTGTGGTTTATGAAAAGAACACATATGCAATGACATCTAGTGGATCCATGTGGTTTATGAAAAGAACACGCATGTAATGACATCTAGTGGATCTATGTGGTCTAGGAAAAGAACACACATGCAATGGCACCAATGGATCAGTCTGGTTTATGAAATGAACACAGATGCAATGACATCTTTAAGATTAGTGTGGTCTATGAAAAGAACACACATGCAATGACATTAGTGGATCAGTATGGTTTATGAAAAGAACACACATGCAATGACATCTAGTGGATCCATGTGGTTTATGAAAAGAACACACATGTAATGACATCTAGTGGATCAATGTGGTCTAGGAAAAGAACACACATGCAATGACACTTGTGGATCAGTGTGGTTTATGAAATGAACACACATGCAATGACATTTTTTGGATTAGTGTGGTTTATGAAAAGAACACACATGCAATGACATTAGTGGATCAGTGGGGTTTATGAAAAGAACACACATGCAGTGACATCTAGTGGATCCATGTGGTTTATGAAAAGAACACACATGCAATGACATATAGTGGATCCATGTTGTTGATGAAAAGAACACACATTTAATGACATCTAGTGGATCCATGTGTTTTATGAAATGAACACACATTTAATGACATCTAGTGGATCCATGTGGTCTAGGAAAAGAACACACATGCAATGACATCTAGTGGATCAATGTGGTCTAGGAAAAGAACACACATGCAATGACACCAATGGATCATTGTGGTTTATGAAATGAACACACATGCAATGACATTAGTGGATCAGTGTGGTTTATGAAAAGAACACACATGCAATGACATCTAGTGGATCCATGTGGTTTATGAAAAGAACACACATGCAATGACATCTGGTGGATCCATGTGGTTTTAGAAAAGAACACACATGCAAAGACATCTGCGGTTCAACATTGTTTATAAAATGAACACACATGCAATGACATCTAGTGGATCCATGTGGTCTAGGGAAAGAACACACATGCAATGACACGAATGGATCAGTGTGGTTTATGAAATGAACACACATGCAATGACATCTTTCGGATCAGTGTGGTTTATGAAAAGAACACACATGCAAAGACATTTGTAGTTTAACATGGATTATAAAAAGAACACACATGCAATGACATCTAGTGGATCCATGTGGTTTTTGAAAAGATCACACATGCAATGACACTAGTGGATCCATGTGGTTTAGGAAAATAACACACATGCAATGACATCTAGTGGATTAGTGTGGTTTATGAAAAGAACACACATGCAATGACATCAGTGGATCCATGTGGTTTATGAAAAGAACACACATGCACTGACATCTAGTGGTTGCAGTTTGTTTGTGAAAAGAACACACATGTAATGGCATATAGTGGATCCATGTAGTTTATGAAAAGAACACACATTTAATGACATCTAGTGGATCCATGTGATTTATTAAATGAACACACATGCAATGACATCTAGTGGATCAATGTGGTCTAGGAAAAGAACACACATGCAATGACATCAGTGGATCCATGTGGTTTATGAGAAGAACACACATGCACGGACATCTAGTGGATCCATTTGGTTTATGAAAAGAACACACATGCAATGACATCAGTGGATCCATGTGGTTTATGAGAAAAACACACATGCACGGACATCTAGTGGATCCATTTGGTTTATGAAAAGAACACACATGCAATGACATATAGTGGATCCATGTGGTTTATGAAAGGAACACACATGCAATGTCATCTAGTGGATCCATGTGGTTTATGAAATGAACACACATGCAATGACATCTAGTGGATCAATGTGGTCTAGGAAAAGAACACACCTGCAATGACACCAATGGATCAATGTGGTTTATGAAATGAACACACATGCAATGCCATCTTTCAGATCAGTGTGGTTTATGAAAAGAACACACATGCAATGAGACCTAGTGGATTCATGTGGTTTTGGAAAAGAACACACATGCAATGACATTCAGTCGATCCATGTTATTTATGAAAAGAACACACATGCAATGACATCTAGTGGAGCAGTGTGGTTTATGAAAAGAACACACATGCAATGACATCAAGGGATCCATGTGGTTTATGAAAAGAACACACATGCACTGACATCTAGTGGATCCATTTGGTCTATGAAAAGAACACACATGCAATGACATATAGTGGATCCATGTGGTTTATGAAAAGAACACACATTTAATGACATCTAGTGGATCCATGTGGTTTATGAAATGAACACACATGCAATGACATCTAGTGGATCAATGTGGTCTAGGAAAATAACACACATGCAATGACACCAATGGATCAGTGTGGTTTATGAAATGAACACACATGCAATGACATCTTTCGGATAAGTGTGGTTTATGAAAAGAACACACATGCAAAGACATCTGTGGTTCAACATGGATTATAAAAAGAACACACATGCAATGAAATCTAGTGGATCCATGTGGTTTTTGAAAAGATCACACATGCAATGACACTAGTGGATCCATGTGGTTTAGGAAAATAACACACATGCAATGACATCTAGTGGATTAGTGTGGTTTATGAAAAGAACACACATGCAATGACATCTAGTGGATCAGTGTGGTTTATGAAAAGAACAAGCATGCAATGAAATCTAGTGGACCCATGTGGTTTATGAAAAGAACACACATGCCATGACATCAGTGGATCCATGTGGTTTATGAAAAGAACACACATGCACTAACATCTAGTGGATGCATGTGGTTTGTGAAAAGAACTCACATGTAATGGCATATAGTGGATCCATGTGGTTTATGTAAAGAACACACATTTAATGACATCTAGTGGATCCATGTGATTTATGAAATGAACACACATGCAATGACATCTAGTGGATCAATGTGGTCTAGGAAAAGAACACACATGTAATGACACCAGTGGATCAGTGTGGTTTATGAAATGAACACACATGCAATGACATCTTTCGGATCAGTGTGGTTTATGAAAAGAACACACATGCAATGACATTAGTGGATCAGTGTGGTTTATGAAAAGAACACATATGCAATGACATCTAGTGGATCCATGTGGTTTATGAAAACAACACACATGTAATGACATCTAGTGGATCAATGTGGTCTAGGAAAAGAACACACATGCAATGGCACCAGTGGATCAGTGTGGTTTATGAAATGAACACAGATGCAATGACATCTTTCAGATTAGTGTGGTCTATGAAAATAACACACATGCAATGACATTAGTGGATCAGTGGGGTTTATGAAAAGAACACACATGCAGTGACATCTAGTGGATCCATGTAGCATCCGTTGCCTTTAATAAGGTAGGGTCCCCTGTGTTTACAATGCTAGTCCCTGGATCAATAGCTAGCATCCACAGTTTAGATGTAATATCAAGAAACAAAGGTCATAATACAACTTTATAACCAGGAATAAAAATAGTTTTATTACATCAAACTTAGCTCATTGGCTAATTACATTACATTGCAGCAGAATAACTATAGTCTTGGGTCCTTCATCTTCAAATCTGCCACAGGCAGCTGTTGGTTGTAGACTTTGTAATCCTAATCAATCAATCTTCACTAAAATCAATCAAACCTGCAACATTACAAGTTACAGCCACAAGGGTCAATACATTTGAATTGTATTGGCAAGTGATACTTTGGTAGTATAGTGGAGTCTATCATCTATATGCATTTTGGCTAAGTGGAGTTGAGGCTTGCATTGCTCAAAACAGATTTTCCCTATCATTTTGAAAACAATAAGTTTTATTTGGCAAAAACCACCAAGGCATCTACCAATCAAGACTGAAGATCCTCTCAAGGCATCTACCAATCAAAGACTGAAGATTTTCTTGGCAAAAACAATTTTCCCAATCTAAGATTTTGAGATCCTTGTACCAAGCCATCTCTCCATCAAAAATTGAAGAATTTCACACAACCCTTGATCACCCACAAGTTTTAATTTAGAAATTGGAGTGATGAGATTCTTGATTGCTTCCATGTCTTGATGCTCAAATTTTCCTTTTCCAGGGACATGGCTAAGTACTTAGATTTTTTTACACTCTGCAGAGGTGGTGCACTTTCCCCACAAGACTTGGTTTCCCAAGACAAGATCTTTCAGAAGCTTTCCCTTAGACCATCATGGACGCGCTCCAATCTATCAAACACTACCACCATCTGTCCATATGGCTAAGTTCTTGCAACCTATATGATCATGGCAGAGCCCATATTGCCAAGTGGTTGCACTTGAAGCTTCTCAACATTTGACATCTCAAATCTCTTTGTTCCTGGGTGGCCATCCACAAGTGAGATACACAAGCCAAGTCCATGGCCTTGTGAACCACTCAACATAAACCATTCCTTCCATTTCCACCCAGGTGATTCATTAACTCAGTTGTTTTATTAAACAAAACACAAGTCCATAGACATAGAAATTTTCATAGCATGAATATATATATCCCACCCAGGTTTTCTATTAGCTAGGCTAAGCTTGATAGTAATAGGATTCTTAACTTAGGAAAATCCTTCTAAGGATTCATTCTACTAGTTTTCCTATAGCAAGGTCTATACTTAGCAAAATAAAAACCATGCAAGTTTTACTTGGCAAAAACACTAATGCATATTGAAAATAATGGGATAGATAGTATGAAGTATCACTTGCCTTTTTGGTAGAGGGTATAGGTTCACTCCTTGATCTTGCTAGTCTCACACTTCACTACAAGTCAATCAAGCAAACACAATTCAATTCACATTCCAAACCAAAGTCAAGCAAACAACACACAAAACAACAAAGTCAAAGAAATGCATGCAAGCATGCCAAGCTTTGCTTTGTTTGAAAAAGTGGTTCCTAGTGGGTCATAGACATTTGGGTACATCTAAGTCATGCTTAAGCATGCAAAGGTTGGTTCTATTGTAAGGATGGTCTCCACTAGGCTTCTAAACTTTGTAAGTTCCAAATTGGTCATTTATCAAAATGGCAAAGTCATTTGCAAAGAGGGTCTCTATTAGATTCCTAAACTTTGTAAGATCCAAATTGGTCATTTACCAAAGTGGCAAAGTTATTAGCAAAAGGTTTCACTTCAAAAACCATTTTCAAACAAGGCACCTATTTGGTCATTTTATGTGGTGAAGAAATGTTTTTCCTAAGGCCTTAACCTATAGGGTTCACCAAATGAGTTGCTATTGCAAAACTTGGTGTTTGGGTCAGTAGGTTTGGTCTCAACCATTTTCTCAAAGTTTTCCTTTCCAAAAACATTTTCATAAACAAAACAATTTTGAAGAAGTCCTTTGCACATGGTGTAGTCTTGGGTCATAGGGTAGGCTTTTCCATCAAGTTTGAAATAGAAGTGAAGTAGAGTTGAAACCAAAATGGTTGAGGAAAGAGTTTACAAGATTGTTTTGTAAATAAGTTTTTGAACAAATACAACTCCTATTTTTCTAAGGGTTCTTGTCCAATCCTAGGGTTACAAATCCTACAGGCAACACAATGCTCTGATACCATATGTAGGATCCCCAAACTTTAATAAGATTGAGTCCCCTGTGTTTACAATGCTAGTCCCTGGATCAATAGCTAGCATCCACAGTTCAGATGTAATATCGAGAAACAAAGGTCATAATACAACTTTATAACCAGGAATAACATAATTTTATTACATCAAACATAGCTCATTAGGCTATTACATTACATTGCAGCGGAATAACTATAAGCATTGGGTCCTTCATCTTCAAAGTGCCACAGGCAGATGTTGGTTGTAGACTTTGTAATCCTAATCAATCAATCTTCACTAAAACAATCAAACCTGCAACATAATAAGTTACAGCCACAAGGGTCAATACATTTGAATTGTATTGGCAAGTGATACTTTCGTAGTATAGTGGAGTCTATCATCTATATGCATTTGGCTAAGTGGAGTTGAGGCTTGCATTGCTCAAAATAGATTTTTTTCTATCATTTTTGAAAATAAGTTTTGTTTGGCAAAAACAAATTCCAAGGCATCTATCAATCAAAGACTGAAGATCCACTCAGGGCATCTATCAATCAAAGACTGAAGATTTACTTGGCAAAAACAATTTCCCAATCTAAGATTTTGAGATCCTTGTACCAAGCCATCTCTCCATCAAAGATTGAAGAATTTCACAACCCTTGTTCACCCACAAGTTTTAATTTAGAAATTGGAATGATGAGATTCTTGATTGCTTCCATGTCTTGATGCTCAAATTGTCCTTTACCAGGGACATGGCTAAGTACTTAGGTTTTACACTCTGCAGGTGGTGCACTTTCCCCACAAGCCTTGGTTTCCCAAGAATGATCCTTGATAGCCTTTCCTTAGTCAAATGGACGCTCCAACCTATCAATCACTACCACCTGTCCAAAGACTAAGTTCCAGCATCCTAAGATCATGGCAGAGCCCATAATGCCAAGTGGTTGCACTTGAAGCTTCTCAACATTTGACATCTCAAATCTCTTTGTTTCCTGGGTGGCCATCCACAAGTGAGATACACAAGCCAAGTCCATGGCCTTGTGAACCACTCAACATAAGCCATTCCTTCCATTCCACCCAGGTGGTTCATTAACTTAGTTGTTTTATTTTATAAAAACTTAAGTCCTTAGACTTAGAAATTTTTCATAGTGAATATATAAACCACCCTTGTTTTCTAGTAGCTAGGCTAAGCATGATAGTAATAGGAATCTTGACTTAGGTAATTTTCACTAAGGTTTTACCTAATAGGTTTTCCCAAAGCATAGCTTGTACTTAGCAAAAATCCATGCAAGTCCTATACTTAGAAAAATAATACTAATGCATATATAAAATATAGGAATGGAATATTCATGATGATATCACTTGCCTTTTTGGTAGAGGGTATAAGTTCACTCCTTGTCCTTGCAACACTCACACTCTTCAAGTCACTACAATCAATCAAGCAAGGCACAAACTCAATCTACCAATCAAGCAAATCAACACATAAAATAACAAAGTCAAAGAAATGCATGCAAGCATGCCAAGCTTTGCTTTGTTTGCAAAAGTGGTTCCTAGTGGGTCATAGACATTTGGGTACACCTAATGGTCATTTTGTAAAGTGGCAAAGTCATGCATAGGCATGCAAAGGTTGGTTCTAATGTAGGGATGGTCCTCACTAGGCTTCTAAACTTTGTAAGTTCCAAATTGGTCATTTACCAAAGTGGCAAAGTTGTTTAGCGAAGGTTTCACCTCAAAACCAATTTCAAAACAAGGCACCTGTTTGGTCATTTTATGTGGTGAAGAAATATGTCTACTAGGGTTTTAGTCTATAGGGTTCACCAAATGAGTTGCTATTGCAAAACTTGGTGCTTTTGGTCATGAGGTTTGGTCCAAACATTTTCTCAAGGTTTTCTTTATGAAAGCATTTTCATAAACAAAACAAATAGTTTTAGTTAGCTAGAAATGGACTAAACTAATTAATCCATTCTATTCTTTTCCAAAATCACTTTCCAAACTATGGGTTGGTTCCTATGGTCAGCAAGGTCACAACAAACTAATTGGCAAAGGTTTTAACCTAAATATCATTTTAAATGATTTTCTAATGTTAGCAAGCATACAAAAGAATCTGCAAAGTTAAACAAGCTAACAGATACTATTTGCTAAACTAAGGGCAGGGTTGGCTAGAGCTTGCCTTGCTGATTCAACGACATCAAATTTGTAAAATTTGGACGTGTGGATCAAAAGATACAAAGGTTTGAAAATGGCAAAAGTTTACGTTTTCAAATCTGTTTTAAACGAATCTTGGACACGGCGCAAAAGCAATGGCTGGTACCGGTTCGGTGTGGATCGGCTCTGTGGACCGTTAGATCTAAGTAAGATCGTGCGGCTTAGGTCGCGTACCTCTTGGCGTTTAAGTGAACTAATCGTGGCGATGGATGCGCATCTAACGGTAGCTAGGCGTTTGACCACTAAGCGCGTATGGCGTATTGGCGGCGAGTGATCGGTCGGAGACGGAGGCGATGCTACAGGTGAGGAGAAGGAGGAGTAGCTCACCGTGCTCGGAAGGCTGCGGTGAAGCTTCGGCGTCTTGATGGCTCGACGAAGCGCTTCGGGCGATCGCAATTCCTCGTCGGAGTTGGAACAGCGGTTAGCTCGGTTCTTTGTCGAGGGCGTTCTGTGGTTCTCTCGAAGCGAAAAAGAAGGCTCGGTTAGATCGCAAGATCGAGACGGAGTCGTGTGCGTGATCGAAAGGGTCGGGATCGAGGCTTACCGGGAAAGCGTTGCGGAGAAGAAGCGGAACCGGCGGCGCTGTGCTTGTCGGAGTCGTCGCTTCTGAATCACCTAAGGCAAAACAAAGGCAGTAAGATCTGGGCGACCATGGGGTTCATGTGGGCATGATCGGAGAGTCTTTGCGGACGGAGTTCACCGGAAAGCTCACCGAGAAAGCAGCGGCAAGCGGTGTTGCTCAAAGCAATGAGCGTTGCTCTGGCGCCCATGATCGAATGGGAACCTGGACGAAGCGTCGGAGTGTAGTATGTGTGCGTGGTCGAGAGGTCAAGGGCAGCGTGTGCTGGCTGGAATCGGCGGAGACGGTGGTGAACAGGAGCTCGAGGAGAAATTGGGGCGATCTAAGGCGTGCTATCGCGGGGTGTTAGAGGATTTATAGAGGAGAGGCGTTTCCATCTGCGTGATCAAAGCGAGGTAATGGCGCGGAATTAAGAGAATTGAGCAGCGGATTGATTCTGACAGAGAATGACGCTGTCGAGGAGGAACTAGTCGCGGTGAAGACGATGTCTACAGAAGTGGGACCGACGCGTCGATGGGAAAATGGGTGAGGAGGAGGTCCACCTCGGTGTCTCAGTGAGTTGTTTAATTGGTGAAGAAAACGTTTCGGGGCGTGAGAGAGAGAGGTGGGACCGTCTCGTCAGCGAGTGGGAGAGAGGGAGAAGTGGGTCTCGGTTGTCTGTCTCTGTGTGGGTAGATTTCTTAGTGAGAAGAGATTTCTTGGGAGAGAAATCTTGGGCTGGTCTGGGGCCTTAGTGGGTTCTTTGGGCTGGTCTGCATTTTCTTATTTTTTCTGTCTAATCTCTTTTCTTTTCTAATTCTTTTCTGTTTCAATTTCAAACAAATATTCACACAATTCAAACAACACTCAAATCAAATCAAACAGCAAACTTTTCATTTGAATTTGGTTCTGTTTGGCAACATAATCCAAATCTCAAAATGAAATATTATTTTTATTTAATTTAGGATCCATTTAATAATTAAATAAAATGGATCTTTGATTTATTAATAGTGTTTGATTTATTTAAATAAAAATTTCCATTTGAATTCCAATTATTTCCAAAACCAAACCAGAAGGTTTAATTTGAAAGAGAAAAGAATACTTGGAAACTTATTTAAATAAATAAATAAGTTTTGGTGTTTTAATTAAAATGGGAAAGCCTTTACTTAAATAAAATTGGATATTTAAATCCTTATTTTTTTATTTAAATAATCCTTTACTCATTTTAATCAAAGCAAAAACTTTTAATAAAAGATTTCAAAGTAGTAATAAAATACTTGGTGTTCATTTAAAATGGGAAAAGCTTTTACTTAAATAAAATTGGATATTTAAATCCTTATTATTTTATTTAAATAAACTTTTACTCATTTTATCAAAACAAAATATTTTATTACAAAATCTTAGCCAAAATTAATTTGGCTTATCTTTTCATTTGAAAACAAAGTCTTTTATTAAAAGATCCAAATAGTATTTCCAAAACAATTTATTTTCCTTTATTAAATGTTTATCTCTTTAATCCCTTTAGGATTATAATTGTTCACCATTTGGTATGGCTTTTGGCAAGGGCTTTATTGGCTTTGGAAATTCAATTTCCTTATCTTATTATATCCACAGGATTTTGTCTATGGTTCCAATCTAAGTGAATCCAATCTCTAAGGTCTTTCTTGATCCTTTGTGAAAATTTGTTGATCAACTTGGTATGGATCAAATCCATGGATTTGGAGATACTTTGGAAAATGATTTCCTTCCATTAGGGTTTAGGGTTTTGGATTTCTTTCCAAATGTTCAAATTTCCAGATACATTCATTGAGGAATGCATTTCCCTTGATTTGGATTTTTTGTTGAATTCAAACTTCTGCCAAAGTTTGTTCAAGATGGGATTTTAAGTCTCCTTTTAGAAACAAAAGTTTCTTTTCACCCTGATTTTCAACAAAAATTTATTTTGTTTATTTAATTTTTCACATTACAAGATTTGGAAAATCTTGGGATGTGACACCATATTGCCAAGTGGTTGCACTTGAAGCTTCTCAACATTTGACATCTCAAATCTCTTTGTTCCTGGGTGGCCATCCACAAGTGAGATACACAAGCCAAGTCCATGGCCTTGTGAACCACTCAACACAAACCATTCCTTCCATTTCCACCCAGGTGATTCATTAACTCAGTTGTTTTATTAAACAAAACACAAGTCCATAGACATAGAAATTTTCATAGCATGAATATATATATCCCACCCAGGTTTTCTATTAGCTAGGCTAAGCTTGATAGTAATAGGATTCTTAACTTAGGAAAATCCTTCTAAGGATTCATTCTACTAGTTTTCCTATAGCAAGGTCTATACTTAGCAAAATAAAAACCATGCAAGTTTTACTTGGCAAAAACACTAATGCATATTGAAAATAATGGGATAGATAGTATGAAGTATCACTTGCCTTTTTGGTAGAGGGTATAGGTTCACTCCTTGATCTTGCTAGTCTCACACTTCACTACAAGTCAATCAAGCAAACACAATTCAATTCACATTCCAAACCAAAGTCAAGCAAACAACACACAAAACAACAAAGTCAAAGAAATGCATGCAAGCATGCCAAGCTTTGCTTTGTTTGAAAAAGTGGTTCCTAGTGGGTCATAGACATTTGGGTACATCTAAGTCATGCTTAAGCATGCAAAGGTTGGTTCTATTGTAAGGATGGTCTCCACTAGGCTTCTAAACTTTGTAAGTTCCAAATTGGTCATTTATCAAAATGGCAAAGTCATTTGCAAAGAGGGTCTCTATTAGATTCCTAAACTTTGCAAGATCCAAATTGGTCATTTACCAAAGTGGAAAAGTTATTAGCAAAAGGTTTCACTTCAAAAACCATTTTCAAACAAGGCACCTATTTGGTCATTTTATGTGGTGAAGAAATGTTTTTCCTAAGGCCTTAACCTATAGGGTTCACCAAATGAGTTGCTATTGCAAAACTTGGTGTTTGGGTCAGTAGGTTTGGTCTCAACCATTTTCTCAAAGTTTTCCTTTCCAAAAACATTTTCATAAACAAAACAATAGTTTTGTTTGGCTAGAAATGGACTAAACTTAATTAATCCATTCTAAACTTTTCCAAAATCATTTTCCAAAACATAGGTTGGTTCCTAGGGTCAGTAAGGTCACAACAAACCAATTTGCAAAGGTTTTAACCTTAAAATCATTTTTAAACAATTTTTCTAATGTTAGCAAGCACACAAAAGAATCTGCAAAATCAAACAATCTAACAAATACTATTTGCTAAACTAAGGGCAGGGTTGGTTAGAGCTTGTCTTGCTGATTCCAACGACATCCAATTTGTAAAATTTGGACGTGTGGATCCAAAGTTATGGAATTTACAAAATTGAACATCAATTAGATCAATTCTGTTTTAAATCCATCCAGCAGAGACACGTGTCTTAATCTAATTCGTCGGTACCGGTTCGCTGGGATCGTGGCTGTGGGGCGTTGGATCTAGTTAGATCGAGCGGTGCAGAGAGCGTACCCATTCGCGTTTAAGTGATTCTATCTAATGCGTATGATCCAGATCGAACGGTTGTGGGGTGCTCGACCACAGACGAGCGGCGCTGCGGCGGCTGCTGGCGGCGGAGCGATCGGTCAATGTCGGTGCCAGCGATACAGGAAGCGGGAGAGGAAAAGGGGAGGCTCACCGAGTTCGCAGACGCTTGGGGAAGCTCAATGTGCTGATGGGGAGGCAGGGGGCGCACGGATGGGTTGGCAATCTCTCGCCGGAGTTGCTGCGGGCGGCGGTGCTCTCGGGTTGTCGTCGTTGGCGTCGCTCGGGACCGCGCGGGAAAGCTTGCCGGAGTCGAGGCCGACGGTGGCGCTGCTCAGACGTGATCGTAGTCGAGGTTGTAGGTCACCCGCGGTTGAACGGAAGGCAGACGAAGCTCGAGGGCTAGGAGTGTGTGTGCTTGGTCGGGGAGGCAAGGGAGGTCTGGTTTCCCGAATAAATCAACGAACATCGTCGAGGGCGGTGGTACAGAGAGAATTGGAGGCACCTAAAGGCGAGTGGATGAGTTATGCAGGGGAAAAGGAGGAGGAGGAGCGGTTAAATGGGCGTTGTCTCGCGAGAAATTGGCGTCGAGAATTGAACACGGCATTCAAAAAGGCAATGGCGTCGTCTGGGGGAGACAGGTCGCAGGAAGAAGACGATGATCGCTGCGTGGGCTCTACTGGCGATGAGGGAGAAAGAGAGGGAAAGGGTCCACCACCATACTTAGGCGGGTTTGTTTTAGTGAAGAAAAGCAGTTCGGAGGTGGGGTCATCTAAATCGGTAGTGAGTGAGAGGGAGAGGTGGGTCCCGTTTGTCTGTGACTCAGTGGGTAAGAAAGTGGGTGCCAAATGTTTTATTCGAGGAGAAGACTGGGCTGGTTTTGCTGGGCCTAATGGGCTGGTCTGTTTCCCTATTTTTTTTTCTGCCTAAATCTTTTTCCTTTTCTATTTATATTTTCTGTTTTGAATTTCAAACAATGTTTTCAAACATTCAAACAACACTCAAACAATTTCAAACAAACACTCAACTTTACTTTGAATTTGGTTCTGTTTTTCAACATAATCCAATCTCAAAATAAAATAATATTTTTATTTATTTTAAGATCCATTTAATAATTAAATAAAATGGATCTTTAGTTATCTAATAAAATAGGGTTTTGATTTATTCAATAAAATTTCCATTTGGAATCCAATTATTTTCAAAACCAAACCAGAAGGTTTTATTTGAAAAATAAAAGAATACTTGGAAACTTATTTAAATAAATAAATAAGTTTTGGTGTTTTAATTAAAATGGGAAAGCCTTTACTTAAATAAAATTGGATATTTAAATCCTTATTATTTTATTTAAATAATCCTTTACTCATTTTAATCAAAGCAAAACCTTTTAATAAAAGATTTCAAAGTAGTAATAAAATACTTGGTGTTCATTTAAAATGGGAAAAGCCTTTTACTTAAATAAAATTGGATATTTAAATCCTTATTATTTTATTTAAATAAACTTTTACTCATTTTATCAAAACAAAATATTTTATTACAAAAGTTTGGCCAAAATTAATTTGGCTCACCTTTTCATTTGAAAACAAAGTCTTTTATTAAAAGATCCAAATAGTATTTCCAAAACAATTTATTTTTCCTTTATTAAATGTTTATCTTTTTAATCCCTTTAGGATTATAATTGTTCAACAATTTATTCATAAGGTTTTTGTCTATGGTTCCAAACTAAGTGAAACCATCTCTAAGGTCTTTCTTGATCCTTTGTGATTATTTGTTGGTCAAATTTTTGTATGGATCAAATCCATGGATTTGGAGATAACTTGGAAATGATTTTTATTCCATTAGGGTCTAGGGATTTGGATTTATGTTCCAAGTGTTCAATTTCCAGATACATTCATTGAGGAATGCATTTCCCTTGATTTGGATTTGTTGAATTCAAACTTTACCCAAAGTTTGTTCAAGATGGGATTTCAGTTTCTTTTTAGAAACAAAAGTTTCTTTTCACCCTGATTTTCAACAAAGATTTATTTTGTTTATTTAATTTTCACATTACAAGATTTGGAAAATCTTGGGATGTGACAATCCATGTGGTTTATGAAAAGAACACACATGCAATGACATATAGTGGATCCATGTTGTTGATGAAAAGAACACACATTTAATGACATCTAGTGGATCCATGTGTTTTATGAAATGAACACACATTTAATGACATCTAGTGGATCCATGTTGTCTAGGAAAAGAACACACATGCAATGACATCTAGTGGATCAATGTGGTCTAGGAAAAGAACACACATGCAATGACACCAATCGATCAGTGTGGTTTATGAAATGAACACACATGCAATGACATCTTTCGGATCAGTCTGGTTTATGAAAAGAACACACATGCAAAGACATCTGCGGCTCAACATGGTTTATGAAATGAAGACACATGCAATGACATCTAGTGGATCCATGTGGTCTAGGGAAAGAACACACATGCAATGACACGAATGGATCAGTGTGGTTTATGAAATGAACACACATGCAATGACATCTTTTGGATCAGTGTGGTTTATGAAAAGAACACACATGCAAAGACATCTGTGGTTTAACATGGATTATAAAAAGAACACACATGCAATGACATCTAGTGGATCCATGTGGTTTTTGAAAAGATCACACATGCAATGACACTAGTGGATCCATGTGGTTTAGGAAAATAACACAGATGCAAAGACATCTAGTGGATTAGTGTGGTTTATGAGAAGAACACACATGCAATGACATAAGTGGATCCATGTGGTTTATGAAAAGAACACACATGCACTGACATCTAGTGGATGCAGGTGGTTTGTGAAAAGAACACACATGTAATGGCATATAGTGGATCCATGTAGTTTATGAAAAGAACACACATTTAATGACATCTAGTGGATCCATGCGATTTATGAAATGAACACACATGCAATGACATCTAGTGGATCAATGTGGTCTAGGAAAGGAACACACACGCAATGACACCAGTGGATCAGTGTGGTTTATGAAATGAACACACATGCAATGACATCTTTCAGATCAGTGTGGTTTATGAAAAGAACACACATGCAATGACATTAGTGGATCAGTGTGGTTTATGAAAAGAACACACATGCAATGACATCTAGTGGATCCATGTGGTTTATGAAAAGAAAACACATGTAATGACATCTAGTGGATCAATGTGGTCTAGGAAAAGAACACACATGCAATGACACTAGTGGATCAGTGTGGTTTATGAAATGGACACACATGCAATGACATCTTTCGGATTAGTGTGGTTTATGAAAAGAACACACATGCAATGACATTAGTGGATCAGTGTGGTTTATGAAAAGAACACACATGCAATGACATCTAGTGGATCCATGTGGTTTATGAAAAGAACACACATGCAATGACATCAATGGATCCATGTGGTTTATGAAAAGAACACACATGCACTGACATCTAGTGGATCCATTTCGTCTATCAAAAGAACACACATGCAATGACATATAGTCGATCCATGTGGTTTATGAAAATAACACTCACATGTAATGATATCTAGTGGATCCATGTGGTTTATAAAAAGAACACACAAGCAATGACATTTAGTGGATTCATGTGGTCTAGGATAAGAACACACATGCAATGACACCAGTGGATCGGTGTGGTTTATGAAATGAACACACATGCAATGACATCTTTCGGATTAGTGTGGTTTATGAAAAGAACACACATGCAATGACATTAGTGCATCAGTGTGGTTTATGAAAAGAACACACATGCAATGACATCTAGTGGATCCATGTGGTCTAGGAAAAGAACACGCAATGACATATAGTGGATCCATGTACTTTATGAAAACAACACACATTTAATGACATCTAGTGGATCCATGTGTTTTATGAAATGAACACACATTTAATGACATCTAGTGGATCCATGTGGTCTACGAAAAGAACACACATGCAATGACATCTAGTAGATCAATGTGGTCTAGGAAAAGAACACACATGCAATGACACCAATGGATCAGTGTGGTTTATGAAATGAACACACATGCAATGACATCTTTCGGATCAATGTGGTTTATGAAAAGAACACACATGCAAAGACATCTGCGGTTCAACATGGTTTTTAAAATGAACACACATGCAATGACATCTAGTGGATCCATATGGTTTTTGAAAAGAACACACATGCAATGACATCTGGTGGATACATGTGGTTTTAGAAAAGAACACACATGCAATGACATCTAGTGGATCCATGTGGTTTATGAAAAGAACGCAGATGCAATGACACTAGTGGATCCATGTAGTTTAGGAAAAAATAACACAGATGCAATGACATCTAGTGGACCAGTGTGGTTTATGAAAAGAACACACATGCAATGACATCTAGTGGATCACTGTGGTTTACGAAAAGAAGACACATGCAATGACATCTAGTAGATCCATGTGGTTTATGAAAAGAACACACATGCAATGACATCAGTGGATCCATGTGGTTTATGAAACCAACACACATGCACAGACATCTAGTGGATCCATTTGGTTTATGAAAAGAACACACATGCAATGACATATAGTGGATCCATGTGGTTTATGAAAAGAACACACATGCAATGTCATCTAGTTTATCTGTGCGGTTTCTGAAAAGAACACACATGCAATGACATCAGTGGTTCAACATGGATTATAAAAAGAACACACAAGCAATGAAATCTAGTGGATCCATGTGGTTTATGAAAATATCACACATTAAATGAGATCTAGTGGATTCATATCGTTCTGGAAAAGAACACACATGCAATGACATTCAGTGGATCCATGTTGTTTATGAAAAGAACACACATGAAATGACATCTAGTGGATCAGTGTGGTTTATGAAAAGAACACATATGCAATGACATCTAGTGGATCCATGTGGTTTATGAAAAGAACACACATGCAATGACATCAATGGATGCATGTGGTTTATGAAAAGAACACACATGCACTGACATCTAGTGGATCCATTTGGTCTATGAAAAGAACACACATGCAATGACATATAGTGGATCCATGTGGTTTATGAAAAGAACACACATTTAATGACATCTAGTGGATCCATGTGGTTTATGAAATGAACACACATGCAATGACATCTAGTGGATCAATGTGGTCTAGGAAAAGAACACACATGACATGACACCAATGGATGAGGGTGGTTTATGAAATGAACACACATGACATGACACCAATGGATGAGTGTGGTTTATGAAATGAACACACATGCAAAGACTTATGTGGTTCAACATGGATTATAAAAAGAACACACATGCGATGACATCTAGTGGATCCACGTGGTTTATGAAAAGAACTCACATGTAATGACATCTAGTGGATCCATGTCGCTTTGGAAAAGAACACACATGCAATGATATCTAGTGGATCCATGTGGTCTATGAAAAGAACACAAATGCAATGACACTAGTGGATCCATGTGGTTTAGGTAAATAACACACATGCAATGACATCTAGTGGATCAGTGTGGTTTATGAAAAGAACAAGCATGCAATGAAATCTAGTGGACCCATGTGGTTTATGAAAAGAACACACATGCAATGACACTAGTGGATGGATGTGGTTTATGAAAAGAACACACATGCACTGACATCTAGTGGATGCATGTGGTTTGTGAAAAGAACACACATGTAATGGCATGTAGTGGATCCATGTGGTTTATGAAATGAACACACATGCAATGACATCTAGTGGATCAATGTGGTCTAGGAAAATAACACACATGCAATGATACCAATGGATCAGTATGGTTTATGAAATGAACACACATGCAATGACATCTTTCGGATCAGTGTGGTTTATGAAAAGAACACACATGCAAAGACATCTGCGGTTCAACATGGTTTATAAAAAGAACACACATGCAATGACATCTAGTGGATCCATGTGGTTTTTGAAAAGAACACACATGCAATGACATCTGGTGGATCCATGTGGTTTTGGAAAAGAACACACATGCAATGACATCTAGTGGATCCATGTGGTTTATGAAAAGAACACACATGCAATGACATCAATGGATCCATGTGGTTTATGAAAAGAACACACATGCAGTGACATCAAGTGGATCCATTTCGTCTATCAAAAGAACACACATGCAATGACATATAGTGGATCCATGTGGTTTATGAAAATAACACACATGTAATGACATCTAGTGGATCCATGTGGGTTATGAAAAGAACACACATGTAATGACATCTAGTGGATCAATGTGGTCTAGGAAAAGAACACACATGCAATGACATTAGTGGATCCATGTGGTTTATGAAAAGAACACACATGCAATGACATCTAGTGGATCCATGTGGTTTATGAAAAGAACACACATGCCATGACATCTGGTGGATCCATGTGGTTTACGAAAAGAACACACATGCAATGACATCTAGTGGATCCATGTAGTTTATGAAAAAAAAACACATGCAATGACATCTAGTGGATCCATGTGGTTTATGAAAAGAACACAAATGCAATGACATCAGTCGATCTATGTGGTTTATGCAAAGAACACACATGCAATGACATCAATGGATGCATGTGGTTTATGAAAAGAACACACATGCACTGACATCTAGTGGATCCATTTGGTCTATGAAAAGAACACACATGCAATGACATATAGTGGATCCATGTGGTTTATGAAAAGAACACACATTTAATGACATCTAGTGGATCCATGTGGTTTATGAAATGAACACACATGCAATGACATCTAGTGGATCAATGTGTTCTAGGAAAAGAACACACATGGCATGACACCAACGGATGAGTGTGGTTTATGAAATGAACACACATGACATGACACCAATGGATGAGTGTGGTTTATGAAATGAACACACATGCAAAGACATATGTGGTTCAACATGGATTATAAAAAGAACACACATGCGATGACATCTAGTGGATCCACGTGGTTTATGAAAAGAACTCACATGTAATGACATCTAGTGGATCCATGTCATTTTGGAAAAGAACACACATGCAATGATATCTAGTGGATTCATGTGGTCTATGAAAAGAACACAAATGCAATGACACTAGTGGATCCATGTGGTTTAGGTAAATAACACACATGCAATGACATCTAGTGGATTAGTGTGGTTTATGAAAAGAACACACATGCAATGACATCTAGTGGATCAGTGTGGTTTATGAAAAGAACAAGCATGCAATGAAATCTAGTGGACCCATGTGGTTTATGAAAAGAACACACATGCACTGACATCTAGTGGATGCATGTGGTTTGTGAAAAGAACACACATGCACTGACATCTAGTGGATGCATGTGGTTTGTGAAAAGAACACACATGTAATGGCATGTAGTGGATCCATGTGGTTTATGAAATGAACACACATGCAATGACATCTAGTGGATCAATGTGGTCTAGGAAAATAACACACATGCAATGATACCAATGGATCAGTATGGTTTATGAAATGAACACACATGCAATGACATCTTTCGGATCAGTGTGGTTTATGAAAAGAACACACATGCAAAGACATCTGCGGTTCAACATGGTTTATAAAAAGAACACACATGCAATGACATCTAGTGGATCCATGTGGTTTTTGAAAAGAACACACATGCAATGACATCTGGTCGATCCATGTGGTTTTGGAAAAGAACACACATGCAATGACATCTAGTGGATCCATGTGGTTTATGAAAAGAACACACATGCAATGACATCAATGGATCCATGTGGTTTATGAAAAGAACACACATGCACTGACATCAAGTGGATCCATTTCGTCTATCAAAAGAACACACATGCAATGACATATAGTGGATCCATGTGGTTTATGAAAATAACACACATGTAATGACATCTAGTGGATCCATGTGGTTTATGAAAAGAACACACATATAACGACATCTAGTGGATCAATGTGGTCTAGGAAAAGAACACACATGCAATGACACCAGTGGATTGGTGTGGTTTATGAAATGAACACACATGCAATGACATCTTTCGGATTAGTGTGGTTTATGAAAAGAGCACACATGCAACGACATTAGTGGATCAGTGTGGTTTATGAAAAGAACACACATGCAATGACATCTAGTGGATCCATGTGGTTTATGAAAAGAACACACATGCAATGACATATAGTGGATCCATGTTCTTTATGAAAAGAACACACATTTAATGACATCTAGTGGATCCATGTGTTTTATGAAATGAACACACATTTAATGACATCTAGTGGATCCATGTGGTCTACGAAAACAACACACATGCAATGACATCTAGTAGATCAATGTGTTCTAGGAAAAGAACACACATGCAATGACACCAATGGATCAGTGTGGTTTATGAAATGAACACACATGCAATGACATCTTTCGGATCAATGTGGTTTATAAAATGAACAAACATGCAATGACATCTAGTGGATCCATATGGTTTTTGAAAAGAACACACATGCAATGACATCTGGTGGATCCATGTGGTTTTAGAAAAGAACACACATGCAATGACATCTAGTGGATCCATGTGGTTTATGAAAAGAACGCAGATGCAATGAGACTAGTGGATCCATGTAGTTTAGGAAAAAATAACATAGATGCAATGACATCTAGTGGACCAGTGTGGTTTATGAAAAGAACACACATGCAATGACATCTAGTGGATCACTGTGGTTTACGAAAAGAAGACACATGCAATGACATCTAGTAGATCCATGTGGTTTATGAAAAGAACACACATGCAATGACATCAGTGGATCAATGTGGTTTATGAAACCAACACACATGCACAGACATCTAGTGGATCCATTTGATTTATGAAAAGAACACACATGCAATGACATATAGTGGATCCATGTGGTTTATGAAAAGAACACACATGCAATGACATATAGTGGATCCATGTTGTTTATGAAAAGAACACATATGCAATGGCATCTAGTGGATCCATGTGTTTTATGAAATGAACACACATGCAATGACATCAATGGATGCATGTAGTTTATGAAAAGAACACACATGCACTAACATCTAGTGGATCCATTTGGTCTATGAAAAGAACACACATGCACAGACATCTAGTGGATCCATGTGATTTATGAAAAGAACACACATGCAATGACATATAGTGGATCCATGTGGTTTATGAAAAGAACACACATGCAATGACATCTAGTGGATCAGTGTGGTTTATGAAAAGAACACATATGCAATGATCTAGTGGATCCATGTGGTTAATGAAAAGAACACACATGCAATGACATCAATGGATGCATGTAGTTTATGAAAAGAACACACATGCACTGACATCTAGTGGATCCATTTGGTCTATGAAAAGAACACACATGCAATGACATATAGTGGATCCATGTGGTTTATGAAAAGAACACACATTTAATGACATCTAGTGGATCCATGTGGTTTATGAAATGAACACACATGCAATGACATCTAGTGGATCAATGTGGTCTAGGAAAAGAACACACATGACATGACACCAATGGATGAGTGTGGTTTATGAAATGAACACACATGACATGACACCAATGGATCAGTGTGGTTTATGAAATGAACACACATGCAAAGACATATGTGGTTCAACATGGATTATAAAAAGAACACACATGCAATGACACCAGTGGATTGGTGTGGTTTATGAAATGAACACACATGCAATGACATCTTTCGGATTAGTGTGGTTTATGAAAAGAGCACACATGCAACGACATTAGTGGATCAGTGTGGTTTATGAAAAGAACACACATGCAATGACATCTAGTGGATCCATGTGGTTTATGAAAAGAACACACATGCAATGACATATAGTGGATCCATGTTCTTTATGAAAAGAACACACATTTAATGACATCTAGTGGATCCATGTGTTTTATGAAATGAACACACATTTAATGACATCTAGTGGATCCATGTGGTCTACGAAAACAACACACATGCAATGACATCTAGTAGATCAATGTGTTCTAGGAAAAGAACACACATGCAATGACACCAATGGATCAGTGTGGTTTATGAAATGAACACACATGCAATGACATCTTTCGGATCAATGTGGTTTATGAAAAGAAGACACATGCAAAGACATCTGCGGTTCAACATGGTTTATAAAATGAACAAACATGCAATGACATCTAGTGGATCCATATGGTTTTTGAAAAGAACACACATGCAATGACATCTGGTGGATCCATGTGGTTTTAGAAAAGAACACACATGCAATGACATCTAGTGGATCCATGTGGTTTATGAAAAGAACGCAGATGCAATGAAACTAGTGGATCCATGTAGTTTAGGAAAAAATAACATAGATGCAATGACATCTAGTGGACCAGTGTGGTTTATGAAAAGAACACACATGCAATGACATCTAGTGGATCACTGTGGTTTACGAAAAGAAGACACATGCAATGACATCTAGTAGATCCATGTGGTTTATGAAAAGAACACACATCCAATGACATCAGTGGATCAATGTGGTTTATGAAACCAACACACATGCACAGACATCTAGTGGATCCATTTGATTTATGAAAAGAACACACATGCAATGACATATAGTGGATCCATGTGGTTTATGAAAAGAACACACATGCAATGACATATAGTGGATCCATGTTGTTTATGAAAAGAACACATATGCAATGGAATCTAGTGGATCCATGTGTTTTATGAAATGAAAACACATGCAATGACATCAATGGATGCATGTAGTTTATGAAAAGAACACACATGCACTAACATCTAGTGGATCCATTTGGTCTATGAAAAGAACACACATGCACAGACATCTAGTGGATCCATGTGATTTATGAAAAGAACACACATGCAATGACATATAGTGGATCCATGTGGTTTATGAAAAGAACACACATGCAATGACATCTAGTGGATCAGTGTGGTTTATGAAAAGAACACATATGCAATGATCTAGTGGATCCATGTGGTTAATGAAAAGAACACACATGCAATGACATCAATGGATGCATGTAGTTTATGAAAAGAACACACATGCACTGACATCTAGTGGATCCATTTGGTCTATGAGAAGAACACACATGCAATGACATATAGTGGATCCATGTGATTTATGAAAAGAACACACATTTAATGACATCTAGTGGATCCATGTGGTTTATGAAATGAACACACATGCAATGACATCTAGTGGATCAATGTGGTCTAGGAAAAGAACACACATGACATGACACCAATGGATGAGTGTGGTTTATGAAATGAACACACATGACATGACACCAATGGATCAGTGTGGTTTATGAAATGAACACACATGCAAAGACATATGTGGTTCAACATGGATTATAAAAAGAACACACATGCGATGACATCTAGTGGATCCACGTGGTTTATGAAAAGAACTCACATGTAATGACATCTAGTGGATCCATGTCGTTTTGGAAAAGAACACACATGCAATGATATCTAGTGGATCCATGTGGTCTATGAAAAGAACACAAATGCAATGACACTAGTGGATCCATGTGGTTTAGGAAAATAACACACATGCAATGACATCTAGTGGATTAGTGTGGTTTAGGAAAAGAACACACATGCAATGACATCTAGTGGATCAGTGTGGTTTATGAAAAGAATAAGGATGCATTGAAATCTAGTGGACCCATGTGGTTTATGAAAAGAACACACATGCAATGACACCAGTGGATCCATGTGGTTTATGAAAAGAACACACATGCACTGACATCTAGTGGATGCATGTGGTTTGTGAAAAGAACACACATGTAATGGCATGTAGTGGATCCATGTGGTTTATGAAAAGAACACACATTTAATGACATCTACTGGATCCATGTGATTTATGAAATGAACACACGTGCAATGACATCTAGTGGATCAATGTGGTGTAGCAAAAGAACACACAAGCAATAACACCAGTGGATCAGTGTGGTTTATGAAGTGAACACACATGCAATGAAATCTTTCAGATCAGTGTGGTTTATGAAAAGAACACACATGCAATGACATTAGTGGATCCGTGTTGTTTATGAAAAGAACACACATGCAATGACATCTAGTGGATCCATGTGGTTTATGAAAAGAACACACATGTAATGACATCTAGTGGATCAATGTGGTCTAGGAAAAGAACACACATGCAATGACACCAGTGGATCGGTGTGGTTTATGAAATGAAAACACATGCAATGACATCTTTCGGATTAGTGTGGTTTATGAAATGAACACACATGCAATGACATTAGTGGATCAGTGTGGTTTATGAAAAGAACACACATGCAATGACATCTAGTGGATCCATGTGGTTTATGAAAAGAACACATATGCAATGACATCTAGTGGATCCATGTGGTTTCTGAAAAGAACACACATTTAATGACATCTAGTGGATCCATGTGTTTTATGAAATGAACACACATTTAATGACATCTAGTGGATCCATGTGGTCTACGAAAAGAACACACATGCAATGACATCTAGTGGATCAATGTGGTCTAGGAAAAGAACACACATGCAATGAAACCAATGGATCAGTGTGGTTTATGAAATGAACACACATGCAATGACATCTTTCGGTTCAGTGGGGTTTATGAAAAGAACACACATGCAAAGACATCTGCAGTTCAACATGGTTTATAAAATGAACACACATGCAATGACATCTAGTGGATCCATATGGTTTTTGAAAAGAACACACATGCAATGACATCTGGTGGATCCATGTGGTTTTGGAAAAGAACACACATGCAATGACATCTAGTGGATCCATGTGGTTTATAAAAAGAACGCACATGCAATGACACTAGTGGATCCATGTAGTTTAGGAAAAAATAACACAGATGCAATGCCATCTAATGGATCAGTGTGGTTTATGGAAAGAACACACATGCAATGACATTTAGTGGATCAGTGTGGTTTATGAAAAGAAGACACATGCAATGACATCTAGTAGATCCATGTGGTTTATGAAAAGAACACACATGCAATGACATCAGTGGATCCATGTGGTTTATGAGAAGAACACACATGCACGGACATCTAGTGGATCCATTTTGTTTATGAAAAGAACACACATGCAATGACATATAGTGGATCCATGTGGTTTATGAAAAGAACACACATGCAATGTCATATAGTGGATCCATGTGGTTTATGAAATGAACACACATGCAATGATATCTAGTGGATCAATGTGGTCTAGGAAAAGAACACACATGCAATGACACCAATGGATCAATGTGGTTTATGAAATGAACACACATGCAATGCCATCTTTCGGATCAGTGTGGTTTATGAAAAGAACACACATGCAATGAGACCTAGTGGATTCATGTGGCTTTGGAAAAGAGCACACATGCAATGACATTCATTGGATCCATGTTGTTTATGAAAAGAACACACATGGAATGACATCTAGTGGAGCAGTGTGGTTTATGAAAAGAACACACGTGCAATGACATCAATGGATCCATGTGGGTTATGAAAAGAACACACATGCACTGACATCTAGTGGATCCATTTGGTCTATGAAAAGAACACACATGCAATGACATATAGTGGATCCATGTGGTTTATGAAAAGAACACACATTTAATGACATCTAGTGGATCCATGTGGTTTATGAAATGAACACACATGCAATGACATCTAGTGGATCAATGTGGTCTAGGAAAATAACACACATGCAATGACACCAATGGATCAGTGTGGTTTATGAAATGAACACACATGCAATGACATCTTTCGGATCAGTGTGGTTTATGAAAAGAACAGACATGCAAAGACATCTGTGGTTCAACATGGATTATAAAAAGAACACACATGCAATGACAACTAGTGGATCCATGTGGTTTTTGAAAAGATCACACATGCAATGACACTAGTGGATCCATGTGGTTTAGGAAAATAACACGCATGCAATGACATCTAGTGGATTAGTGTTGTTTATGAAAAGAACACACATGCAATGACATCTAGTGGATCAGTGTGGTTTATGAAAAGAACAAGCATGCAATGAAATCTAGTGGACCCATGTGGTTTATGAAAAGAACACACATGCAATGACATCAGTGGATCCATGTGGTTTATGAAAAGAACACACATGCACTGACATCTAGTGGATGCCTGTGGTTTGTGAAAAGAACACACATGTAATGGCATATAGTGGATCCATGTGGTTTATGAAAAGAACACACATTTAATGACATCTAGTGGATCCATGTGATTTATGAAATGAACACACATGCAATGACATCTAGTGGATCAATGTGGTCTATGAAAAGAACACACATGCAATGACATATAGTGGATCCATGTGGTTTATGAAAAGAACACACATTTAATGACATCTAGTGGATCCATGTGGTTTATGAAATGAACACACATGCAATGACATCTAGTGGATCAATGTGGTCTAGGAAAAGAACACACATGACATGACACCAATGGATGAGTGTGGTTTATGAAATGAACACACATGACATGACACCAATGGATGAGTGTGGTTTATGAAATGAACACACATGCAAAGACATATGTGGTTCAACATGGATTATAAAAAGAACGCACATGCGATGACATCTAGTGGATCCACGTGGTTTATGAAAAGAACTCACATGTAATGACATCTAGTGGATCCATGTCGTTTTGGAAAAGAACACACATGCAATGATATCTAGTGGATCCATGTGGTCTATGAAAAGAACAAAAATGCAATGACACTAGTGGATCCATGTGGTTTAGGAAAATAACACACATGCAATGACATCTAGTGGATTAGTGTGGTTTATGAAAAGAACACACATGCAATGACATCTAGTGGATCAGTGTGGTTTATGAAAAGAACAAGCATGCAATGAAATCTAGTGGACCCATGTGGTTTATGAAAAGAACACACATTCAATGACACCAGTGGATCCATGTGGTTTATGAAAAGAACACACATGCACTGACATCTAGTGGATGCATGTGGTTTGTGAAAAGAACACACATGTAATGGCATGTAGTGGATCCATGTGGTTTATGAAAAAAACACACATTTAATGACATCTAGTGGATCCATGTGATTTATGAAATTAACACACGTGCAATGACATCTAGTGGATCAATGTGGTTTAGCAAAAGAACACACAAGCAATAACACCAGTGGATCAGTGTGGTTTATGAATTGAACACACATGCAATGACATCTTTCGGATCAGTGTGGTTTATGAAAAGAACACACATGCAATGACATTAGTGGATCCGTGTTGTTTATGAAAATAACACACATGCAATGACATCTAGTGGATCCATGTGGTTTATGAAAAGAACACACATGTAATGACATCTAGTGGATCAATGTGGTCTAGGAAAAGAACACACATGCAATGACACCAGTGGATCGGTGTGGTTTATGAAATGAACACACATGGAATGACATCTTTCGGATTAGTGTGGTTTATGAAATGAACACACATGCAATGACATTAGTGGATCAGTGTGGTTTATGAAAAGAACACACATGCAATGACATCTAGTGGATCCATGTGGTTTATGAAAAGAACACACATGCAATGACATCTAGTGGATCCATGTGGTTTCTGAAAAGAACACACATTTAATGACATCTAGTGGATCCATGTGTTTTATGAAATGAACACACATTTAATGACATCTAGTGGATCCATGTGGTCTACTAAAAGAACACACATGCAATGACATCTGGTGGATCAATGTGGTCTAGGAAAAGAACACACATGCAATGAAACCAATGGATCAGTGTGGTTTATGAAATGAACACACATGCAATGACATCTTTCGGATCAGTGTGGTTTATGAAAAGAACACACATGCAAAGACATCTACGGTTCAACATGGTTTATAAAATGAACACACATGCAATGACATCTAGTGGATCCATATGGTTTTTGAAAAGAACACACATGCAATGACATCTGGTGGATCCATGTGGTTTTGGAAAAGAACACACATGCAATGACATCTAGTGGATCCATGTGGTTTATAAAAATAACGCACATGCAATGACACTAGTGGATCCATGTAGTTTAGGAAAAAATAACACAGATGCAATGCCATCTAATGGATCAGTGTGGTTTATGGAAAGAACACACATGCAATGACATTTAGTGGATCATTGTGGTTTATGAAAAGAAGACACATGCAATGACATCTAGTAGATCCATGTGGTTTATGAAAAGAACACACATGCAATGACATCAGTGGATCCATGTGGTTTATGAGAAGAACACACATGCACGGACATCTAGTGGATCCATTTGGTTTATGAAAAGAACACACATGCAATGACATATAGTGGATCCATGTGGTTTATGAAAGGAACACACATGCAATGTCATCTAGTGGATCCATGTGGTTTATGAAATGAACACACATGCAATGACATCTAGTGGATCAATGTGGTCTAGGAAAAGAACACACATGCAATGACACCAATGGATCAATGTGGTTTATGAAATGAACACACATGCAATGCCATCTTTCGGATTAGTGTGGTTTATGAAAAGAACACACATGCAATGAGACCTAGGGGATTCATGTGGCTTTGGAAAAGAACACACATGCAATGACATTCAGTGGATCCATGTTGTTTATGAAAAGAACACACATGGAATGACATCTAGTGGAGCAGTGTGGTTTATGAAAAGAACACACATGCAATGACATCAATGGATCCATGTGGGTTATGAAAACAACACACATGCACTGACATCTAGTGGATCCATTTGGTCTATGAAAAGAACACACATGCAATGACATATAGTGGATCCATGTGGTTTATGAAAAGAACACACATTTAATGACATCTAGTGGATCCATGTGGTTTATGAAATGAACACACATGCAATGACATCTAGTGGATCAATGTGGTCTAGGAAAATAACACACATGCAATGACACCAATGGATCAGTGTGGTTTATGAAATGAACACACATGCAATGACATTTTTCGGATCAGTGTGGTTTATGAAAAGAACACACATGCAAAGACATCTGTGGTTCAACATGGATTATAAAAAGAACACACATGCAATGACAACTAGTGGATCCATGTGGTTTTTGAAAATATCACACATGCAATGACACTAGTGGATCCATGTGGTTTAGGAAAATAACACGCATGCAATGACATCTAGTGGATTAGTGTGGTTTATGAAAAGAACACACATGCAATGATATCTAGTGGACCAGTGTGGTTTATGAAAAGAACAAGCATGCAATGAAATCTAGTAGACCCATGTGGTTTATGAAAAGAACACACATGCAATGACATCAGTGGATCCATGTGGTTTATGAAAAGAACACACATGCACTGACATCTAGTGGATGCATGTGGTTTGTGAAAAGAACACACATGTAATGGCATATAGTGGATCCATGTGGTTTATGAAAAGAACACACATTTAATGATATCTAGTGGATCCATGTGATTTATGAAATGAACACACATGCAATGACATCTAGTGGATCAATGTGGTCTAGGAAAAGAACACACATGCAATGACACCACTGGATCAGTGTGGTTTATGAAATGAACACACATGCAATGACATCTTTCGGATCAGTGTGGTTTATGAAAATAACACACATGCAATGACATTAGTGGATCAGTGTGGTTTATGAAAAGAACACATATGCAATGACATCTAGTGGATCCATGTGGTTTATGAAAAGAACACACATGTAATGACATCTAGTGGATCAATGTGGTCTAGGAAAAGAACACACATGCAATGGTACCAGTGGATCAGTGTGGTTTATGAAATGAACACACATGCAATGACATCTTTCGGATTAGTGTGGTTTATGAAAAGAACACACTTGCAATGACATTAGTGGATCAGGTTGGTTTATGAAAAGAACACACATGCAATGACATCTAGTGGATCCATGTGGTTTATGAAAAGAAAACACATGTAATGACATCTAGTGGATCAATGTGGTCTAGGAAAAGAACACACATGCAATGACACTAGTGGATCAGTGTGGTTTATGAAATGAACACACATGCAATGACATCTTTCGGATTAGTGTGGTTTATGAAAAGAACACACATGCAATGACATTAGTGGATCAGTGTGGTTTATGAAAAGAACACACATGCAATGACATCTAGTGGATCCATGTGGTTTATGAAAAGAACACACATGCAATGACATATAGTGGATCCATGTTGTTGATGAAAAGAACACACATTTAATGACATCTAGTGGATCCATGTGTTTTATGAAATGAACACACATTAAATGACATCTAGTGGATCCATGTTGTCTAGGAAAAGAACACACATGCAATGACATCTAGTGGATCATTGTGGTCTAGGAAAAGAACACACATGCAATGACACCAATGGATCAGTGTGGTGTATGAAATGAACACACATGCAATGACATCTTTCGGATCAGTCTGGTTTATGAAAACAACACACATGCAAAGACATCTGTGGTTCAACATGGTTTATAAAATGAACACACATGCAATGACATCTAGTGGATCCATGTGGTCTAGGAAAAGAACACACATGCAATGACACGAATGGATTAGTGTGGTTTATGAAATGAACACACATGCAATGACATCTTTCAGATCAGTGTGGTTTATGAAAAGAACACACATGCAAAGACATCTGTGGGTTAACATGGATTATAAAAAGAACACACATGCAATGACATCTAGTGGATCCATGTGGTTTTTGAAAAGATCACACATGCAATGACACTAGTGGATCCATGTGGTTTAGGAAAATAACACACATGCAATGACATCTAGTGGATTAGTGTGGTTTATGAAAATAACACACATGCAATGACATCAGTGGATCCATGTGGTTTATGAAAAGAACAGACATGCACTGACATCTAGTGGATGCAGGTGGTTTGTGAAAAGAACACACATGTAATGGCATATAGTGGATCCATGTAGTTTATGAAAAGAACACACATTTAATGACATCTAGTGGATCCATGTGATTTATGAAATGAACACACATGCAATGACATCTAGTGGATCAATGTGGTCTAGGGAAAGAACACACATGCAATGACACCAGTGGATCAGTGTGGTTTATGAAATGAACACACATGCAATGACATCTTTCAGATCAGTGTGGTTTATGAAAAGAACACACATGCAATGACATTAGTGGATCTGTGTGGTTTATGAAAATAACACACATGCAATGACATCTAGTGGATCCATGTGGTTTATGAAAAGAACACACATGTAATGACATCTAGTGGATCCATTTGGTTTATTAAAAGAACACAAATGCAATGACACTAGTGGATCAGTGTGGTTTATGAAATGAACACACATGCAATGACATCTTTCGTATTAGTGTGGTTTATGAAAAGTGCAATAACATAAGTGGACCAATGTGGTTTATGATATGAATACACATGCAATGACATCTTTCGGATAAGTGTTGTTTATGAAAAGAACACACATGCAATGACATTAGTGGATCAGTGTGGTTTATGAAAAGAACACATATGCAATGACATCTAGTGGATCCATGTGGTTTATGAAAAGAACACACATGTAATGACATCTAGTGGAACAATCTGGACTAGGAAAAGAACACACATGCAATGAAACCAGTGGATCAATGTGGTTTATGAAATGAACACACATGCAATGACAACTTTCAGATTAGTGTGGTTTATGAAAAGAACACACATGAAATGACATTAGTGGATTAGTGTGGTTTATGAAAAGAACACACATGCAATGACATCTAGTGGATCCATGTGGTTTATGAAAAGAACACACATGCAATGACATATAGTGGATCCATGTTGTTTATGAAAAGAACACACATTTAATGGCATCTAGTGGATCCATGTGTTTTATGAAATGAACACACATTTAATGACATCTAGTGGATCCATGTGGTTTATGAAATGAACACACATGAAGTGACATCTAGTGGATCAATGTGGTCTAGGAAAAGTACACACATGTAATGATACCAATGGATCAGTATGGTTTATGAAATGAACACACATGCAATGACATCTTTCGGATCAGTGTGGTTTATGAAAAGAACACACATGCAAAGACATCTGCGGTTCAACATGGTTTATAAAAAGAACACACATGCAATGACATCTAGTGGATCCATGTGGTTTTTGAAAAGAACACACATGCAATGACATCTGGTGGATCCATGTGGTTTTGGAAAAGAACACACATGCAATAACACTAGTGGATCCATATGGTTTATGAAAAGAACACACATGCAATGACATCAGTGGTTCAACATGGATTATAAAAAGAACACACAAGCAATGAAATCTAGTGGATCCATGTGGTTTATGAAAAGATTACACATTAAATGAGATCTACTGGATTCATGTCGTTTTGGAAAAGAACACACATGCAATGACATTCAGTGGATCCATGTTGTTTATGAAAAGAACACACATGCAATGACATCTAGTGGATCAGTGTGGTTTATGAAAAGAACATAGATGCAATGACATCTAGTGGATCCATGTGGTTTATGAAAAGAACACACATGCAATGACATCAATGGATCCATGTGGTTTATGAAAAGAACACACATGCACTGACATCTAGTGGATCCATTTGGTCTAAGAAAAGAACACACATGCAATGACATATAGTGGATCCATGTGGTTTATGAAAAGAACACACATTTAATGACATCTAGTGGATCCATGTGGTTTATGAAATGAACACACATGCAATGACATCTAGTGGATCAATGTGGTCTAGGAAAAGAACACACATGAAATGACACCAATGGATCAGTGTGGTTTACGAAATGAACACACATGCAATGACATCTTTCGGATCAGTGTGATTTATGAAAAGAACACACATGCAAAGACATATGTGGTTCAACATGGATTATAAAAAGAACACACATGCGATGACATCTAGTGGATCCACGTGGTTTATGAAAAGAACTCACATGTAATGACATCTAGTGGATCCATGTGGTTTTGGAAAAGAACACACATGCAATGATATCTAGTGGATCCTTGTGGTCTATGAAAAGAACAAAAATGCAATGACACTAGTGGATCCATGTGGTTTAGGAAAATAACACACATGCAATGACATCTAGTGGATTAGTGTGGTTTATGAAAAGAACACACATGCAATGACATCTAGTGGATCAGTGTGGTTTATGAAAAGAACAAGCATGCAATGAAATCTAGTGGACCCATGTGGTTTATGAAAAGAACACACATGCAATGACACCAGTCGATCCATGTGGTTTATGAAAAGAACACACATGCACTGACATCTAGTGGATGCATGTGGTTTGTGAAAAGAACACACATGTAATGGCATATAGTGGATCCATGTGGTTTATGAAAAGAACACACATTTAATGGCATCTAGTGGATCCATGTGATTTATGAAATGAACACACATGCAATGACATCTAGTGGATCAATGTGGTCTAGGAAAAGAACACACACGCAATAACACCAGTGGATCAGTGTGGTTTATGAAATGAACACACATGCAATGACATTAGTGGATCCGTGTTGTTTATGAAAAGAACACACATGGAATGACGTCTAGTGGATCCATGTGGTTTATGAAAAGAACACACATGTAATGACATCTAGTGGATCAATGTGGTCTAGGAAAAGTTCACACATGCAATGACACCGGTGGATCAGTGCGGTTTATGAAATGAACACACATGCAATGACATCTTTTGGATTAGTGTGGTTTATGAAAAGAACACACATGTAATGACATTAGTGGATCAGTGTGGTTTATGAAAAGAACACACATGCAATGACATCTAGTGGATCCATGTGGTTTATGAAAAGAACACACATGCAATGACATCAATGGATCCATGTGGTTTATGAAAAGAACACATATGCACTGACATCTAGTGGATCCATTTCGTTTATGAAAAGAACACACATGCAATGACATCTAGTGGATCAATGTGGTCTAGGAAAAGAACACACATGCAATGACACCACTGGATCAGTGTGGTTTATGAAATGAACACACATGCAATGACATCTAGTGGATGCATGTG
This sequence comes from Avena insularis, assembly GCA_023614405.1. Lineage (NCBI taxonomy): Eukaryota > Viridiplantae > Streptophyta > Magnoliopsida > Poales > Poaceae > Avena > Avena insularis. The sequence goes on from CM042686.1 coordinate 323,423,772, forward strand.
GTTTGTGAAAAGAACACACATGTAATGGCATATAGTGGATCCATGTGGTTTATGAAAAGAACACACATTTAATGACATCTAGTGGATCCATGTGATTTATGAAATGAACACACGTGCAATGACATCTAGAGGATCAATGTGGTCTAGGAAAAGAACACACCTGCAATAACACTACTGGATCAGTGTGGTTTATGAAATGAACACACATGCAATGACATCTTTCGGATCAGTGTGGTTTATGAAAAGAACACACATGCAATGACATTAGTGGATCCGTGTTGTTTATGAATACACACATGCAATGACATCTAGTGGATCAATGTGGTCTAGGAAAAGAACACACATGAAATGACACCAATGGATCAGTGTGGTTTACGAAATGAACACACATGCAATGACATCTTTCGGATCAGTGTGATTTATGAAAAGAACACACATGCAAAGACATATGTGGTTCAACATGGATTATAAAAAGAACACACATGCGATGACATCTAGTGGATCCACGTGGTTTATGAAAAGAACTCACATGTAATGACATCTAGTGGATCCATGTGGTTTTGGAAAAGAACACACATGCAATGATATCTAGTGGATCCTTGTGGTCTATGAAAAGAACAAAAATGCAATGACACTAGTGGATCCATGTGGTTTAGGAAAATAACACACATGCAATGACATCTAGTGGATTAGTGTGGTTTATGAAAAGAACACACATGCAATGACATCTAGTGGATCAGTGTGGTTTATGAAAAGAACAAGCATGCAATGAAATCTAGTGGACCCATGTGGTTTATGAAAAGAACACACATGCAATGACACCAGTGGATCCATGTGGTTTATGAAAAGAACACACATGCACTGACATCTAGTGGATGCATGTGGTTTGTGAAAAGAACACACATGTAATGGCATATAGTGGATCCATGTGGTTTATGAAAAGAACACACATTTAATGGCATCTAGTGGATCCATGTGATTTATGAAATGAACACACATGCAATGACATCTAGTGGATCAATGTGGTCTAGGAAAAGAACACACACGCAATAACACCAGTGGATCAGTGTGGTTTATGAAATGAACACACCTGCAATGACATTAGTGGATCCGTGTTGTTTATGAAAAGAACACACATGCAATGACGTCTAGTGGATCCATGTGGTTTATGAAAAGAACACACATGTAATGACATCTAGTGGATCAATGTGGTCTAGGAAAAGTTCACACATGCAATGACACCGGTGGATCAGTGCGGTTTCTGAAATGAACACACATGCAATGACATCTTTTGGATTAGTGTGGTTTATGAAAAGAACACACATGTAATGACATTAGTGGATCAGTGTGGTTTATGAAAAGAACACACATGCAATGACATCTAGTGGATCCATGTGGTTTATGAAAAGAACACACATGCAATGACATCAATGGATCCATGTGGTTTATGAAAAGAACACATATGCACTGACATCTAGTGGATCCATTTCGTTTATGAAAAGAACACACATGCAATGACATATAGTGGATCCATGTGGTTTATGAAAAGAACACACATGCAATGACACAGTGGATCCATGTGGTTTATGAAAAGAACACACATGCACTGACATCTAGTGGATGCATGTGGTTTGTGAAAAGAACACACATGTAATGGCATATAGTGGATCCATGTGGTTTATGAAAAGAACACACATTTAATGACATCTAGTGGATCCATGTGATTTATGTAATGAACACACATGCAATGACATCTAGTGGATCAATGTGGTCTAGGAAAAGAACACACATGAAATGACACCAATGGATCAGTGTGGTTTACGAAATGAACACACATGCAATGACATCTTTCGGATCAGTGTGATTTATGAAAAGAACACACATGCAAAGACATATGTGGTTCAACATGGATTATAAAAAGAACACACATGCGATGACATCTAGTGGATCCACGTGGTTTATGAAAAGAACTCACATGTAATGACATCTAGTGGATCCATGTGGTTTTGGAAAAGAACACACATGCAATGATATCTAGTGGATCCTTGTGGTCTATGAAAAGAACAAAAATGCAATGACACTAGTGGATCCATGTGGTTTAGGAAAATAACACACATGCAATGACATCTAGTGGATTAGTGTGGTTTATGAAAAGAACACACATGCAATGACATCTAGTGGATCAGTGTGGTTTATGAAAAGAACAAGCATGCAATGAAATCTAGTGGACCCATGTGGTTTATGAAAAGAACACACATGCAATGACACGTCGATCCATGTGGTTTATGAAAAGAACACACATGCACTGACATCTAGTGGATGCATGTGGTTTGTGAAAAGAACACACATGTAATGGCATATAGTGGATCCATGTGGTTTATGAAAAGAACACACATTTAATGGCATCTAGTGGATCCATGTGATTTATGAAATGAACACACATGCAATGACATCTAGTGGATCAATGTGGTCTAGGAAAAGAACACACACGCAATAACACCAGTGGATCAGTGTGGTTTATGAAATGAACACACATGCAATGACATTAGTGGATCCGTGTTGTTTATGAAAAGAACACACATGGAATGACGTCTAGTGGATCCATGTGGTTTATGAAAAGAACACACATGTAATGACATCTAGTGGATCAATGTGGTCTAGGAAAAGTTCACACATGCAATGACACCGGTGGATCAGTGCGGTTTATGAAATGAACACACATGCAATGACATCTTTTGGATTAGTGTGGTTTATGAAAAGAACACACATGTAATGACATTAGTGGATCAGTGTGGTTTATGAAAAGAACACACATGCAATGACATCTAGTGGATCCATGTGGTTTATGAAAAGAACACACATGCAATGACATCAATGGATCCATGTGGTTTATGAAAAGAACACATATGCACTGACATCTAGTGGATCCATTTCGTTTATGAAAAGAACACACATGCAATGACATCTAGTGGATCAATGTGGTCTAGGAAAAGAACACACATGCAATGACACCACTGGATCAGTGTGGTTTATGAAATGAACACACATGCAATGACATCTAGTGGATGCATGTGGTTTGTGAAAAGAACACACATGTAATGGCATATAGTGGATCCATGTGGTTTATGAAAAGAACACACATTTAATGACATCTAGTGGATCCATGTGATTTATGAAATGAACACACGTGCAATGACATCTAGAGGATCAATGTGGTCTAGGAAAAGAACACACCTGCAATAACACTACTGGATCAGTGTGGTTTATGAAATGAACACACATGCAATGACATCTTTCGGATCAGTGTGGTTTATGAAAAGAACACACATGCAATGACATTAGTGGATCCGTGTTGTTTATGAATAGAACACACATGCAATGACATCTAGTGGATCAATGTGGTCTAGGAAAAGAACACACATGAAATGACACCAATGGATCAGTGTGGTTTACGAAATGAACACACATGCAATGACATCTTTCGGATCAGTGTGATTTATGAAAAGAACACACATGCAAAGACATATGTGGTTCAACATGGATTATAAAAAGAACACACATGCGATGACATCTAGTGGATCCACGTGGTTTATGAAAAGAACTCACATGTAATGACATCTAGTGGATCCATGTGGTTTTGGAAAAGAACACACATGCAATGATATCTAGTGGATCCTTGTGGTCTATGAAAAGAACAAAAATGCAATGACACTAGTGGATCCATGTGGTTTAGGAAAATAACACACATGCAATGACATCTAGTGGATTAGTGTGGTTTATGAAAAGAACACACATGCAATGACATCTAGTGGATCAGTGTGGTTTATGAAAAGAACAAGCATGCAATGAAATCTAGTGGACCCATGTGGTTTATGAAAAGAACACACATGCAATGACACCAGTGGATCCATGTGGTTTATGAAAAGAACACACATGCACTGACATCTAGTGGATGCATGTGGTTTGTGAAAAGAACACACATGTAATGGCATATAGTGGATCCATGTGGTTTATGAAAAGAACACACATTTAATGGCATCTAGTGGATCCATGTGATTTATGAAATGAACACACATGCAATGACATCTAGTGGATCAATGTGGTCTAGGAAAAGAACACACACGCAATAACACCAGTGGATCAGTGTGGTTTATGAAATGAACACACTGCAATGACATTAGTGGATCCGTGTTGTTTATGAAAAGAACACACATGCAATGACGTCTAGTGGATCCATGTGGTTTATGAAAAGAACACACATGTAATGACATCTAGTGGATCAATGTGGTCTAGGAAAAGTTCACACATGCAATAACACAGGTGGATCAGTGGGGTTTCTGAAATGAACACACATGCAATGACATCTTTTGGATTAGTGTGGTTTATGAAAAGAACACACATGTAATGACATTAGTGGATCAGTGTGGTTTATGAAAAGAACACACATGCAATGACATCTAGTGGATCCATGTGGTTTATGAAAAGAACACACATGCAATGACATCAATGGATCCATGTGGTTTATGAAAAGAACACATATGCACTGACATCTAGTGGATCCATTTCGTTTATGAAAAGAACACACATGCAATGACATATAGTGGATCCATGTGGTTTATGAAAAGAACACACATGCAATGACACAGTGGATCCATGTGGTTTATGAAAAGAACACACATGCACTGACATCTAGTGGATGCATGTGGTTTGTGAAAAGAACACACATGTAATGGCATATAGTGGATCCATGTGGTTTATGAAAAGAACACACATTTAATGACATCTAGTGGATCCATGTGATTTATGAAATGAACACACGTGCAATGACATCTAGAGGATCAATGTGGTCTAGGAAAAGAACACACCTGCAATAACACTAGTGGATCAGTTTGGTTTATGAAATGAACACACATGCAATGACATCTTTCGGATCAGTGTGGTTTATGAAAAGAACACACATGCAATGACATTAGTGGATCCGTGTTGTTTATGAATAGAACACACATGCAATGACATCTAGTGGATCCATGTGGTTTATGAAAAGAACACACATGTAATGGCATATAGTGGATCCATGTGGTTTATGAAAAGAACACACATTTAATGGCATCTAGTGGATCCATGTGATTTATGAAATGAACACACATGCAATGACATCTAGTGGATCAATGTGGTCTAGGAAAAGAACACACACGCAATAACACCAGTGGATCAGTGTGGTTTATGAAATGAACACACCTGCAATGACATTAGTGGATCCGTGTTGTTTATGAAAAGAACACACATGCAATGACGTCTAGTGGATCCATGTGGTTTATGAAAAGAACACACATGTAATGACATCTAGTGGATCAATGTGGTCTAGGAAAAGTTCACACATGCAATGACACCGGTGGATCAGTGCGGTTTCTGAAATGAACACACATGCAATGACATCTTTTGGATTAGTGTGGTTTATGAAAAGAACACACATGTAATGACATTAGTGGATCAGTGTGGTTTATGAAAAGAACACACATGCAATGACATCTAGTGGATCCATGTGGTTTATGAAAAGAACACACATGCAATGACATCAATGGATCCATGTGGTTTATGAAAAGAACACATATGCACTGACATCTAGTGGATCCATTTCGTTTATGAAAAGAACACACATGCAATGACATATAGTGGATCCATGTGGTTTATGAAAAGAACACACATGCAATGACACAGTGGATCCATGTGGTTTATGAAAAGAACACACATGCACTGACATCTAGTGGATGCATGTGGTTTGTGAAAAGAACACACATGTAATGGCATATAGTGGATCCATGTGGTTTATGAAAAGAACACACATTTAATGACATCTAGTGGATCCATGTGATTTATGAAATGAACACACGTGCAATGACATCTAGAGGATCAATGTGGTCTAGGAAAAGAACACACCTGCAATAACACTAGTGGATCAGTTTGGTTTATGAAATAAACACACATGCAATGACATCTTTCGGATCAGTGTGGTTTATGAAAAGAACACACATGCAATGACATTAGTGGATCCGTGTTGTTTATGAATAGAACACACATGCAATGACATCTAGTGGATCCATGTGGTTTATGAAAAGAACACACATGTAATGACATCTAGTGGATCAATGTGGTCTAGGAAAAGAACACACATGCAATCACACCAGTGGATCAGTGTGGTTTATGAAATGAACACACATGCAATGACATCTCTCGGATCAGTGTGGTTTATGAAACGAACACACATGCAAAGACATTTGTGGTTCAACATGGCTTATAAAAAGAACACACATGCAATGACATCTAGTGGATCCATGTGGTTTTTGAAAAGATCACACATGCAATGACACTAGTGGATCCATGTTGTTTAGGAAAATAACACACATGAAATGACATCTAGTGGAATAGTGTGGTTTATGAAAAGAACACACATGCAATGACATCTAGTGGATCAGTGTGGTTTATGAAAAGAACAAGCATGCAATGACATCTAGTGGACCCATGTGGTTTATGAAAAGAACACACATGCAATGACATCAGGGGATCCATGTGGTTGATGAAAAGAACACACATGCACTGACATCTAGTGGATGCATGTGGTTTATGAAAAGAACACACATGTAATGGCATATAGTGGATCCATGTGGTTTATGAAAAGAACACACATTTAATGACATTTAGTGGATCCATGTGATTTATGAAATGAACACACACGCAATGACATCTAGTGGATCAATGTGGTCTAGGAAAAGAACACACATGCAATGACACCAATGGATCAGTGTGGTTTATGAAATGAACACACATGCAATGACATCTTTCGGATCAGTGTGGTTTATGAAAAGAACACACATGCAATGCCATTAGTGGATTAGTGTGGTTTATGAAAAGAACACACATGCAATGACATCTAGTGGATCCATGTGGTTTATGAAAAGAACACACATGTAATGACATCCAGTGGATCAATGTGGTCTAGGAAAAGAACACACATGTAATGGCACCAGTGGATCAGTGTGGTTTATGAAATGAACACACATGCAATGACATCTTTCGGATTAGTGTGGTTTATGCAAAGAACACACATGTAATGACATTAGTGGATCAGTGTGGTTTATGAAAAGAACACACATGCAATGACATCTAGTGGATCCATGTGGTTTATGAAAAGAACACACATGCAATGACATATAGTGGATCCATGTTGTTTACGAAAAGAACACACATTTAATGACATCTAGTGGATCCATGTGTTTTATGAAATGAACACACATTTAATGACATCTAGTGGATCCATGTGGTTTATGAAATGAACACACATGCAATGACATCTAGTGGATCAATGTGGTCTAGGAAAAGAGCACACATGCAATGATACCAATGGATCAGTGTGGTTTATGAAATGAACACACATGCAATGACATCTTTCGGATCAGTGTGGTTTATGAAAAGAACACACATGCAAAGACATCTGCGGTTCAACATGGTTTATAAAAAGAACACACATGCAATGACATCTAGTGGATCCATGTGGTTTTTGAAAAGAACACACATGCAATGACATCTAGTGGATCCATGTGGTTTTGGAAAAGAACACACATGCAATAACATCTAGTGGATCCATGTGGTTTATGAAAAGAATGCACATGCAATGACACTAGTGGATCCATGTAGTTTAGGAAAAAATAACACAGATGCAATGACATCTAGTCAGTGTGGTTTATGAAAAGAACACACATGCAATGACATCTAGTGGATCAGTGTGGTTTATGAAAAGAACACACATGCAATGACATCTAGTAGATCCATGGGGTTTATGAAAAGAACACACATGCAATGACATCGGTGGATCCATGTGGTTTATGAAAAGAACATACATGCACGGACATCTAGTGGATCCATTTGGTTTATTAAAAGAACACACATGCAATGACATATAGTGGGTCCATGTGGTTTATGAAAAGAACACACATGCAATGTCATCTAGGTTATGAGCGCGGTTTATGAAAAGAACACAGATGCAATGAAAACTAGTGGATCCATGTGGTTTATGAAAAGAACACACATGCAATGACATCTAGTGGATCCATGTGGTTTATGAAAAGAACTCACATGTAATGACATCTAGTGGATCCATGTGGTTTTGGAAAAGAACACACATGCAATGATATCTAGTGGATCCTTGTGGTCTATGAAAAGAACAAAAATGCAATGACACTAGTGGATCCATGTGGTTTAGGAAAATAACACACATGCAATGACATCTAGTGGATTAGTGTGGTTTATGAAAAGAACACACATGCAATGACATCTAGTGGATCAGTGTGGTTTATGAAAAGAACAAGCATGCAATGAAATCTAGTGGACCCATGTGGTTTATGAAAAGAACACACATGCAATGACACCAGTGGATCCATGTGGTTTATGAAAAGAACACACATGCACTGACATCTAGTGGATGCATGTGGTTTGTGAAAAGAACACACATGTAATGGCATATAGTGGATCCATGTGGTTTATGAAAAGAACACACATTTAATGACATCTAGTGGATCCATGTGATTTATGAAATGAACACACATGCAATGACATCTAGTGGATCAATGTGGTCTAGGAAAAGAACACACACGCAATAACACCAGTGGATCAGTGTGGTTTATGAAATGAACACACATGCAATGACATTAGTGGATCCGTGTTGTTTATGAAAAGAACACACATGCAATGACGTCTAGTGGATCCATGTGGTTTATGAAAAGAACACACATGTAATGACATCTAGTGGATCAATGTGGTCTAGGAAAAGTTCACACATGCAATGACACCGGTGGATCAGTGTGGTTTATGAAATGAACACACATGCAATGACATCTTTTGGATTAGTGTGGTTTATGAAAAGAACACACATGTAATGACATTAGTGGATTAGTGTGGTTTATGAAAAGAACACACATGCAATGACATCTAGTGGATCCATGTGGTTTATGAAAAGAACACACATGCAATGACATCAATGGATCCATGTGGTTTATGAAAAGAACACATATGCACTGACATCTAGTGGATCCATTTCGTTTATGAAAAGAACACACATGCAATGACATATAGTGGATCCATGTGGTTTATGAAAAGAACACACATGCAATGACACCAGTGGATCCATGTGGTTTATGAAAAGAACACACATGCACTGACATCTAGTGGATGCATGTGGTTTGTGAAAAGAACACACATGTAATGGCATATAGTGGATCCATGTGGTTTATGAAAAGAACACACATTTAATGACATCTAGTGGATCCATGTGATTTATGAAATGAACACACGTGCAATGACATCTAGAGGATCAATGTGGTCTAGGAAAAGAACACACCTGCAATAACACTAGTGGATCAGTGTGGTTTATGAAATGAACACACATGCAATGACATCTTTCGGATCAGTGTGGTTTATGTAAAGAACACACATGCAATGACATTAGTGGATTCGTGTTGTTTATGAATAGAACACACATGCAATGACATCTAGTGGATCCATGTGGTTTATGAAAAGAACACACATGTAATGACATCTAGTGGATCAATGTGGTCTAGGAAAAGAACACACATGCAATGACACCAGTGGATCAGTGTGGTTTATGAAATGAACACACATGCAATGACATCTCTCGGATCAGTGTGGTTTATGAAACGAACACACATGCAAAGACATTTGTGGTTCAACATGGCTTATAAAAAGAACACACATGCAATGACATCTAGTGGATCCATGTGGTTTTTGAAAAGATCACACATGCAATGACACTAGTGGATCCATGTTGTTTAGGAAAATAACACACATGAAATGACATCTAGTGGAATAGTGTGGTTTATGAAAAGAACACACATGCAATGACATCTAGTGGATCAGTGTGGTTTATGAAAAGAACAAGCATGCAATGACATCTAGTGGACCCATGTGGTTTATGAAAAGAACACACATGCAATGACATCAGTGGATCCATGTGGTTGATGAAAAGAACACACATGCACTGACATCTAGTGGATGCATGTGGTTTATGAAAAGAACACACATGTAATGGCATATAGTGGATCCATGTGGTTTATGAAAAGAACACACATGTAATGACATCCAGTGGATCAATGTGGTCTAGGAAAAGAACACACATGTAATGACACCAGTGGATCAGTGTGGTTTATGAAATGAACACACATGCAATGACATCTTTCGGATTAGTGTGGTTTATGCAAAGAACACACATGTAATGACATTAGTGGATCAGTGTGGTTTATGAAAAGAACACACATGCAATGACATCTAGTGGATCCATGTGGTTTATGAAAAGAACACACATGCAATGACATATAGTGGATCCATGTTGTTTATGAAAAGAACACACATTTAATGACATCTAGTGGATCCATGTGTTTTATGAAATGAACACACATTTAATGACATCTAGTGGATCCATGTGGTTTATGAAATGAACACACATGCAATGACATCTAGTGGATCAATGTGTTCTAGGAAAAGAGCACACATGCAATGATACCAATGGATCAGTGTGGTTTATGAAATGAACACACATGCAATGACATCTTTCGGATCAGTGTGGTTTATGAAAAGAACACACATGCAAAGACATCTGCGGTTCAACATGGTTTATAAAAAGAACACACATGCAATGACATCTAGTGGATCCATGTGGTTTTTGAAAAGAACACACATGCAATGACATCTAGTGGATCCATGTGGTTTTGGAAAAGAACACACATGCAATGACATCTAGTGGATCCATGTGGTTTATGAAAAGAATGCACATGCAATGACACTAGTGGATCCATGTAGTTTAGGAAAAAATAACACAGATGCAATGACATCTAGTGGATCAGTGTGGTTTATGAAAAGAACACACATGCAATGACATCTAGTAGATCCATGGGGTTTATGAAAAGAACACACATGCAATGACATCGGTGGATCCATGTGGTTTATGAAAAGAACATACATGCACGGACATCTAGTGGATCCATTTGGTTTATTAAAAGAACACACATGCAATGACATATAGTGGGTCCATGTGGTTTATGAAAAGAACACACATGCAATGTCATCTAGGTTATGAGCGCGGTTTATGAAAAGAACACAGATGCAATGAAAACTAGTGGATCCATGTGGTTTATGAAAAGAACACACATGCAATGACATCAGTGGTTCAACATGGATTATAAAAAGAACACACAAGCAATGACATCTAGTGGATCCATGTGGTTTATGAAAATATCACACATGCAATGAGATCTAGTGGATTCATGTGGTTTTGGAAAAGAACACACATGCAATGACATTCAGTGGATCCATGTTGTTTATGAAAAGAACACACATGCAATGACATCTAGTGGATCAGTGTGGTTTATGAAAAGATAACACATGCAATCACATCTAGTGGATCCATGTGGTTTCTGAAAAGAACACACATGCAATGACCTCAATGGATCCATGTGGTTTATGAAATGAACACACATGCACTAACAACTAGTGGATCCATTTGGTCTATGAAAAGAACACACATGCAATGACATATAGTGGATCCATGTGGCTTATGAAAATAACACACATTTAATGACATCTTGTGGATCGATGTGGTTTATGAAATGAACACACATGCAATGACATCTAGTGGATCAATTTGGTCTAGGAAAAGAACACACATGCAATGACACCAATGGATCAGTGTGGTTTATGAAATGAACACACATGCAATGACATCTTTCGGATCAGTGTGGTTTATGAAAAGAACACACATGCAAAGACATATATGGTTCAACATGGCTTATAAAAATAACACACATGCAATGACATCTAGTGGATCCATGTGGTTTTTGAAAAGATCACACATGCAATGACACTAGTGGATCCATGTGGTTTAGGAAAAGAACACACATGCAATGACATCTAGTGGATCCATGTGGTATATGAAAAGAACGCACATGCACTGACATCTAGTGGATGCATGTGGTTTATGAAAAGAACACACATGTAATATGGCATATAGTGGATCCATGTGGTTTATGAAAAGAACACACATTTAATGACATCTAGTGGATCCATGTGATTTATGAAATGAACACACATGCAATGACATCTAGTGGATCAATGTGGTCTAGGAAAAGAACACACATGCAATGACACCAGTGGATCAGTGTGGTTTATGAAATGAACACACATGCAATGACATCTTTTGGATCAGTGTGGTTTATGAAAAGAACACACATACAATGACATAGGTGGATCATTGTGGGTTATGAAAAGAACACACATACAATGACATCTAGTGGATCCATGTGGTTTATGAAAAGAACACACATGCAATGACACTAGTGGATCCATGTGGTTTATGAAATGAACACACATGCAATGACATCTACTGGATCCATGTGGTTTACAAAAAGAACACGCATGAAATGAACTAGTGGATCAGTTTTATGAAAAGAACACACATGCAATGACATCTAGTGGATAATTGTGGTTTATGAAAAGAACACACATGCAATGACATCTAGTGGATCAGTGTGGTTTATGAAAAGAACACACGTGCAATGTCATCTAGTTGATCAGTGCGGTTTATGAAAAGAACACACATGCAATGACATCAGTGGTTCAACATGGTTTATAAAAAGACACACATGCAATGACATCTAGTGGATCCATTTGGTTGATGAAAAGATCACACATGCAATGAGATCTAGTGGATTCATGTGGTTTTGGAAAATAACACACATGCAATGACATTCAATGGATCCATGTTGTTTATGAAAAGAACACACAAGCAATGACACTAGTGGATCCATGTGGTTTAGGAAAAGAACACACATGCAATGACATCTAGTGGATCAGTGCAGTTTATGAAAAGAACACATGTGCAATGACATCTAGTGGATCCATGTGGTTTATGAAAAGATCACACATGCAATGACATTAGTGGTTCCATGTGGTTTATGAAAAGAACACACATGCAGCGACATTTAGTGGATCCATGTGGTTTATGAAAAGAACACACATGCAATGACATCTAGTGGATCCATGTGGTTTTGGAAAAGAACACACATTTAATGACATCTAGTGGATCCATGTGGTTTATGAAATGAATACACATGTAATGACATCTAGTGGATGAATGTGGTCTAGGAAAAAACACACATGCAATGACAGCAGTGGATCAGTGTGGTTTATGAAATGAACACACATGCATTGACATCTTTCAGATCAGTGTGGTTTATGAAAAGAACAAGCATGCAATGACATCTAGTGGACCCATGTGGTTTATGAAAACAACACACATGCAATGACATCGGTGGATCCATGTGGTTTATGAAAAGAATACACATGCACTAACATATAGTGGATGCATGTGGTTTATGAAAAGACCACACATGTAATGGCATATAGTGGATCCATGTTGTTTATGAAAAGAACATTCTTTAATGACATCTAGTGGATCCATGTGATTTATGAAATGAACACACATGCAATGACATCTAGTGGATCAATGTGGTCTAGGAAAAGAACACACATGCAATGACACCAGTGGATCAGTGTGGTTTATGAAATGAACACACATGCAATGACATCTTTCGGATCAGTGTGGTTTATGAAAAGAACACACATGCAAAGACATCTGCGGTTCAACATGGTTTATAAAAAGAACACACATGCAATGACATCTAGTGGATCCCTGTGGTTTTTGAAAAGAACACACATGCAATGACATCTAGTGGATCCATGTGGTTTTGGAAAAGAACACACATGCAATGACATCTAGTGGATCCATGTGGTTTATGAAAAGAACGCACGTGCAATGACAATAGTGGATCCATGTAGTTTAGGAAAAAATAACACAGATGCAATGACATCTAGTCAGTGTGGTTTATGAAAAGAACACACATGCAATGACATCTAGTGGATCAGTGTGGTTTATGAAAAGAACACACATGCAATGAAATCTAGTAGATCCATGGGGTTTATGAAAAGAACACACATGCAATGACATCGGTGGATCGATGTGGTTTATGAAAAGAACATACATGCACGAACATCTAGTGGATCCATTTGGTTCATGAAAAGAACACACATGCAACGACATATAGTGGATCCATGTGGTTTATGAAAAGAACACACATGCAATGTCATCTAGGTTATGAGTGCGGTTTATGAAAAGAACACACATGCAATGAAAACTAGTGGATCCATGTGGTTTATGAAAAGAACACACATGCAATGACATCAGTGGTTCAACATGGATTATAAAAAGAACACACAAGCAATGACATCTAGTGGATCCATGTGGTTTATGAAAAGATCACACATGCAATGAGATCTAGTGGATTCATGTGGTTTTGGAAAAGAACACACATGCAATGACATTCAGTGGATCCATGTTGTTTATGAAAAGAACACACATGCAATGACATCTAGTGGATCAGTGTGGTTTATGAAAAGAAAACACATGCAATGACATCTAGTGGATCCATGTGGTTTATGAAAAGAACACACATGCAATGACATCAATGGATCCATGTGGTTTATGAAAAGAACACACATGCACTGACAACTAGTGGATCTATTTGGTCTATGAAAACAACACACATGCAATGACATATAGTGGATCCATGTGGTTTATGAAAAGAATACACATTTAATGACATCTAGTGGATCCATGTGGTTTATGAAATGAACACACATGCAATGACATCTAGTGGATCAATGTGGTCTAGGAAAAGAACACACATGCAATGACACCAATGGATCGGTGTGGTTTATGAAATGAACACACACGCAATGACATCTTTCGGATCAGTGTGGTTTATGAAAAGAACACACATGCAAAGACATATATGGTTCAACATGGCTTATAAAAAGAACACACATGCAATGACATCTAGTGGATCCATGTGGTTTTTGAAAAGATCACACATGCAATGACACTAGTGGATCCATGTGGTTTAGGAAAAGAACACACATGCAATGACATCTAGTGGATCCATGTGGTATATGAAAAGAACGCACATGCACTGACATCTAGTGGATGCATGTGGTTTATGAAAAGAACACAAATGTAATATGGCATATAGTGGATCCATGTGGTTTATGAAAAGACCACACATTTAATGACATCTAGTGGATCCATGTGATTTATGAAATGAACACACATGCAATGACATCTAGTGGATCAATGTGGTCTAGGAAAAGAACACACATGCAATGACACCAGTGGATCAGTGTGGTTTATGAAATGAACACACATGCAATGACATCTTTTGGATCAGTGTGGTTTATGAAAAGAACACACATACAATGACATAGGTGGATCATTGTGGTTTATGAAAAGAACACACATACAATGACATCTAGTGGATCCATGTGGTTTATGAAAAGAACACACATGCAATGACACTAGTGGATCCATGTGGTTTATGAAATGAACACACATGCAATGACATCTAGTGGATCCATGTGGTTTACAAAAAGAACACGCATGAAATGAACTAGTGGATCAGTGTTATGAAAAGAACACACATGCAATGACATCTAGTGGATAATTGTGGTTTATGAAAAGAACACACATGCAATGACATCTAGTGGATCAGTGTGGTTTATGAAAAGAACACACGTGCAATGTCATCTAGTTGATCAATGCGGTTTATGAAAAGAACACACATGCAATGAAAACTAGTGGATCCATGTGGTTTATGAAAAGAACACACATGCAATGACATCAGTGGTTCAACATGGTTTATAAAAAGACACACATGCAATGACATCTAGTGGATCCATTTGGTTTATGAAAAGATCACACATGCAATGAGATCTAGTGGATTCATGTGGTTTTGGAAAATAACACACATGCAATGACATTCAATGGATCCATGTTGTTTATGAAAAGAACACACAAGCAATGACACTAGTGGATCCATGTGGTTTAGGAAAAGAACACACATGCAATGACATCTAGTGGATCAGTGTGGTTTATGAAAAGAACACATGTGCAATGACATCTAGTGGATCCATGTGGTTTATGAAAAGATCACACATGCAATGACATTAGTGGTTCCATGTGTTTTATTTAAAGAACACACATGCAGCGACATTTAGTGGATCCATGTGGTTTATGAAAAGAACACACATGCAATGACATCTAGTGGATCCATGTGGTTTTGGAAAAGAACACACATTTAATGACATCTAGTGGATCCATGTGGTTTATGAAATGAATACACATGTAATGACATCTAGTGGATCAATGTGGTCTGGGAAAAGAACACACATGCAATGACACCAGTGGATCAGTGTCGTTTATGAAAGGAACACACATGCAATGACATCTTTCAGATCAGTGTGGTTTATGAAAAGAACAAGAATGCAATGACATCTAGTGGACCCATGTGGTTTATGAAAACAACACACATGCAATGACATCGGTGGATCCATGTGGTTTATGAAAAGAATACACATGCACTGACATATAGTGGATGCATGTGGTTTATGAAAAGAACACACATGTAATGGCATATAGTGGATCCATGTGGTTTATGAAAAGAACATTCTTTAATGACATCTAGTGGATCCATGTGATTTATGAAATGAACACACATGCAATGACATCTAGTGGATCAATGTGGTCTAGGAAAAGAACACACATGCAATGACACCAGTGGATCAGTGTGGTTTATGAAATGAACACACATGCAATGACATCTTTCGGATCAGTGTGGTTTATGAAAAGAACACACATGCATTGACATTAGTGGATCAGTGTGGTTTATAAAAAGAACACACATGAAGTGACATCTAGTGGATCCATGTGGTTTATGAAAAGAACACACATGTAATGACATCTAGTGGATCAATGTGGTCTAGGAAAAGAACACACATGCAATGACACCAGTGGATTAGTGTGGTTTATGAAATGAACACACATGCAATGACATATTTCGGATTAGTGTAGTTTATGAAAAGAACAGACATGCAATGACATTAGTGGATCAGTGTGGTTTAGGAAAAGAACACACATGCAATGACATCTAGTGGATCCATGTGGTTTATGAAAAGAACGCACATGCAATGACATATAGTGGATCCATGTTGTTTATGAAAAGAACATACATTTAATGGCATCTAGTGGATCCATGTGTTTTATAAAATGAACACACATTTAATGACATCTAGTGGATCCATGTGGTTTATGAAATGAACACACATGCAATGACATCTAGTGGATCGGTGTGGTTTATGAAAAGAACAAGCATGCAATGACATCTAGTGGACCCATGTGGTTTATGAAAAGAACACACATGCAATGACATCGGTGGATCCATGTGGTTTATGAAAAGAACACACATGCACTGACATATAGTGGATGCATGTGGTTTATGAAAAGAACACACATGCACTGACATATAGTGGATCCATTTCGTCTATGAAAAGAACATACGTGCAATGACATATAGGTGATCCATGTGGTTTATGAAAAGAACACACATTTAATGACATCTAGTCGATCCATGTGGTTTATGAAATGAACACACATGCAATGACATCTAGTGGATCAATGTGGTCTAGGAAAAGAACACACATGCAATGACACCAATGGATCAGTGTGGTTTATGAAATGAACACACATGCAATGACATCTTTCGGATCAGTGTGGTTTATGAAAAGAACACACATGACAAGACATCTGTGGTTCAACATGGCTTATAAAAAGAACACACATGCAATGACATCTAGTGGATCCATGTGGTTTTTGAAAAGATCACACAAGCAATGACACTAGTGGATCCATGTGGTTTAGGAAAAGAACACACATGCAATGACATCTAGTGGATCAGTGTGGTTTATGAAAAGAACACATGTGCAATGACATCTAGTGGATCCATGTGGTTTATGAAAAGATCACACATGCAATGACATTAGTGGTTCCATGTGTTTTATTTAAAGAACACACATGCAGCGACATTTAGTGGATCCATGTGGTTTATGAAAAGAACACACATGCAATGACATCTAGTGGATCCATGTGGTTTTGGAAAAGAACACACATTTAATGACATCTAGTGGATCCATGTGGTTTATGAAATGAATACACATGTAATGACATCTAGTGGATCAATGTGGTCTGGGAAAAGAACACACATGCAATGACACCAGTGGATCAGTGTCGTTTATGAAAGGAACACACATGCAATGACATCTTTCAGATCAGTGTGGTTTATGAAAAGAACAAGAATGCAATGACATCTAGTGGACCCATGTGGTTTATGAAAACAACACACATGCAATGACATCGGTGGATCCATGTGGTTTATGAAAAGAATACACATGCACTGACATATAGTGGATGCATGTGGTTTATGAAAAGAACACACATGTAATGGCATATAGTGGATCCATGTGGTTTATGAAAAGAACATTCTTTAATGACATCTAGTGGATCCATGTGATTTATGAAATGAACACACATGCAATGACATCTAGTGGATCAATGTGGTCTAGGAAAAGAACACACATGCAATGACACCAGTGGATCAGTGTGGTTTATGAAATGAACACACATGCAATGACATCTTTCGGATCAGTGTGGTTTATGAAAAGAACACACATGCATTGACATTAGTGGATCAGTGTGGTTTATAAAAAGAACACACATGAAGTGACATCTAGTGGATCCATGTGGTTTATGAAAAGAACACACATGTAATGACATCTAGTGGATCAATGTGGTCTAGGAAAAGAACACACATGCAATGACACCAGTGGATTAGTGTGGTTTATGAAATGAACACACATGCAATGACATATTTCGGATTAGTGTAGTTTATGAAAAGAACAGACATGCAATGACATTAGTGGATCAGTGTGGTTTAGGAAAAGAACACACATGCAATGACATCTAGTGGATCGATGTGGTTTATGAAAAGAACGCACATGCAATGACATATAGTGGATCCATGTTGTTTATGAAAAGAACATACATTTAATGGCATCTAGTGGATCCATGTGTTTTATGAAATGAACACACATGCAATGACATCTAGTGGATCGGTGTGGTTTATGAAAAGAACAAGCATGCAATGACATCTAGTGGACCCATGTGGTTTATGAAAAGAACACACATGCAATGACATCGGTGGATCCATGTGGTTTATGAAAAGAACACACATGCACTGACATATAGTGGATGCATGTGGTTTATGAAAAGAACACACATGCACTGACATATAGTGGATCCATTTCGTCTATGAAAAGAACATACGTGCAATGACATATAGGTGATCCATGTGGTTTATGAAAAAAACACACATTTAATGACATCTAGTCGATCCATGTGGTTTATGAAATGAACACACATGCAATGACATCTAGTGGATCAATGTGGTCTAGGAAAAGAACACACATGCAATGACACCAATGGATCAGTGTGGTTTATGAAATGAACACACATGCAATGACATCTTTCGGATCAGTGTGGTTTATGAAAAGAACACACATGCAAAGACATCTGTGGTTCAACATGGCTTATAAAAAGAACACACATGCAATGACATCTAGTGGATCCATGTGGTTTTTGAAAAGATCACACATGCAATGACACTAGTGGATCCATGTGGTTTAGGAAAAGAACACACATGGAATGACATCTTGTGGATCCATGTGGTTTATGAAAAGAACGCACATGCACTGACATCTAGTGGATGCATGTGGTTTATGAAAAGAACACACATGTAATGGCATATAGTGGATCCATGTGGTTTATGAATAGAACACACATTTAATGACATCTAGTTGATCCATGTGATTTATGAAATGAACACACATGCAATGACATCTAGTGGATCAATGTGGTCTAGGAAAAGAACACACATGCAATGATACCAGTGGATCAGTGTGGTTTATGAAATGAACACACATGCAATGACATCTTTTGGATCAATGTGGTTTATGAAAAGAACACACATACAATGACATAGGTGGATCAGTGTGGTTTATGAAAAGAACATACATACAATGACATCTAGTGGATCCATGTGGTTTATGAAAAGAACACACATGCAATGACACTAGTGGATCCATGTGGTTTATGAAATGAACACACATGCAATGACATCTAGTGGATCCATGTGGTTTACAAAAAGAACACGCATGAAATGAACTAGTGGATCAGTGTTATGAAAAGAACACACATGCAATGACATCTAGTGGATAATTGTGGTTTATGAAAATAACACACATGCAATGACATCTAGTAGATCAGTGTGGTTTATGAAAAGAACACACGTGCAATGTCATCTGGTTGATCAGTGCGGTTTATGAAAAGAACACACATGCAATGAAAACTATTGGATCCATGTGGTTTATGAAAAGAACACACATGCAATGACATTAGTGGTTCAACATGGTTTATAAAAAGACACACATGCAATGACATCTAGTGGATCCATTTGGTTTATGAAAAGATCCCACATGCAATGAGATCTAGTGGATTCATGTGGTTTTGGAAAATAACACACATGCAATGACATTCAATGGATCCATGTTGTTTATGAAAAGAACACACAAGCAATGACACTAGTGGACCCATGTGGTTTAGGAAAAGAACACACATGCAATGACATCTAGTGAATCAGTGTGGTTTATGAAAAGAACACACGTGAAATGACATCTAGTGGATCCATGTGGTTTATGAAAAGATCACATATGCAATGACATCAGTGGTTCCATGTGGTTTATGAAAAGAACACACATGCAACAACATTTAGTGGATCCATGTGGTTTATGAAAAGAACACACATGCAATGACATCTAGTGGATCCATGTGGTTTTGGAAAAGAACACACATTTAATGACATCTAGTGGATCCATGTGGTTTATGAAATGAATACACATGTAATGACATCTAGTGGATCAATGTGGTCTAGGAAAAGAACACACATGCAATGACACCAGTGGATAAGTGTGATTTATGAAATGAACACACATGCAATGAGATCTTTCGGATCAGTGTGGTTTATGAAAAGAACACATATGCAATGACATTAGTGGATCAGTGTGGTTTATGAAAAGAACACACATGCAATGACATCTAGTGGATCCATGTGGTTTATGAAAAGAACACACATGCAATGACATATAGTGGATCCATGTTGTTTATGAAAAGAACACACATTTAATGACATCTAGTGGATCCATGTGTTTTATGAAATGAACACACATTTAATGACATCTAGTGGATCCATGTGGTTTATGAAATGAACACACATGTAATGACATCTAGTGGATCAATGTGGTCTAGGAAAAGAACACACATAAAATGACACCAATGGATCAGTGTGGTTTATGAAATGAACACACATGCAATGACATCTTTTGGATCAGTGTGGTTTATGAAAAGAACACACATGCAAAGATATCTGCGGTTCAACATGGTTTATAAAAAGAACACACATGCAATGATGTAGGATCCCCAACCTTTAATAAGATTGAGTCCCCTGTGTTTACAATGCTAGTCCCTGGATCAATAGCTAGCATCCACAGTTCAGATGTAATATCGAGAACAAAGGTCATAATACAACTTTATAACCAGGAATAACATAATTTTATTACATCAAACATAGCTCATTAGGCTATTACATTACATTGCAGCGGAATAACTATAAGCATTGGGTCCTTCATCTTCAAAGTGCCACAGGCAGATGTTGGTTGTAGACTTTGTAATCCTAATCAATCAATCTTCACTAAAACAATCAAACCTGCAACATAATAAGTTACAGCCACAAGGGTCAATACATTTGAATTGTATTGGCAAGTGATACTTTGGTAGTATAGTGGAGTCTATCATCTATATGCATTTGGCTAAGTGGAGTTGAGGCTTGCATTGCTCAAAATAGATTTTTTTCTATCATTTTTGAAAATAAGTTTTGTTTGGCAAAAACAAATTCCAAGGCATCTATCAATCAAAGACTGAAGATCCACTCAGGGCATCTATCAATCAAAGACTAAAGATTTACTTGGCAAAAACAATTTCCCAATCTAAGATTTTGAGATCCTTGTACCAAGCCATCTCTCCATCAAAGATTGAAGAATTTCACACAACCCTTGTTCACCCACAAGTTTTAATTTAGAAATTGGAATGATGAGATTCTTGATTGCTTCCATGTCTTGATGCTCAAATTGTCCTTTACCAGGGACATGGCTAAGTACTTAGGTTTTTACACTCTGCAGAGGTGGTGCACTTTCCCCACAAGCCCTGGTTTCCCAAGACATGATCCTTCAGTAGCCTTTCCTTAATCAAATGGACGCGCTCCAACCTATCATCCCATCTACCACCCACTGTCCAAGAGACTAAGTTCCAGCATCCTAAGATCATGGCAGAGCCCATATTACCAAGTGGTTGCACTTGAAGCTTCTCAACATTTGACATCTCAAATCTCTTTGTTTCCTGGGTGGCCATCCACAAGTGAGATACACAAGCCAAGTCCATGGCCTTGTGAACCACTCAACATAAGCCATTCCTTCCATTCCACCCAGGTGGTTCATTAACTTAGTTGTTTTATTTTACAAAACACAAGTCCTCAGACTTAGAATATTTTTCATAGTGTGAATATATATCCCACCCAAGTTTTCTATTAGCTAGGCTAAGCTTGGTAGTAATAGGATTCTTAACTTAGGAAAATCCTACTAAGGATTCATCTACTAGATTTCCTATAGCAAGGTCTATACTTAGCAAAATAAAAACCATGCAAGATTTTACTTTAGCAAAAACACTAATGCATAGTGAAAATAATGGGACATAAGATATGAAGTATCACTTGCCTTTTTTGGTAGAGGGTATAAGTTCACTCCTTGTCCTTGCAACACTCACACTCTTCAAGTCACTACAATCAATCAAGCAAGGCACAAACTCAATCTACCAATCAAGCAAATCAACACACATAAAATAACAAAGTCAAAGAAATGCATGCAAGCATGCCAAGCTTTGCTTTGTTTGCAAAAGTGGTTCCTAGTGGGTCATAGACATTTGGGTACACCTAATGGTCATTTTTGTAAAGTGGCCAAGTCATGCATAGGCATGCAAAGGTTGGTTCTAATGTAGGGATGGTCCTCACTAGGCTTCTAAACTTTGTAAGTTCCAAATTGGTCATTTACCAAAATGGCAAAGTCATTTGCAAAAGGGTTTCTATTAGATTCCTAAACTTTGTAAGATCCAAATTGGTCATTTACCAAAGTGGCAAAGTTGTTAGCAAAAGGTTTCACCTCAAAAACCAATTTCAAAACAAGGCACCTATTTGGTCATTTTATGTGGTGAAGAAATATGTCTACTAGGGTTTTAGTCTATAGGGTTCACCAAATGAGTTGCTATTGCAAAACTTGGTGCTTTTGGTCAGTAGGTTTGGTCCAAACATTTTCTCAAGGTTTTCTTTATGAAAGCATTTTCATAAACAAAACAAATAGTTTTAGTTAGCTAGAAATGGACTAAACTAATTAATCCATTCTATTCTTTTCCAAAATCACTTTCCAAACTATGGGTTGGTTCCTATGGTCAGTAAGGTCACAACAAACCAATTTGCAAAGGTTTTAACCTAAGAATCATTTTTAAATGATTTTTCTAATGTTAGCAAGCACACAAAAGAATCTACAAAATCAAACAAGCTAACAGATACTATTTGCTAAACTAAGGGTAGGGTTGGCTAGGGCTTGTCTTGCTGAATCCAACGACATCAAATTTGTAAAATTTGGACGTGTGGATCAAAAGATACATGGGTTTGAAGTTTGTAAGAAATTCTGTTTTCTAATTCTGTTTTTATTCAAACACTGGCCACGCGGCGTGATCTTACTGGTCGATACCGGTTCGGCCGGATCGAGTGACACAGACCGTAGGATCTCATTTAGATCGAGCGGCGTAGAGAACGTACCCCTTCGGTGTTAAGTGAGCTAATCCTGTTCGCTCAAACTAGATCCTATGGTTGCTGTTGCCTGGTCACAGATGGGCGGCGCTGCGCGGCGGCAGACGGCGGCGGCGCTCTGGCGGTGGAGTTCCGGCTAACACAGGAAGCGAGAGAGAGGGAGGAGTGGCTCACAGTGATCGCCGAGGCACGGGGAAGCTCAACGTGCTGCTGGCTTGACAAGGGGAGCTCTGGTTTAGTCGCGATTCCTCGCCGGAGTAGAGGACGTCGACGGATGGCTCTGCTCGTAGTCGAAGACGGTGCTGTGGACTACGAGAAGACAAACGGAGGACTGGGTTAGACGCAGGAGATCTCGGCGGAGCTGTGGGTGTGAACGAGAGGGCTCGGGGCGGTCGAGGCTTACCGGGGAAACTCGTCGGAGAAGAAGCAGACGGCGGCGCTCTCTGTCGAAAATGGAGGCGACGCTACGGTGCGAGCTAGGTCACGAGAACGATGGCGTTAGTTGCGGAAAAAGTCACTGGTCTTAGGCGCATCATCGAAAAGTAGAGGGGCGGCTGGAAGCTACCTGTGGAGTTCGCCGGAGCGGAGGCAGACGGTGGTCGTCGTCGAAGGCGAGGTTCTGCAAGACTTGCGCGAGTTTGATGTCTCGCGATTCTGCGCGAGAGTGGGGAAGCTATGAGCTTGGTCGGGGAGGAGAGGGGCGGCGAGTCTTGGTCGGAATTGCTCGGAGACGGTGGTCGGAGCTGCGGCGGTACAGAGAGAAATGGAGTCAGCCTGGTGGCAGAGAGAGGGAGTGGTCCGGGGGAAATGGAGGAGAAAGCGCTGGCGTTTAAGTAGGCGTCGTCGCGGTGAGAGATCAACGCAGCATTAACGCGAATTTAAATGGCGGAATCAAAGCAGAAAACGGCCGGCGAGTGGAGGAGGAATCGGTCGCGGGTGGGGAAGGAGAACAGTAGAGATGGGCCTACTGGTCAGTGGAAAGAAAGGAGGGGGAGGGGTCCACTGGTCATACACAGTGCGGGTTCCTTTCACGGTGCAGAAAAACGGTTCGGGAGGGAATAAGAGGCGGTGGGGTCTGTTGTCAGTGAGTGAGAGAGAGGAGGTGTGGGTCCTGGTGGTCACTCTCTGTATGGGTTAACTTTTTGGTGCGAAATGTTTTTCTGAGGGGAAAGAGAGGTGGGCTGGTGTTGGGCCAAAGCTGGGCTGAGTCCTTTTCCTATTTATTTATTTTTTTCTGTCTCTGTATTCTTTTTCTTTTTCTATTTATATTTTCTATTTTGGAATTTCAAACAATTATTCACACATTCAAACAATTTCAAACAATCACTCAACTTCACTTTGAATTTGGTTCTGTTTGGCAACATAATCCAAATATCAAAATGAAATATTATTTTTATTTATTTTAGGATTCATTTATTATTTAAATAAAGTGGACCTTTAGTTATTAGGGTTTGATTTTTTTAACAAAATTTCCATTTGAAATCCAATTATTTTCAAAACCAAACCAGAAGGTTTAATTTGAAAATTAAAAAGATCACTTGGAAACTTATTTAAATAAATAAATAAGTTTTGGTGTTTTAATTAAAATGGGAAAGCCTTTACTTAAATAAAATTGGATAATTAAATCCTTATTATTTTATTTAAATAATCCTTTACTCATTTTAATCAAAGCAAAACCTTTTAATAAAAGATTTCAAAGTAGTAATAAAATATTTGGTGTTCATTTAAAATGGGAAAAGCTTTTACTTAAATAAAATTGGATATTTAAATCCTTTATTTTATTTAAATAAACCTTTACTCATTTTATCAAAACAAAATATTTTATTTCAAAAGTTTGGCCAAAAATTAATTTGGCTTACCTTTTTATTTGAAAACAAAGTCTTTTATTAAAAGATCTAAAACAGTTTTTCCAAAAAAATTTATTTTCCCTTTATTAAATGTTTATCTTTATAAATCCTTTTAGGATTACCTGATCACCAATTGGTATGGGCTTTATTAGCTTTGGAAATTCAATTTCCTTATCTTATTATATTCATAAGGTTTTTGTCTATGGTTCCAAACTAAGTGAATCCAATCTCTAAGGTCTTTCTTGATCCTTTGTGAAAATTTGTTGATCAACTTGGTATGGATCAAATCCATGGATTTGGAGATACTTTGGAAAATGATTTCCTTCCATTAGGGTTTAGGGTTTTGGATTTCTTTCCAAATGTTCAAATTTCCAGATACATTCATTGAGGAATGCATTTCCCTTGATTTGGATTTTTTGTTGAATTCAAACTTCTGCCAAAGTTTGTTCAAGATGGGATTTTAAGTCTCCTTTTAGAAACAAAAGTTTCTTTTCACCCTGATTTTCAACAAAAATTTATTTTGTTTATTTAATTTTTCACATTACAAGATTTGGAAAATCTTGGGATGTGACAAATGACATGTAGTGGATCAGTGTGGTTTATGAAAAGAACACACATGCAATGAAAACTCTTGGTTCCATGTGGTTTATGAAAAGAACACACATGCAATGACATCAGTGGTTCAACATGGTTTTTAAAAAGAACACACAAGCAATGAGATCTAGTGGATCCATGTGGTTTAAGAAAAGATGACACATGCAATGAGATATAGTGGATTCATGTGGTTTTGGAAAAGAACACACATGCAATGACATTCAGTGGATCCATGTTGTTTATGAAAAGAACACACATGCAATGACACTCATGGATCCATGTGGTTTAGGGAAAGAACACACATGCAATGACATCTAGTGGATCAGTGTGGTTTATGAAAAGAACACACTTGCAATGACATCTAGTGGATCCATGTGGTTTATGAAAAGAACACACATGCAATGACATCTAGTGGATCCATGTGGTTTTGGAAAAGAACACAGATGCAATGACATCCAGTGGATCCATGTGGTTTATGAAAAGAACACACATGCAATGATAATAGTGGATCCATGTAGTTTAGGAAAAAAGAACACGTATGCAATGACATCTAGTGGATCAGTGTGGTTTATGAAAATAACACACATGCAATGGCATCTACTGGATAAGTGTGGTTTATGAAAAGAACACAAATGTAATAACGTCTAGTGGATCCATGTGGTTTATGAAAGGAACACACATGCAATAACATGAGTGGATCCATCTGGTTTAATTAAAGAACACACATGCATTGACATCTAGTGGATCCATGTGGTTTTGGAAAAGAACACACATGCAACAACATCTAGTGGATCCATGTGGTTTATGAAAAGAACACACATGCAATGACATCTAGTGGATCCATGTGGTTTTGGAAAAGAACACACATTTAATGACATCTAGTGGATCCATGTGGTTTATGAAAAGAACACACATGCAATGACACTAGTGAACACTCATCCAATGACATCTAGTGGATCAGTGTGGTTTATGAAATGAACACACATGCAATGAGATCTAGTAGATCCATGTGGTTTATGAAAAGAACACACATGCAATGACATCTTTCGGATTAGTGTGGTTTATGAAAAGAACACACATGCAATGACATTAGTGGATCAGTATGGTTTATGAAAAGAACACACATGCAATGACATCTAGTGGATCCATGTGGTTTATGAAAAGAAAACACATGTAATGACATCTAGTGGATCAATGTAGTCTAGGAAAAGAACACACATGCAATGACACTAGTGGATCAGTCTGGTTTACGAAATGAACACACATGCAATGACATCTTTCAGATCAGTGTGGTTTATGAAAAGAACACACATGCAATGACATTAGTGGATCAGTGTGGTTTATGAAGAGAACACACATGCAATAACATCTAGTGGATCCATGTGGTTCATGAAAAGAACACACATGCAATGACATATAGTGGATCCATGTTGTTTATGAAAAGAACGCACATGTAATAACACTAGTGGATCCATGTAGTTTAGGAAAAAATAACACAGATGCAATGGTATCTAATGGATCAGTGTGGTTTATGAAATGAACACACATGCAATGACATCTTTCGGATTAGTGTGGTTTATGAAAAGAACACACATGCAATGACATTAGTGGATCAGTATGGTTTATGAAAAGAACACACATGCAATGACATCTAGTGGATCCATGTGGTTTATGAAAAGAAAACACATGTAATGACATCTAGTGGATCAATGTGGTCTAGGAAAAGAACACACATGCAATGACACTAGTGGATCAGTCTGGTTTACGAAATGAACACACATGCAATGACATCTTTCAGATCAGTGTGGTTTATGAAAAGAACACACATGCAATGACATTAGTGGATCAGTGTGGTTTATGAAGAGAACACACATGCAATAACATCTAGTGGATCCATGTGGTTCATGAAAAGAACACACATGCAATGACATATAGTGGATCCATGTTGTTTACGAAAAGAACGCACATGTAATAACACTAGTGGATCCATGTAGTTTAGGAAAAAATAACACAGATGCAATGGTATCTAGTGGATCAGTGTGGTTTATGAAAAGAACACACATGCAATGACATCTAGTGGATCAGTGTGGTTTATGAAAAGAACACACATGCAATGACATCTAGTAGATCCATGTGGTTTATGAAAAGAACACACATGCAGTGACATCAGTGGATCCACGTGGTTTATGAAAAGAACACACAAGCACGGACATCTAGTGGATCCATTTGGTTTATGAAAAGAACACACATGCAATGACATATATTGGATCCATGTGGTTTATGAAAAGAACACACATGCAATGTCATCTAGTTTATCAGTGCGGTTATGAAAAGAACACACATGCAATGAAAACTAGTGGATCCATGTGGTTTATGAAAAGAACACACTTGCAATGACATCAGTGGTTCAACTTGGATTATAAAAAGAACACACAAGCAATGACATCTAGTGGATCCATGTGGTTTATGAAAAGATCACACATGCAATGAGATCTAGTGGATTCATGTGGTTTTGGAAAAGAACACACATGCAATGACACTTAGTGGATCCTTGTTGTTTATGAAAAGAACACACATGCAATGACATCTAGTGGATCAGTGTGGTTTATGAAAAGAATACACATGCAATGACATCTAGTGGATCCATGTGGTTTCTGAAAAGAACACACATGCAATGACATCAATGGATCCATGTGCTTTATGAAAAGAACACACATGCACTGACATCTAGTGGATACATTTGGTCAACGAAAAGAACACACATGCAATGACATATAGTGGATCCATGTGGTTTATGAAAACAACACACATTTAATGACATCTAGTGGATCCATGTGGTTTATGAAATGAACACACATGCAATGACATCTAGTGGATCAATATGGTCTAGGAAAAGAACACACATGCAATGACACCAATGGGTCAATGTGGTTTATGAAATGAACACACATGCAATGACATCTTTCGGAATAGTGTGGGTTATGAAAAGAACACACATGCAAAGACATCTGTAGTTCAACATGGCTTATAAAAAGAACACACATGCAATGACATCTTTCGGATTAGTGTGGTTTTTGAAAATATCACACATGCAATGACACTAGTGGATCCATGTGGTTTAGGAAAAGAACACACATGCAATGACATCTAGTGGATTAGTGTGGTTTATGAAAAGAAAACACATGCAATGACATCTAGTGGATCAGTGTGGTTTATGAAAAGAACAAGCATGCAATGACATCTAGTGAATCCATGTGGTTTATGAAAAGAACACACATGCACTAACATCTAGTGGATGCATGTGGTTTATGAAAAGAATACACTTGTAATGGCATATAGTAGATCCATGTGGTTTATGAAAAGAACACACATTTAATGACATCTAGTTGATCCATGTGATTTTTTAAATGAACACACATGCAATGACATCTAGTGGATCAATGTGGTCTAGGAAAAAAACACACATGCAATGACACCAGTGGATTAGTGTGGTTTATGAAATGAACACACATGCAATGACACCTTTTGTATCAGTGTGGTTTATGAAAAGAACACACATACAATGACATAAGTGGATCAATGTGGTTTAAGAAAAGAACACACATACAATGACATCTAGTGGATCCATGTGGTTTATGAAAAGAACACACATGCAATGACACTAGTGGATCCATGTGGTTTATGAAATGAACACACATGCAATGACATCTAGTGGATCCATGTGGTTTACAAAATGAACACACATGAAATGAACTAGTGGATCAGTGTTATGAAAAGAACACACATGCAATGACATCTAGTGGATAATTGTGGTTTATGAAAAGAACACACATGCAATGATATCTAGTGGATCGGTGTGGTTTATGAAAAGAACACACGTGCAATGTCATCTAGTTGATCAGTGCGGTTTATGAAAAGAACACACATGCAATGAAAACTATTGGATCCATGTGGTTTATGAAAAGAACACACATGCAATGACATTAGTGGTTCAACATGGTTTATAAAAAGATCACACATGCAATGACATCTAGTGGATCCATTTGGTTTATGAAAAGATCACATATGCAATGAGATCTAGTGGATTCATGTGGTTTTTGAAAAGAACACACATGCAATGACATTCAGTGGATCCATGTTGTTTATGAAAAGAACACACAAGCAATGACACTAGTGGATCCATGTGGTTTAGGAAAGGAACACACATACAATGACATCTAGTGGATCAGTGTGGTTTATGAAAAGAACACACGTGCATTGACATCTAGTGGATCCATGTGGTTTATGAAAAGATCACACATGCAATGATATTAATGGTTCCATTTGGTTTATGAAAAAAACACACATGCAGCGACATTTAGTGGATCCATGTGGTATATGAAAAGAACACACATGCAATGACATCTAGTGGATCCATATGGTTTTAGAAGAGAACACACATTTAACAACATATAGTGGATCCATGTGGTTTATGAAATGAACACACATGTAATGACATCTAGTGGATCAATGTGGTCTAGGAAAATAACACACATGCAATGACACCAGTGGATCAGTGTGGTTTATGAAATGAACACACATGCAATGACATCTTTCGGATCAGTGTGGTTTATGAAAAGAACACATATGCAATGACATTAGTGGATCAGTGTGGTTTATGAAAAGAACACACATGCAATGACATCTAGTGGATCCATATGGTTTATGAAAAGAACACACATGCAATGACATATAGTGGATCCATGTTGTTTATGAAAAGAACACACATTTAATGACATCTGGTGGATCCATGTGTTTTATGAAATGAACACACATTTAACAACATCTAGTGGATCCATGTGGTTTATGAAATGAACACACATGCAATGACATCTAGTGGATCAATGTGGTCTAGGAAAAGAACAGACATGCAATGACACCAATGGATCAGTGTGGTTTATGAAATGAACACACATGCAATGACATCTTTTGGATCAGTGTGGTTTATGAAAAGAACACACATGCAAAGATATCTGCGGTTCAACATGGTTTATAAAAAGAACACACATGCAATGACATGTAGTGGATCAGTGTGGTTTATGAAAAGAACACACATGCAATGAAAACTCTTGGATCCATGTGGTTTATGAAAAGAACACACATGCAATGACATCAGTGGTTCAACATGGTTTTTAAAAAGAACACACATGCAATGAGATCTAGTGGATCCATGTGGTTTATGAAAAGATGACACATGCAATGAGATATAGTGGATTCATGTTGTTTTGGAAAAGAACACACATGCAATGACATTCAGTGGATCCATGTTGTTTATGAAAAGAACACACATGCAATGACACTCGTGGATCCATGTGGTTTAGGGAAAGAACACACATGCAATGACATCTAGTGGATCAGTGTGGTTTATGAAAAAAAAAACACTTGCAATGACATCTAGTGGATCCATGTGGTTTATGAAAAGAACACACATGCAATGACATCTAGTGGATCCATGTGGTTTTGGAAAAGAACACAGATGCAATGACATCCAGTGGATCCATGTGGTTTATGAAAAGAACACACATGCAATGATAATAGTGGATCCATGTAGTTTAGGAAAAAAGAACACACATGCAATGACATATAGTGGATCCATGTGGTTTATGAAAACAACACACATTTAATGACATCTAGTGGATCCATGTGGTTTATGAAATGAACACACATGCAATGACATCTAGTGGATCAATATGGTCTAGGAAAAGAACACACATGCAATGACACCAATGGGTCAATGTGGTTTATGAAATGAACACACATGCAATGACATCTTTCGGAATAGTGTGGTTTATGAAAAGAACACACATGCAAAGACATCTGTAGTTCAACATGGCTTATAAAAAGAACACACATGCAATGACATCTTTCGGATTAGTGTGGTTTTTGAAAATATCACACATGCAATGACACTAGTGGATCCATGTGGTTTAGGAAAAGAACACACATGCAATGACATCTAGTGGATTAGTGTGGTTTATGAAAAGAAAACACATGCAATGACATCTAGTGGATCAGTGTGGTTTATGAAAAGAACAAGCATGCAATGACATCTAGTGAATCCTTGTGGTTTATGAAAAGAACACACATGCACTAACATCTAGTGGATGCATGTGGTTTATGAAAAGAATACACTTGTAATGGCATATAGTAGATCCATGTGGTTTATGAAAAGAACACACATTTAATGACATCTAGTTGATCCATGTGATTTTTTAAATGAACACACATGCAATGACATCTAGTGGATCAATGTGGTCTAGGAAAAAAACACACATGCAATGACACCAGTGGATTAGTGTGGTTTATGAAATGAACACACATGCAATGACACCTTTTGTATCAGTGTGGTTTATGAAAAGAACACACATACAATGACATAAGTGGATCAATGTGGTTTAAGAAAAGAACACACATACAATGACATCTAGTGGATCCATGTGGTTTATGAAAAGAACACACATGAAATGACACTAGTGGATCCATGTGGTTTATGAAATGAACACACATGCAATGACATCTAGTGGATCCATGTGGTTTACAAAATGAACACACATGAAATGAACTAGTGGATCAGTGTTATGAAAAGAACACACATGCAATGACATCTAGTGGATAATTGTGGTTTATGAAAAGAACACACATGCAATGATATCTAGTGGATCGGTGTGGTTTATGAAAAGAACACACGTGCAATGTCATCTAGTTGATCAGTGCGGTTTATGAAAAGAACACACATGCAATGAAAACTATTGGATCCATGTGGTTTATGAAAAGAACACACATGCAATGACATTAGTGGTTCAACATGGTTTATAAAAAGATCACACATGCAATGACATCTAGTGGATCCATTTGGTTTATGAAAAGATCACATATGCAATGAGATCTAGTGGATTCATGTGGTTTTTGAAAAGAACACACATGCAATGACATTCAGTGGATCCATGTTGTTTATGAAAAGAACACACAAGCAATGACACTAGTGGATCCATGTGGTTTAGGAAAGGAACACACATACAATGACATCTAGTGGATCAGTGTGGTTTATGAAAAGAAAAAACGTGCATTGACATCTAGTGGATCCATGTGGTTTATGAAAAGATCACACATGCAATGATATTAATGGTTCCATTTGGTTTATGAAAAAAACACACATGCAGCGACATTTAGTGGATCCATGTGGTTTATGAAAAGAACACACATGCAATGACATCTAGTGGATCCATATGGTTTTAGAAGAGAACACACATTTAACAACATATAGTGGATCCATGTGGTTTATGAAATGAACACACATGTAATGACATCTAGTGGATCAATGTGGTCTAGGAAAATAACACACATGCAATGACACCAGTGGATCAGTGTGGTTTATGAAATGAACACACATGCAATGACATCTTTCGGATCAGTGTGGTTTATGAAAAGAACACATATGCAATGACATTAGTGGATCAGTGTGGTTTATGAAAAGAACACACATGCAATGACATCTAGTGGATCCATATGGTTTATGAAAAGAACACACATGCAATGACATATAGTGGATCCATGTTGTTTATGAAAACAACACACATTTAATGACATCTGGTGGATCCATGTGTTTTATGAAATGAACACACATTTAACAACATCTAGTGGATCCATGTGGTTTATGAAATGAACACACATGCAATGACATCTACTGGATCAATGTGGTCTAGGAAAAGAACAGACATGCAATGACACCAATGGATCAGTGTGGTTTAAGAAATGAACACACATGCAATGACATCTTTTGGATCAGTGTGGTTTATGAAAAGAACACACATGCAAAGATATCTGCGGTTCAACATGGTTTATAAAAAGAACACACATGCAATGACATGTAGTGGATCAGTGTGGTTTATGAAAAGAACACACATGCAATGAAAACTCTTGGATCCATGTGGTTTATGAAAAGAACACACATGCAATGACATCAGTGGTTCAACATGGTTTTTAAAAAGAACACACATGCAATGAGATCTAGTGGATCCATGTGGTTTATGAAAAGATGACACATGCAATGAGATATAGTGGATTCATGTGGTTTTGGAAAAGAACACACATGCAATGACATTCAGTGGATCCATGTTGTTTATGAAAAGAACACACATGCAATGACACTCGTGGATCCTTGTGGTTTAGGGAAAGAACACACATGCAATGACATCTAGTGGATCAGTGTGGTTTATGAAAAAAAACACACTTGCAATGACATCTAGTGGATCCATGTGGTTTATGAAAAGAACACACATGCAATGACATCTAGTGGATCCATGTGGTTTTGGAAAAGAACACAGATGCAATGACATCCAGTGGATCCATGTGGTTTATGAAAAGAACACACATGCAATGATAATAGTGGATCCATGTAGTTTAGGAAAAAAGAACACATATGCAATGACATCTAGTGGATCAGTGTGGTTTATGAAAAGAACACACATGCAATGACATCTACTGGATAAGTGTGGTTTATGAAAAGAACACAAATGTAATGACGTCTAGTGGATCCATGTGGTTTATGAAAGGAACACACATGCAATAACATGAGTGGATCCATCTGGTTTAATTAAAGAACACACATGCATTGACATCTAGTGGATCCATGTGGTTTATGAAAATAACACACATGCAATGAAATATAGTGGATCCATGTGGTTTATGAAAAGAACACACATTTAATGTCATCTAGTGGATCCATGTGTTTTATGAAATGAACACACATGCAATGACATCTACTGGACCCATCTGGTTTATGAAATGAACAGACATACAATGACATCTAGTGGATCCATGTGGTTTATGAAAAGAACACACATGCAATGACACTAGTGGATCAGTGTGGTTTATGAAAAGAACACACATGCAATAACATATAGTGGATCAGTCGGTTTATGAAAAGAACAGACATGCAATGACATCTAGTGGATCAGTGTGGTTTATGAAAATAACACACCTGCAACGACATCTAGTGGATTAGTGTGGTTAATCAAAAGAACACACATGTAATGACATCTATTGGATCCATGTGGTTTATGAAAAGAACACACATGCAATTACATTAGTGGTTCAATGTGGTTTATAAAAAGAATACACATGCAACGACATCTAGTGGATCCACGTGGTTTATGAAAAGAACACACATGCAATGACATCTAGTGGATCCATGTGATTTTGGAAAAGAACACACATGCAATGACATCTAGTGGATCCATGTAGTTTATGAAAAGAACACACATGCAATGACACTAGTGGATCCATGTAGTTTACGAAAAAAGAATACAGATGCAATGAAATCTAGTGGATCAGTGTGGTTTATGAAAGTAACACACCTGCAATGACATCTAGTGGATCAGTGTGGTTAATCAAAAGAACACACATGTAATGACATCTAGTGGATCCATGTGGTTTGTGAAAAGAACACACATGCAATGACATCTAGTGGATCCATGTGGTTTTGGAAAAGAACACACATGCAATGACATCTAGTGGATCCATGTGGTTTATGAAAAGAATACACATGCAATGACAATAGTGGATCCATGTAGTTTAGGAAAAAATAACACATATGCAATGACATTGTAACATCCCAAAAATCATGTTTCAAAAACTCATTCATATCATCTTTGCATCATTCATTCATATAGGTTTTTTCTCAAAATCATTTAGAAACAGAATTTGAGCTATGATTTCATGTGGGCATTTTATCTCAATTGGCCATCACCCTTTGAGATTTGAATGCTTAGGTACTTGTTTGCTTGCCTCCATGATTGGAAAGATAAGGAGTAGCATTTAAACCCAAGATTCCAATTTAGAAATATTTTCTAAACCCTATTCCAAATATTTGCAACTAGAGCAAATCTCTGTTTATTTTGAAACCCAAGCTTGACCAAGCCTTTGCAAGGTAACCACTAGGTTATTTGATTGTTTGTGAACCCACAGAACCCTGCAAAAATCCTCAAAGCAGTTTGAATTCAAAAGGATTTGAATTCATATCAAATTCTATCCAGAAAATGAATATAGAAAAAAGAAAAAGCTTAAAGAAAAGAAAAAGGCCGCGCGGCCAGAGTCTGGCCCAGCAGCGGATGAAGCCCAGCAAGCCCACCCGGGGACCTCCTTTTCCTTCTCACACGCGCGAGCCCACGCAGATAGACACTGACAGCCCGACCCCACCTGCACTTCGCGCACCACGCTGACAAGCGGGCCTTCTCCACGTCACCGTCGTCTCCACCCGCACGACCCGTTCATCCCCAAATCAACGCGGGCGTTTCTGTGTTTAATTCGCGACGTCAATTCGATTTATTGGCCGAGTAATTCTCGCTCGTGACCAGGCTATAAGAACCCCTCGTCTCCTCACTCTTCTCACTCAAACCCGAACCCAGCGCCACCAGCTGCGTGTATTGCTCTCGAAACCCCGCCGTCTCCGACGACCGCTACCGACGATTCGGTGAGTCAGAGCTCCCCTCGCCTCTCGTTCTGCAAACTGATTCGGTGAGCCTCGCGCTTCTTTTAACACATTTCGTTTGCTCTCGCATGGACCGTAGCTCCGGCAATATCGTCGACTAGTCGCCACCGACGTCTGCATTTAACTCCGGCGAACTCTAGTGGTAAGACCAGACCGCCCGCACTTTCTAGTTCACGACATGGCTCGTCTCGACTCTGTGAATCTAACCATGTCCTCGCCTTGCCTTGGGGTGATTCACAGCGACGTCCACGACGACCACCCGACGCAACCGCCGCCCACAGCAACTCCGGCGAGCAATCGCAACCTTGTCCGAGCGCCCCTTGACCAACCGCAAGTACGACGAGCTTCGCCGTGACCTCCTGAGCCTGGTGAGCTACTCGATCTCACTTACCTCCTGCATCGTCGGCAACGCCATCGACCTACGATTCCGCCGCCGGTACCGCTCGCCCGCCGCTTTGGCGGTCGATAGGAACCGTTAGATCTGCATCTGAAGGCTTAGATAGAATGACTAATCGAAGGGGTACGCATTGATCTGAGCCGCACCTGCCCCTTTAGATCCAGCGGTCTGTATCACTCGATCGCAACCGAACGGCTGGCGAATAGGAACATGGCGTGGCTAGGTTAAGATCTGGAAATAGAATTTAAAAACAGATTTTGATCCAGATTTCAAATGCCAATATCTTTTGAATTCCACGTTAGAATTTTGCAAACTTTATACCGTTGGATTCAGAAAAACAAGACCTTTCTGCCTATCCTTTTTGTTTAGCAAATAGTAACCATTAGTGTGGCTTAAATTACAGAAACTTGTTTGAGGCTTTTTGAGTATAGATTTAGTTTAGTATTTTGTTTTAGGGTTATTTAAGTTGTCTTGGCTATTTTGTGACTTGTTTAGTTTCTGTATTCATGCACTTGATTGGTTGAGTTTTCAAAAAAATCATCACTTGGTAGATTCATGCATGCATGCATTCATACTATTTCTTGTTTGTATATATTTGTGTGTAATTGTGTGCTATAACTTTGTGTGTAGATTTTGCTAGTGATTGTGATTGTGACGAGTGCTACTCTCCACACTACCAAGGCAAGTGATATCATCATGAATATTCCATTCCTATATTTTATATATGCATTAGTATTATTTTTCTAAGTATAGGACTTGCATGGATTTTTGCTAAGTACAAGCTATGCTTTGGGAAAACCTATTAGGTAAAACCTTAGTGAAAATTACCTAAGTCAAGATTCCTATTACTATCATGCTTAGCCTAGCTACTAGAAAACAAGGGTGGTTTATATATTCACTATGAAAAATTTCTAAGTCTAAGGACTTAAGTTTTTATAAAATAAAACAACTAAGTTAATGAACCACCTGGGTGGAATGGAAGGAATGGCTTATGTTGAGTGGTTCACAAGGCCATGGACTTGGCTTGTGTATCTCACTTGTGGATGGCCACCCAGGAAACAAAGAGATTTGAGATGTCTAATGTTGAGAAGCTTCAAGTGCAACCACTTGGTAATATGGGCTCTGCCATGATCTTAGGATGCTGGAACTTAGTCTTTTGGACAGTGGGTGGTAGATGGGATGATAGGTTGGAGCGCGTCCATTTGACTAAGGAAAGGCTACTGAAGGATCATGTCTTGGGAAACCAAGGCTTGTGGGAAAAGTGCACCACCTCTGCAGAGTGTAAAACCTAAGTACTTAGCCATGTCCCTGGTAAAGGACAATTTGAGCATCAAGACATGGAAACTTCAAGAATCTCATCACTCCAATTTCTAAATAAAACTTGTGGGTGAACAAGGGATAAAAGGATCTTCAGTCATTGATTGGTAGATGCCCTGAGTGGATCTTCAGTCTTTGATTGGTAGAGGCCTTGGGTGTTTTGTGCCAAGCAAAAACTTAGTGTTTTCAAAAGTTAAGGAAAAATCTATTTTGAGCAATGCAAGCCTAAGCTCCACCAGCCAAATGCATATAGTATTATAGTCCACTTAAAATATACAAAGGTATCACTTGCCAATACTATTCCAAAGTATTGACCCTCTGTGGCTGTAACTTATGATGTTGCAGGTTACTCTGATGATGAATAGGAGTCATGAGTCTACACTCAACATGCTTGCCTGTGGCACATGAAGATGAAGACTTATGTTTATTTACATATTCCATAAACTCTTGTATTAGGCCTTTGGCCATGAGTTGTAAAAAGACTATGTTTTATCTCCGGAATGACCGTAATAAACGACCTTTGTATCTGTACTTCATCTTAAACTGTGGATGCTAGCATTGATCCGAGGACTAGCATTGCAATCACAGGGATCTTTTCCTTTAATAAGGAGGGATCTTACAGATGGTATCAGAGCACTGTGTTGCCTGTAGGATTATGACCCTAGGATTGGAAACCACTAAGGAAAAATTTTAACTTCTTCTACACTAATCTTCTCGTAAACTTTTCTAATCTTCTCATTCTCATCTCTATTTGTAGATGAACTCCGTCAACGAAGCCGTGAAGAAAGGACAACTCATGACCATGACCTTGGAGTGTGAGACTGAGTTTCCCAAGATTCTCAAGGACCTCATGGAGACCATGGGAGTACATGGTGCAGCTGTGTACAAGGGCTTTCCAGTGATGGAGGATGGAGTGGAGTATTGGTGGGTGCAACTTCACTTGTACAAGAATAAGGAAGACAACCACAAAGAAAAGGGCTTCTGCATGTACACCAACACTTTTATGCACACCACATTCTTTGAGTCAGCAAAAGAAGCAGCTTGGAAGACTATCAAGGAACTAAGTGCTAGAGTCAAGTGCAAGATGCTCAACCTCCAAAAAGACTTAGAGAAAGAGAAGGAACATACTCAAGAGTTGGAAATCACCAACCAATCCTTAAGAGGAGATATTATAGACTTAGTGATAGAAGCATGTGAACAAGATAGGGTGATTGCCACTAGGAACATTGTGTTAGCCACCAGATCCCATGAGATAGGATTGTAAGCGCGCCGTTAGATGGACCACCACCTATCACCTTATTTTCCAAAATGATACCCTAAAAGTTTGAACCTTGGTTGATGTAATGGATTTATGTATGCATGGTGTGATTATGCTTGAATGCTTGTCTTGTTTAATTCAAATTGTGTTGTTCTAACTTTTTCAATCTTATAAATAGATGCCTATTGCCATCGACCTTTGTTGAGGAGTTCCAGTTACCCGTTTTGGTCCTCGTATCGTAGAGCTTACTACTTTACTCGATCTCCCTCTTCCTATCATTACGGTGCACCCACTCACCAAGTTTGAGAGGAAGGACCTTTGGGGCTTCAAGGTGAACCAGCCAGGGCCTTGAGCCTACTACGGAGGCCATCGTCTTCAAGCTTATGCACGATGGAGGAGAGAGGCATGGAGGTTGTTATGCAGGATCTGATAGGACGACTGTTAGGGCGTCACTCCCGACGAGTTAGAGGCACTCACTTCCACGCCTTCGGAAGGCGTGATGATGACGGAGAGTCCATCGACTTTGAGGACGACTCGAGGGTCACAGCAGAGCCGATACGCTTGTACCTCCAGGATTTAGAGACTCTTATTAGGCACGTGGATACTGATAGGACCAACGTCATGCTTAGTAATGACGAGCTCCAGTGCAACTTGAGAAGGACAAGCTCTTGGCAGCGAGGAGGCGAGATAGTCAAGGAGATGGAGGCAAAGTTCGAGACCCAAGACCGTAAGTTCAAGAGTCAAGAGAAGCGTGTCGGGATAGGAACAAGAGGATTCGTGATATGACCGAGGAACTGCAGTCCAAGGACTTCGAGTTAGAAGCAGCAGAGCGGTGATTGAGGCCGTTCCCGGAAGAGGGCTCTCAAGGCCAAGATCGACTCTTTGACCACTACCATCGAGGAGAACAAGACCGCAATGGAGAGCAGGTCTTACCTTTGTCGAGGAGGAGATTGATGCCGACAGTAGATTTGACTACTCGGTTATCTTTATTTTCCGCACTTGTTATTTGAGAACTTATTGTTGGACCATCCGACATGTGGATGGCTTGCCACTTGTGTGATTGTACTTTGAGACTTTTGTTATCTTGTTGTTTAGATTTTATCCTAGTGTTGCTTGCTATGTGTTTGCTTGTGTGATGTATTGTGCATAAATCATGTAAGGGTATCTCATTCTTATCTCTATATGAATAAACCACAGATGCCTCCCCGTCGCGCAAACACCAACCCCAACCCCAACATTACCGGAAATGCAACAAATGATGAATCTTGAGACCGCTTATGCAAATGATGACGACGTTCATCCGAACCGAACAACAACAACAACCCCAACAACAACAATAACAACAACAACAACAACAACAACAACCTCCGGTTTTGATATGCTTACCAGATTTCTGCGTCGAGGCCGCTAAGTTTTCGGAACGATGATCCCATGGTGGCCAATGATTGGCTACGTTCGTGAACAAAGACTTAGTGACCGTGGGATGCACAGATGCTGAAAAGGTCAGTTTCGGCACATACATTGGAAGGACCAGCCGCGACATGGTGGGACAATTTCAGTTACCACACCTATTGATGAGGTGACTTGGGCTATATTTGAAGATGGTTTCAGACTACTCATATCTCACCAGGTATGATGAGCCTGAAAAAGAAGGAATTTCACAACCTGAAGCAGCGCCACCACAGCGTGGCTGAATATATTGAAGAGTTCAACAATCTGGCGCGCTATGCACCGGATGAGGTTGACACTGATGCAAAAAGGAAGGAAAAGTTTCTAGAAGGCTTGAATGATGAGCTAAATCTGCAGCTGTCTGTGGCGTATGTTCCAACTTATCAGTCACTGTGTGACAAGGCTGTTATTGTGGAGAATAAAATGAAGCAAGTCGAGAGTAGGAAGAGGAAACACTCCGACAAGCACAGCTCGGGATCGTCTCATAAACGATCTCACTATGATGATAATGTCAGCTCAGGATCCCACAAACATGGGAAATTTAACAAGCACCACACCCACAACCGTCATGACGACAAGCATCATCGCAGTCATGACAATGATAAGTACAAGAACCACAAGAGTGGATATAAGAGCCACCATAATGGAGGTGGAAGTGGAAGTAGAAGTCAGCCTAAGACGGACATCAGTCAGGTTGAGTGCTACAAATGCAAGAAGCTGGGGCATTATGCTAATGAGTGTCCTGAGAAGAAAGTTGAAGGACCTATCAAGCCCAATCCTTTTCAGAAAGGACAGGTTAACCACATCAATGTGGAGGAGGTCTATGAAGAGCCCGATCTTTGTTCTGGTAAGTTCAGACTCAATTCCATCTCAGCATTTGTACTCTTTGACACTGGTGCATCTCATTCATTCATATCAAAAGCATTTGTTGATATAAATGGGTTTGCATCTGAAAACATTGGGTGTCCGATAAAAGTTAGCTCTCCGGGAGGGGATATGATAGTGAGTCTTGGATGTCGGGATCTAGTCATAGAGATCGGAAAACATAAGTTTCCAGTAAACCTAATAATCCTAAATTCCCAAGGATTGGATGTAATTTTGGGAATGGATTGGATGGCTAAATATGAGGGAGTACTAGATTGTGCAAATCGTACAATTTCACTCACAACCCCTGAAAGTAAGAGGATAGTATTCAAGTCCAACTTTAAATCTAAAGGAAGCAAGCTAAATTCTCTTAAGGGGGTTAGCATGGACAGTGTGCCAATTGTGTGTGAGTATCCGGATGTGTTCCCGGAAGAGTTACCAGGAATGCCACCAGATAGAGATGTGGAGTTTATAATAGATTTGGTACCAGGTTCTGGACCAAGAGCAAAGAGGCCTTATAAAATGTCGGTTAACTTAAGGAACTCAAGAAACAACTTGGAGAACAATTGCGAAAGGATTCATCCAGCCAAGTTCTTCATCTTGGGGAGCTCAGTTTTGTTCAGAGAGAAGAGAGATAGAACTCAAAGGTTATGCATAGATTACCGTTCTCTCAACGAGGTAACCATCAAGAACAAATATCCTTTGCCAAGAATCAATGATTTGTTTGATCAGCTAGAAGGAGCTTGTGTGTTCTCAAAGATTGACCTTGATCGGGCTATTTTCAACTCAAGATAAGAGAGCAAGACATACCTAAAACAGCATTCACCACAAGGTATGGATTGTATGAGTACACTGTGATGCCTTTTGGTTTAACCAACGCTCCAGCATACTTCATGAATATGATGAACAAAGTGTTCATGGAATTTCTCGACAAGTTCGTTGTCGTTTTCATCGATGACATCTTAGTCTACTCCAAGAGCAAGGAAGAGCATGAAAGACATCTACGCTTGATACTTGAGAAACTAAGGGAACATAAGCTTTATGCCAAGTTCAGCAAATGTGAGTTTTGGTTAGAGGAAGTTGGATTTCTTGGTCATGTTATGACAAAGGATGGTGTAGTGATTGATCCTGCTAAGGTTTCAGCGTAAATGTGAATGGGAATCTCCTAAGAATGTAAAAGAGGTTCGTAGTTTTCTTGGTTTAGCAGATAACTACAGAAGATTCATTGAAATTTTTTCTAAGGTTGCTAAACCAATGACGGAATTGTTAAAGAAAGATAAGAAATTTGCTTGGTCTGAAGGATGTGAACTCAGCTTTCAAGAACTAAAGAAGAGACTTGTGTCAAAGACCACCTGCTTACCAGATTTGGAAAAGGATTTCCAAGTATATTGTGATGCTTCTCATCAAGGATTAGGTGCCGTACTTATGCAAGGCGGAAAAGTTGTGGCTTATGCCTCGAGACAACTCAAAACTCATGAAGTAAATTATCCTACTCATGATTTAGAGTTAGCCGCTGTTGTCCATGCACTCAAAACATGGAGACATTACCTTTTGGGAAAACGTTGTGAAGTATTCACCGACCATAAGAGCTTGAAGTATATCTTCACCCAGAAGGAAATCAATATGAGACAAAGGAGATGGCTAGAACTTATCAAGGATTACGACTTGAGTTTGCAATACCACCCCGGTAAAGCAAATGTAGTAGCAGATGCTCTAAGTCGTAAAGCGTTTGTAAATGGTCTTACCAAAGGTGAATTGCCTGATGATTTGTGTAAGCAATTCAAGGAACTCAGGTTGGAGATTGTGCCAGAAGGACATCTTATGTCTTTGGATGTTCAACCCACTCTGTTGGATAAGATTAAAGAAGCCCAAAAGACGGATAAAGAAATCGAAGAGATTAAGGAAAGGATTAGCCAAGGGAAAGCTAAAAGTTTCCATATGGACGAACAAGGTACTTTATGGCACGGGAAACGTATTTGTGTTCCACAAGATCCGGAAATGCGGAAACTGATTTTACAAGAAGCCCATAACTCTCCATATTCTATTCACCCGGGAAACACCAAAATGTACATGGATATGAAAGAAAGATTTTGGTGGAACAATCTTAAAAGGGACATCGAACACATTGCTTTGTGTGATGTGTGTAGCAGTGAAAGCGAGCATCGAAACCAACAGGTTTGCTTCAACCAATGCCTATTCCTGAATGGAAGTGGGAAAATATTGGTATGGATT
Source organism: Avena insularis (assembly GCA_023614405.1). Lineage (NCBI taxonomy): Eukaryota > Viridiplantae > Streptophyta > Magnoliopsida > Poales > Poaceae > Avena > Avena insularis. The sequence goes on from CM042686.1 coordinate 323,468,236, forward strand.
TCATTACCGGATTACCAAGGACCAGGTCAGGGTATGATTCCATATGGGTAGTAGTGGACCGCCTAACTAAAGTGGCTCATTTTATACCCGTAAAGACAACTTATACTAGTGCCAAGTTAGCCAAAATCTACATGAGCAGAATTGTATGCCTTCACGGAGTACCTAAGAGTATTGTGTCTGATAGAGGAACTCAGTTCACTTCTCACTTTTGGAGACAGCTTCATGAATCTCTAGGAACGAGGTTGGAATTCAGCACTGCTTTTCATCCTCAAACTGATGGACAAACAGAAAGGACTAATCAAATTCTTGAAGACATGTTGAGGGCATGTGCCCTAGACTATGGAGCAAGTTGGGATGAAAGTACGCCTTACGTGAGTTCTCTTACAACAACAGTTACCAATCTAGTATTGGGATGGCACCATTCGAGTTTCTCTACGGAAGGAAGTGTACCACCCCATTGCTATGGAATGGTGTAGGAGAAAGAAGGTTGTTTGGACCAGATCTTATCAAAGACGCCGAAGAAAAGGTCAAATTGGTTAGAGACAGATTGAAGATAGCACAGTCTCGACAGAAAAGCTACGCAGATGCTAAGCGTAGAGAAGTCACTTACGAAGTTGGGGATAGAGCTTATCTTAGAGTATCACCACTTCGTGGTGTAAAAAGATTTGGTGTCAAAGGAAAGTTAGCACCAAGATATGTTGGACCCTTCAACATTCTAAGTCGCAAGGGAGAAGCTGCATATGAAATCGAACTGCCAGCATCTCTATTAGCCGTCCATAATGTTTTTCATGTGAGCCAGCTCAAGAAATGTCACCCAGAAATGGAAGAAACATCTTTGAAAGATACCATATCTTTGGAAGAAGTTCAACTAGAAAGTGATCTCACCTATGAAGAAAAGCCTGTCAAGATACTTGAGACCACAGAAAGAGTCACGAGGACAAAGACTATCAAGTTTTGCAAAGTACAATGGAATCATCATTCCGAAGAAGAAGCAACATGGGAAAGAGAAGATGATCTTCGGAAAGACCACCCACACCTATTTGCTAGCCAATCCGAATCTCGAGGGCGAGATTCATTTTAAGGGGGTTAGATTTGTAACATCCCAAAAATCATGTTTCAAAAACTCATTCATATCATCTTTGCATCATTCATTCATATAGGGTTTTTCTCAAAATCATTTAGAAACAGAATTTGAGCTATGATTTCATGTGGGCATTTTATCTCAATTGGCCATCACCCTTTGAGATTTGAATGCTTAGGTACTTGTTTGCTTGCCTCCATGATTGGAAAGATAAGGAGTAGCATTTAAACCCAAGATTCCAATTTAGAAATATTTTCTAAACCCTATTCCAAATATTTGCAACTAGAGCAAATCTCTGTTTATTTTGAAACCCAAGCTTGACCAAGCCTTTGCAAGGTAACCACTAGGTTATTTGATTGTTTGTGAACCCACAGAACCCTGCAAAAATCCTCAAAGCAGCTTGAATTCAAAAGGATTTGAATTCATATCAAATTCTATCCAGAAAATGAATATAGAAAAAAGAAAAAGCTTAAAGAAAAGAAAAAGGCCGCGCGGCCAGAGTCTGGCCCAGCAGCGGATGAAGCCCAGCAAGCCCACCCGGGGACCTCCTTTTCCTTCTCACACGCCTTGAGCCCACCTTGAGATAGACACCGACAGGCCCCACCCGCACTTCGCCGACAAGCGGGCCTTCTCCACGTCACCGTCGTCTCCACCCGCACGACCCGTTCATCCCCAAATCAACGCAGCGTTTCGTGTTTAATTCGCAACGTCAATTCGATTTATTGGCCGAGTAATTCTCGCTCGTGACCAGGCTATAAGAACCCCCTCTGTCTCCTCACTCTTCTCACTCAAACCCCGAACCCAGAGCGCCACCAGGCTGCGTGTATTGCTCTCTGAAACCCCGCCGTCTCCGACGACCGCGCCGACGAATTCCGGTGAGTCCAGAGCTCCCCTCTGCCTCTCGTTCTTGCAAACTGATTTAGTGAGCCTCTGCGCTTCTTTTAACACATTTCGTTTGCTCTCGCATGGACCGTAGCTCCGGCAACATCGTCGACTAGTCGCCACCGACGTCTGCACGAACTCCGGCGAACTCTAGTGGTAAGACCAGACCGCCCCGCACTTTCTAGTTCACGCACATGGCTCATCTCGACTCGTGAATCTAACCATGTCCTCGCCTTGCCTTGGGGTGATTCACGGCGGCGTCACGACGACCACCCGACGCAGCCGCCCACAAAGAACTCCGGCGAGCAATCGCAACCTTGTCCGAGCGCCCCTTGACCAACCGCAAGTACGACGATCTTCGCCGTGACCTCCTGAGCCTGGTGAGCTACTCCTCGATCTCACTTACCTCCTGCATCGTCGGCAACGTCATCGGCCAAGCGATTCGCCCGCCGAGCTACCGCCGCCGCCATTTACGGCGGTCGATTCAATTAGATCTGCAAGGCTTAGATAGAATGACTAATCGAAGGGTACGCATTGATCGAGCCGCACCTGCCCTTTAGATCCAGCGGTGTATCACTTGATCGCATTTAACCGAACGATGGGCGAATAGGAACATGACGCGTGGCTAGGTTAAGATCTGGAAATAGAATTTAAAAACAGATTTTGATCCAGATTTCAAATGCCAATATCTTTTGAATTCCACTTTAGAATTTTGCAAACTTTATACCGTTGGATTCAGAAAAACAAGACCTTTCTGCCTATCCTTTTTGTTTAGCAAATAGTAACCTTTAGTGTGGCTTAAATTACAGAAACTTGTTTGAGGCTTTTTGAGTATAGATTTAGTTTAGTATTTTGTTTTAGGGTTATTTAAGTTGTCTTGGCTATTTTGTGACTTGTTTAGTTTCTGTATTCATGCACTTGCTTGGTTGAGTTTTCAAAAAAATCATCACTTGGTAGATTCATGCATGCATGCATTCATACTATTTCTTGTTTGTATATATTTGTGTGTAATTGTGTGCTATAACTTTGTGTGTAGATTTTGCTAGTGATTGTGATTGTGACGAGTGCTACTCTCTACACTACCAAGGCAAGTGATATCATCATGAATATTCCATTCCTATATTTTATATATGCATTAGTATTATTTTTCTAAGTATAGGACTTGCATGGATTTTTGCTAAGTACAAGCTATGCTTTGGGAAAACCTATTAGGTAAAACCTTAGTGAAAATTACCTAAGTCAAGATTCCTATTACTATCATGCTTAGCCTAGCTACTAGAAAACAAGGGTGGTTTATATATTCACTATGAAAAATTTCTAAGTCTAAGGACTTAAGTTTTTATAAAATAAAACAACTAAGTTAATGAACCACCTGGTGGAATGGAAGGAATGGCTTATGTTGAGTGGTTCACAAGGCCATGGACTTGGCTTGTGTATCTCACTTGTGGATGGCCACCCAGGAAACAAAGAGATTTGAGATGTCTAATGTTGAGAAGCTTAAAGTGCAACCACTTGGTAATATGGGCTCTGCCATGATCTTAGGATGCTGGAACTTAGTCTTTTGGACAGTGGGTGGTAGATGGGATGATAGGTTGGAGCGCGTCCATTTGACTAAGGAAAGGCTACTGAAGGATCATGTCTTGGGAAACCAAGGCTTGTGGGAAAAGTGCACCACCTCTGCAGTGTAAAACCTAAGTACTTAGCCATGTCCCTGGTAAAGGACAATTTGAGCATCAAGACATGGAAACTTCAAGAATCTCATCACTCCAATTTCTAAATAAAACTTGTGGGTGAACAAGGGATAAAAGGATCTTCAGTCATTGATTGGTAGATGCCCTGAGTGGATCTTCAGTCTTTGATTGGTAGAGGCCTTGGGTGTTTTGTGCCAAGCAAAAACTTAGTGTTTTCAAAAGTTAAGGAAAAATCTATTTTGAGCAATGCAAGCCTAAGCTCCACCAGCCAAATGCATATAGTATTATAGTCCACTTAAAATATACTAAGGTATCACTTGCCAATACTATTCCAAAGTATTGACCCTCTGTGGCTGTAACTTATGATGTTGCAGGTTACTCTGATGATGAATAGGAGTCATGAGTCTACACTCAACATGCTTGCCTGTGGCACATGAAGATGAAGACTTATGTTTATTTACATATTCCATAAACTCTTGTATTAGGCCTTTGGCCATGAGTTGTAAAAGACTATGTTTTATCTCTGGAATGACTGTAATAAACGACCTTTGTATCTGTGTACTTCATCTTAAACTGTGGATGCTAGCATTGATCCAGGGACTAGCATTGCAATCACAGGGATCTTTTCCTTTAATAAGGAGGGATCTTACAGACATCTAGTGGATCAATGTGGTTTATGAAAAGAACACACATGCAATGACATTAGTGGATCAATATGGTTTATGAAAAGAACACACATGCAATGACATCTAGTGGATCCACGTGGTTTACGAAAATAACACACATGCAATGACCTCTAGTGGATCCATGTTGTTTATGAAAAGAACACACATTTAATGACATCTAGTGTATCCATGTGTTTTATGAAATGAACACACATGCAATGACATCTAGTGGATCCATGTGGTTTATGAAATGAACACACATGCAATGACATCTAGTGGATCCATGTGGTTTATGAAAAGAACACACATGCAATGACACCAGTGGATCAGTGTGGTTTATGACAAGAACACACATTTAATGACATATAGTGGATCCATGTGGTTTATGAAATGAACACACATGCAATGACATCTTTCAGATCACTGTGGTTTATGAAAAGAACACACATGCAATGACATCAGTGGATCAGTGTGGTTTATCAAAAGAACACACATGTAATGACATCTAGTGGATCCATGTGGTTTATGAAAAGAACACACATGCAATGACATTAGTGGTTCAATGTGGTTTATAAAAAGAAAACACATGCAACGACATTTAGTGGATCCATGTGGTTTATGAAAAGAACACACATGCAATGACATCTAGTGGATCCATGTGGTTTTGGAAAAGAACACACATTTAATGACCTCTAGTGGATCCATGTGGTTTATGAAATGAACACACATGTAATGACATCTAGTGGATCAATGTGGTCTAGGAAAAGAACACACATGCAATGAAACCAGTGGATCAGTGTGGTTTATGAAATGAACACACATGCAATGACATCTTTCGGATCAGTGTGGTTTATGAAATGAACACACATGCAATGACATCTTTCGGATCAGTGTGGTTTATAAAAAGAACACACATGCAATGACATCTGTGGTTCAACATTGTTTATAAAAGGAACACACATGCAATGACATCTAGTGGATCCATGTGGTTTATGAAAAGATTACACATGCAATGAGATCTAGTGGATTCATGTGGTTTTGGAAAAGAACACACATGCAATGACATCCAGTGGATCCATGTTGTTTATGAAAAGAACACACATGCAATGACAGTAGTGGATCCATGTGGTTTATGAAAAGATCACACATGCAATGACATCAGTGGTTCAATGTGGTTTATCAAAAGAACACACATGTAATGACATCTAGTGGATCCATGTGGTTTATGAAAAGAACACACATGCAATGACATTAGTGGTTCAATGTGGTTTCTAAAAAGAACACACATGCAACGACATTTAGTGGATCCATCTGGTTTATGAAAAGAACACACATGCAATGACATCTAGTGGATCCATGTGGTTTTGGAAAAGAACACACATGCAATGACATCTAGTGGATCCATGTAGTTTATGAAAATAACACACATGCAATGATACTAGTGGATCCATGTAGTTTACGAAAAACGAATACAGATGCAATGACATCAAGTGGATCAGTGTGGTTTATGAAAAGAACACACATGCAATGACATCTAGTAGATCAGTGTGGTTTATGAAAAGAACACACATGCAATGACATCAGTTAATCCATGTGGTTTATGAAAAGAACACACATGCATTGACATATAGTGGATCGATGTGGTTCATGAAAAGAACACACATGCAATGACATATATTGGATCCATGTGGTTTATGAAAAGAACACACATTTAATGACATCTAGTGGATCCATATGGTTTATGAAATGAACACACATGTAATGACATCTAGTGGATCAATGTGGTCTAGGAAAAGAACACACATGCAATCACACCAATGGATCAGTGTGGTTTATGAAATAAACACACATACAATGACATGTTTCGGATCAGTGTGGTTTATGAAAAGAAAACACATGCAATGAAATCTGTGGTTCAACATGGTTTATAAAAATAACACACATGCAATGACATTTAGTGGATCCATGTGGTTTATGAAAAGATCACACATGTAATGACATCTAGTGGATTCATGTGGTTTTGGAAAAGAACACACATGCAATGACATCTAGTGGATCCATGTGGTTTTGGAAAAGAACACACATGCAATGACATCCAGCGGATCCATGTAGTTTATGAAAAGAACACACATGCAATGATACTAGTGGATCCATGTAGTTTACGAAAAAAGAATACAGATGAAGTGACATCAAGTGGATCAGTGTGGTTTATGAAAAGAACACACATGCAATGACATATAGTAGATCAGTGTGGTTTATGAAAACAACACACAAGCAATGACATCAGTTAATCCATGTGGTTTATGAAAAGAACACACATGCATTGACATATAGTGGATCTATGTGGTTTATGAAAAGAACACAAATGCAATGACATATAGTGGATCCATGTGGTTTATGAAAAGAACACACATTTAATGACATCTATTGGATCCATATGGTTTATTAAATGAACACACATGTAATGACATCTAGTGGATCAATGTGGTCTAGGAAAAGAACACACATGCAATGACACCAATGGATCAGTGTGGTTTATGAAATAAACACACATAGAATGATATCTTTCGGATCAGTGTGGTTTATGAAAAGAAAACACATGCAATGAAATCTGTGGTTCAACATGGTTTATAAAATGAACACACATGCAATGACATCTAGTGGATCCATGTGGTTTATGAAAAGATCACACATGTAATGAGATCTAGTGGATTCATGTGGTTTTGGAAAAGAACACACATGCAATGACATCTAGTGAATCCATGTTGTTTATGAAAAGAACACACATGAAATGACACTAGTGGATCCATGTGGTTTAGGAAAAGAACACACATGCAACGACATTTAGTGGATCCATGTGGTTTTGGAAAAGAACACACATTTAATGACATCTAGTGGATCCATGTGGTTTATGAAATGAACACACATGTAATGACATCTAGTGGATCAATGTGGTGTAGGAAAAGAACACCCATGGTATGACACCAGTGGATTAGTGTGGTTTATGAAATGAACACACATGCAATGACATCTTTCGGATCAGTGTGGTTTATGAAATGAACACACATGCAATGACATCTTTCAGATCAGTGTGGGTTATGAAAAGAACACACATGCAATGACATCTGTGGTTCAACATTGTTTATAAAAAGAACACTCATGAATCCATGTCGTTTATGAAAAGATCACACATGCAATGAGATCTAGTGGATTCATCTGGTTTTGGAAAAGAACACACATGCAATGACATCCAGTGGATCCATGTTGTTTATGAAAAGAACACACATGAAATAACACTAGCGGATCCATGTGGTTTAGGAAAAGAACACACATGCAACGACATTTAGTGGATCCATGTGGTTTACGAAAATAACACACATGCAATGACATCTAGTGAATCCAAGTGGTTTATGAAAAGATCACACATGCAATGAGATCTAGTGGATTCATGTGGTTTTGGAAAAGAACACACATGCAATGACATCTAGTGGATCCATGTGGTTTTGGAAAAGAACACACATGCAATGACATCCAGCGGATCCATGTAGTTTATGAAAAGAACACACATGCAATGATACTAGTGGATCCATGTAGTTTACGAAAAAAGAATACAGATGCAGTGACATCAAGTGGATCAGTGTGGTTTATGAAAAGAACACACATGCAATGACATCTAGTAGATCAGTGTGGTTTATGAAAACAACACACAAGCAATGACATCAGTTAATCCATGTGGTTTATGAAAAGAACACAGATGCATTGACATATAGTGGATCTATGTGGTTTATGAAAAGAACACAAATGCAATGACATATAGTGGATCCATGTGGTTTATGAATAGAATACACATTTAATGACATCTATTGGATCCATATGGTTTATTAAATGAACACACATGTAATGACATCTAGTGGATCAATGTGGTCTAGGAAAAGAACACACATGCAATGACACCAATGGATCAGTGTGGTTTTGAAATAAACACACATACAATGATATCTTTCGGATCAGTGTGGTTTATGAAAAGAAAACACATGCAATAAAATCTGTGGTTCAACATGGTTTATAAAATGAACACACATGCAATGACATCTAGTGGATCCATGTGGTTTATGAAAAGATCACACATGTAATGAGATCTAGTGGATTCATGTGGTTTTGGAAAAGAACACACATGCAATGACATCTAGTGAATCCATGTTGTTTATGAAAAGAACACACATGAAATGACACTAGTGGATCCATGTGGTTTAGGAAAATAACACACATGCAACGACATTTATTGGATCCATGTGGTTTTGGAAAAGAACACACATTTAATGACATCTAGTGGATCCATGTGGTTTATGAAATGAACACACATGTAATGACATCTAGTGGATCAATGTGGTCTAGGAAAAGAACACCCATGGAATGACACCAGTGGATCAGTGTGGTTTATGAAATGAACACACATGCAATGACATCTTTCGGATCAGTGTGGTTTATGAAATGAACACACATGAAATGACATCTTTCGGATCAGGGTGGGTTATGAAAAGAACACACATGCAATGACATCTGTGGTTCAACATTGTTTATAAAAAGTACACTCATGAATCCATGTCGTTTATGAAAAGATCACACATGCAATGAGATCTAGTGGATTCATGTGGTTTTGGAAAAGAACACACATGCAATGACATCCAGTGGATCCATGTTGTTTATGAAAAGAACACACATGAAATAACACTAGCGGATCCATGTGGTTTAGGAAAAGAACACACATGCAACGACATTTAGTGGATCCATGTGGTTTATGAAAATAACACACATGCAATGACATCTAGTGAATCCAAGTGGTTTATGAAAAGATCACACATGCAATGAGATCTAGTGGATTCATGTGGTTTTGGAAAAGAACACACATGCAATGACATCCAGTGTATCCATGTTGTTTACGAAAAGAACACACGTGAAATGACACTAGTGGATCCATGTGGTTTAGGAAAAGAACACATATGCAACGACATTTAGTGGATCCATGTGGTTTATGAAAAGAACACACATGCAATGACATCTAGTGGATCCATGTGGTTTATGAAAAGAACACACATGCAATGACATCTAGTTGATCCATGTGGTTTTGGAAAAGAACACACATGCAATGACATCTAGTGGATCCATGTGGTTTATGAAAAGAACACAGATGCAACGACACTAGTGGATCCATGTAGTTTAGGAAAAATGAACATAGATGCGATGACATCTACTGGATCAGTGTGGTTTATCAAAAGAACACACATGCAATGACATCTACTAGATCGGTGTGGTTTATGAAAAGAACACACATACAATGACATCTAGTGGATCCATGTGGTTTATGAAAAGAACACACATGCAATGACATCTAGTTGATCAGTGCGGTTTATGAAAAGAACACACATGTAATGAAAAATAGCAAATCCATGGGGTTTATGAAAAGAACACACATGCAATGACATCAGTGGTTCAACATGGTTTATAAAAAGAACACACATGCAATGACATCTAGTGGATCCATGTGGTTTATGAAAAGATCACACATGCAATGAGATCTAGTGGATTCATGTGGTTTTGGAAAAGAACTCACATGAAATAACATTCAGTGGATCCATGTTGTTTATGAAAAGAACACACATGCAATGACACTAGTGGATCCATGTGGTTTATGAAAAGATCACACATGCAATGACATCAGTGGTTCGTTGTGGTTTATGAAAAGAACACACATCCAACGACACCTAGTGGATCCATGTGGTTTATGAAAATAACACACATGCAATGACATCTAGTGGATCCATGTGGTTTTTGAAAAGAACACACATTTAATGACATCTAGTGGATCCATGTGGTTTATGAAATGAACACACATGTAATGACATCAAGTGGATCAATGTGGTCTTGGAAAATAACACACATGCAATGACACGAGTGGATCAGTGTGGTTTATGAAATGAACACACATGCAATGACATTAGTGGATCAGTGTGGTTTATGAACAGAACACACATGCAATGACGTCTAGTGGATCCATGTGGTTTATGAAAAGAATACACATGCAATGACATCTAGTGGATCCATGTTGTTTATGAAAACAACACACATTTAATGACATCTAATAGATCCATGTGTTTTATGAAATGAACACACATGCAATGACATCTAGTGGATCCATGTGGTTTATGAAATAAACACACATACAATGACATCTAGTGGATCCATGTGGTTTATGGAAAGAACACACATGCAATGACACTAGTGTATCAGTGTGGTTTATGAAAAGAACACACGTGCAATAACATCTAGTGGATCAGTATGGTTTATGAAAAGAACACACATGCAATGACATCTAGTGGATCAGTGTGGTTTATGAAAATAACACACATGAAATGACATCTAGTGGATCAATGTGGTTTATCAAAAGAACACACATGTAATGACATCTAGTGGATCCATGTGGTTTATGAAAAGAACACACATGCAATGACATTAGTGATTTATAAAAAGAACACACATGCAACATCTAGTGGATCCATGTGGTTTATGAAAAGAACACATATGCAATGACATCTTGTGGATCCATGTGGTTCTGGAAAAGAACACACATGCAATGACATCCAGTGGATCCATGTGGTTTATGAAAAGAACACACATGCAATGACAATAGTGGATCCATGTAGTTTAGGAAAAAAGAACACATATGCAATGACATCTAGTGGATCAGTGTGGTTTATGAAAAGAACAACCATGCAATGACATCTACTGGATCAGTGTGGTTTATGAAAGGAACACACATGCAATGACATTAGTGGATCCATGTGGTTTATGAAAAGATCACACATGCATTGACATCTAGTGGATCCATGTGGTTTATGAAAAGAACACACATGCAATGACATATAGTGGATCCATGTGGTTTATGAAAAGAACACACATTTAATGACATCTAGTGGATCCATCTGGTTTATGAAATGAACTCACATGCAATGACATCTAGTGGATCAATGTGGTCGAGGAAAAGAACACACATGAAATGACACCAATGGATCAGTGTGGTTTATGAAATGAACACACATGCAATGACATCTTTCGGATCAGTGTGGTTTATGAAAAGAACACACATGCAATGACATCTGTGGTTCAACATCGTTTATAAAAAGAACACACATGCAATGACATCTAGTGGATCCATGTGGTTTATGAAAAGATCACACATGCAATGAGATCTAGTGGATTCATCTGGTTTTGGAAAAGAACAAACATGCAATGACATCTAGTGGATCCATGTTGTTTATGAAAAGAACACACTTGAAATGACACTAGTGGATCCATGTGGTTTAGGAAAAGAACAGACATGCAACGAAATTTAGTGGATCCATGTGGTTTATGAAAAGAACACACATGCAATGACATCTAGTGGATCCATGTGGTTTTGGAAAAGAACACACATTTAATGACATCTAGTGGATCCATGTGGTTTATGTAATGAGCACACATGTAATGACATCTAGTGGATCAATGTGGTCTAGGAAAAGAACACACATGCAATGACACCAGTGGATCAGTGTGGTTTATGAAATGAACATACATGCAATTACATCTTCCAGATCAGTGTGGTTTGTGAAAAGAACACACGTGCAATGACATTAGTGGATCAGTGTGGTTTATGAAAAGAACACACATGCAATAACATCTGTGGTTCACCATCGTTTATAAAAAGAACACACATGCTATCACATCTAGTGGATCCATGGAGTTTATGAAAAGATCACACATAAAATGAGATCTAGTGGATTCATGTGGTTTTGGAAAAGAACACACATGCAATGACATCCAGTGGATCCATGTTGTTTATGAAAAGAACACACATGAAATGACAGTAGTGGATCCATGTGGTTTAGGAAAAGAACACACATGCAACAACATTTAGTGGATCCATGTGGTTTATGAAAAGAACACACATGCAATGACATCTAGTGGATCCATGTGGTTTTCGAAAAGAACACACATTTAATGACATCTAGTGGATCCATGTGGTTTATGTAATGAACACACATGTAATGACATCTAGTGGATCAATGTGGTCTAGGAAAAGAACACACTTGCAATGACACCAGTGGATCAGTGTGGTTTATGAAATGAACACACATCCAATGACATCTTTTGGATCAGTGTGGTTTATGAAAAGAACATACATGCAATGACATTAGTGGATCAGTGTGGTTTATGAAAAGAACACACATGGAATGACATCTAGTGGATCCATGTGGTTTATGAAAAGAACACACATGCAATGACACTAGTGGATCAGTATGGTTTATGAAAACAACACACATGCAATGACATCTAGTGGATCCATGTGGTTTATGAAAAGAACACACATGCAATGACATCTAGTGGATCCATGTTGTTTATGAAAAGAACACACATGTAATGACATCTAGTGGTTCAGTGTGGTTTATGAAAAGAACACACATGCAATGACATCTAGTGTATCCATGTGGTTTATGAAAAGAACACACATGCAATGACATCTACTGGATCCATGTGGTTTATGAAAAGAGCACACATTTAATGACATCTAGTGGATCCATGTGTTTTATGAAATGAACACATATGCAATGACATCTAGTGGATCCATGTGGTTTATGAAATGAACACACATGAAATGACATCTACTAGATCCATATGGTTCATGAAAAGAGCACACATGCAATGACACTGGTGGATTGGTGTGGTTTATGAAAAGACCACACATGCAATGACATCTAGTGTTTCCATGTGGTTTATGAAAAGAATACACATGCAATGACATCTAGTGGATCCATGTGGTTTATGACAAGAACACACATGCAATGACATCTAGTGGATCAGTGTGGTTTATGAAAAGAACACACATGCAACGACATCTAGTGGATCCATGTGGTTTATGAAAAGAACACACATGCAATGACATCTAATGGATCCATGTTGTTTATGAAAAGAACACACATTTAATGACATCTAGTGGATCCATGTGTTTTATGAAATGAACACACATGCAATGACATCTAGTAGATCCATGTAGTTTATGAAAAGAACGCACATGCAATGACATCTAGTGGATCCATGTGGTTTATGAAAAGAACACACATGTAATGACATTAGTGGATCCATGTGGTTTATGAAAAGAACACACATGCAATGACATCCGTGGATCAGTGTGGTTTATGAAAATAACACACATGTAATGACATCTAGTGGATCGGTGTGGTTTATAGAAAAACAAACATGCAGTGACATCTATTGGATCAGTTAGGTTTATGAAAAGAACACAAATGCAATGACATCTAGTGGAACCATGTGTTTTTGGAAAAGAGCACACATGCAATGACATCTAGTGGATCCATGTGGTTTATGAAAAGAACACACATGCAATTACATTAGTGGTTCAATGTGGTTTATAAAAAGAATACACATGCAACGACATCTAGTGGATCCACGTGGTTTATGAAAAGAACACACATGCAATGACATCTAGTGGATCCATGTGGTTTATGAAAAGAACACATATGCAATGACATCTAGTGGATCCATGTGGTTTATGAAAAGAACACACATGCAATGGCATCTAGTGGATCCATATGTTTTATGAAATGAACACACATGCAATGCCATCTAGTGGATCCATGTGGTTTATGAAATGAACACACATGCAATGACATCTAGTGGATCCATGTGGTTTATGAAAAGAACACACATGCAATGACATCTAGTGGATCCATGTGTTTTATGAAATGAACACACATGCAATGCCATCTAGTGGATCCATGTGGTTTATGAAAAGAACACACAAGCAATGACATCTAGTGGATCCATGTGTTTTATGAAATGAACACACATGCAATGCCATCTAGTGGATCCATGTGGTTTATGAAATGAACACACATGCAATGGCATCTAGTGGATCCATGTGGTTTATGAAAAGAACACACATGCAATGACACTAGTGGATCAATGTGTTTTATGAAAAGAACACACATGCAATAACATCTAGTGGATAAGTGTGGTTTATGAAAAGAACACACATGCAATGACATCTAGTTGATCAATGTGGTTTATGAAAAGAACACACATGTAATGATATCTAGTGGATCAGTGTGGTTTATGAAAATAACACATACGCAATGACATCTAGTGGATCAGTGTGGTTTATAAAAAGAACACACATGTAATGACATCTAGTGGATCCATGTGGTTTATGAAAAGAACACACATGGAATGACATTAGAGGTTCAATGTGGTTGATAAAAAGAACACACATGCAACGACATCAAGTGGATCCGTGTGGTTTATGAAAAGTACACAAATGCAATGACATCTAGTGGATCCATGTGGTTTTGGAGAAGAACGCACATGTAATGACATCCAGTGGATCCATGTGCTTTATGAAAAGAACACATGCAATGAGACGAGTGGATCCATGTAGTTTATAAAAAGAACACACATGCAACATCTAGTGGATCCATGTGGTTTATGAAAAGAACACACATGCAATGACATCTGTGGTTCAACATCGTTTATAAAAAGAACACACATGCAATGACATCTAGTGGATCCATGTGGTTTATGAAAAGATCACACATGCAATGAGATATAGTGGATTCATGTGGTTTTGGAAAAGAACTCACATGCAATGACATCCAGTGGATCCATGTTGTTTATGAAAATAACACACATGAAATGACACTAGTGGATCCATGTGGTTTAGGGAAAGAACACACATGCAACGCCATTTAGAGGATCCATGTGGTTTACGAAAAGAACACACATGCAATGACATCTAGTGGATCCATGTGGTTTTGGAAAAGAACACACATTTAATGACATCTAGTGGATCCATGTGGTTTATGTAATGAACACACATGTAATGACATCTAGTGGATCAATGTGGTCTAGGAAAAGAACACACATGCAATGACACCAGTGGATCAGTGTGGTTTATGAAATGAACACACATGCAATGAATTCTTTCGGATCAGTGTGGTTTATGAAAAGAACACACATGCAATGACATTAGTGGATTAGTGTGGTTTATGAAAAGAACACACATGCAATGACATCTAGTGGATCCATGTGGTTTATGAAAAGAACACACATGCAATGACACTAGTGGATCTATGTGGTTTAGGAAAAGAACACACATACAATGACATCTAGTGGATCCATGTTGTTTATGAAAAGAACACACATTTAATGACATCTAGTGGATCTATGTGGTTTATGAAATGAACACACATGTAATGACATCTAGTGGATCAATGTGGTCTAGGAAAAGAACACACATGCAATGACACCAATGGATCAGTGTGGTTTATGAAATGAACACACATGCAGTGACATCTTTCGGATCCATGCGGTTTATGAAAAGAACACACATGCAATGACATCTGTGGTTCAACATCGTTTATAAAAAGAACACGCATGCAATGACATCTAGTGGATCCATGTGGTTTATGAAAAGATCACACATGCAATGAGATCTAGTGGATTCATGTGCTTTTGGAAAAGAACACACATGCAATGACATCCAGTGGATCCATGTTGTTTATGACAAGAACACACATGAAATGACACTAGTGGATCCATGTGGTTTAGGAAAAGAACACACATGCAGTGACATTTAGTGGATCAATGTGGTTTACGAAAAGAACACACATGCAATGACATCTAGTGGATCCATGAGGCTTTGGAAAAGAACACACATTTAATGACATCTAGTGGATCCATGTGGTTTATGAAATGAACACACATGTAATGACATCTAGTGGATCAATGTGGCCTAGGAAAAGAACACACATGCAATGACACCAGTTGATCAGTGTGGTTTATGAAATGAATACACATGCAATCACATCTTTCGGATCAGTGTGGTTTATGAAAAGAACACACATGCAATGACATTAGTGGATCAGTGTGGTTTATGAAAAGAACACACATGCAATGGCATCTAGTGGATCCATGTGGTTTATGAAAAGAACACACATGCAATGACATCTAGTGGATCCATGTTGTTTATGAAAAGAACACACATTTAATGACATCTAGTGGATCCATGTGTTTTATAAAATGAACACACATGGAATGACATCTAGTGGATCCATGTGGTTTATGAAATGAAGACACATACAATGACATCTAGTGGATCCATGTGGTGTATGAAAAGAACACACATGCAATGACACTAGTGGATCAGTGTGGTTTGTGAAAAGAACACACATGCAATAACATCTACTGGATCAGTGTGATTTATGAAAAGAACACACATGCAATGACATCTAGTGGATCAGTGTGGTTTATGAAAATAACACACATGCAATTGTGAGATCCAGGCACATGGCTTAATAGGATTGATAGGATACCCATATCAACAAGTTGCAACTTCTTTTCCGGAAGCTCATTCGAAAAGAACTCTAAGGTTAAGCGTGCTTGGCTTAGAGCAATTCTAGGATGGGTGACCGACCGGGAAGTGGGTAACCGGGTGCGCACGAGTGAGGACAAAGTGCGCAGAAAAGACTAGTGTTGGTCTATGGGGCCAGTCTAGATATCCTATAAAGCTGCCAGGAGTGACACCCCCCGGGCCCAGGAGTGGACAGGGTGTTACAAGTGGTATCAGAGCCGACCCTTGAGATTACACGGGTGTGTGCGGGTCAGTGGCGGGACATGTGGAGCATGGCGCATGTGGCCCGGAGTGGACACGGCATGGAATATGTGCTGGCACTAGACGCACAGACGCGTGCCAAGAGGGAATGTTCCTGGGGTGTGCTTGATCGATGAGGGCATCGATCTTCTAAAGGGTGGGTGTATGTGAGATCCAAGCAAATGGCTTAATAGGATTGATAGGATACCCATATGAACAAGTTGCAACTTCTTTTCCGGAAGCTCATTCGAAAAGAACTCTAAGGTTAAGCGTGCTTGGCCTAGAGCAATTCTAGGATGGGTGACCGATCGAAGTGGAAGCAAGTGCGCAAAGTGAGGACAAAGTGCGCAGAAAAGACTAGTGTTGGTCTGTGGGGCCAGTCTAGATATCCTATTAAGCTGCCAGGAGTGACACCCCCGGGCCCAGGAGTGGACGGGGTGTTACAGCAATGACATCTAGTGGATCAGTGTGGTCTATCAAAAGAACACACATGTAATGACATCTAGTGGATCCATGTGGTTTATGAAAAAGAACACACATGCAATGACATTAGTGGTTCAATGTGGTTTATAAAAAGAACACACATGGAACATCTAGTGGATCCATGTGGTTTATGAAAAGAACACACATGCAATGACAACTGTGGTTCAACATCGTTTATAAAAAGAACACACATGCAATGACATCTAGTGCATCCATGTGGTTTATGAAAAGATCACACATGCAATGAGATCTAGTGCATTCATGTGGTTTTGGAAAAGAACACACATGCAATGCCATCTAGTGGATCCATGTGGTTTATGAAATGAACACACATGCAATGACATCTAGTGGATCCATGTGGTTTATGAAAAGAACACACACGCAATGACACTAGTGGATCAATGTGGTTTATGAAACGAACACACATGCAATAACATCTAGTGGATCAGTGTGGTTTATGAAAAGAACACACATGCAATGACATCTAGTGGATCAGTGTGGTTTATGAAAATAACCCATACGCAATGACATCTAGTGGATCCATGTGGTTTATAAAAAGAACACACATGTAATGACATCTAGTGGATCCATGTGCTTGATGAAAAGAACACACATGGAATGACATTAGTGGTTCAATGTGGTTTATAAAAAGAACACACATGCAACGACATCATGTGGATCCGTGTGGTTTATGAAAAGTACACACATGCAATGACATCTAGTGGATCCATGTGGTTTTGGAAAAGAACGCACATGTAATGACATCTAGTGGATCCATGTGGTTTATGAAAAGAACACATGCAATGACACGAGTGGATCCATGTAGTTTATAAAAAGAACACACATGCAACATCTAGTGGATCCATATGGTTTATGAAAAGAACACACATGCAATGACATCTGTGATTCAACATCGTTTATAAAAAGAACACACATGCAATGACATCTAGTGGATCCATGTGTTTTATGAAAAGATCACACATGCAATGAGATATAGTGGATTCATGTGGTTTTGGAAAAGAACACACATGCAATGACATCCAGTGGATCCATGTTGTTTATGAAAAGAACACACATGAAATGACACTAGTGGGTCCATGTGGTTTAGGAAAAGAACACACATGCAACGACATTTAGTGGATCTATGTGGTTTATGAAAAGAACACACATGCAATGACATCTAGTAGATCCATGTGGTTTTGGAAAAGAACACACATTTAATGACATCTAGTTGATCCATGTGGTTTATGAAATTAACACACATGTAATGACATCTAGTGGATGAATGTGGTCTAGGAAAAGAACACACATGCAATGACACCAATGGATCAGTGTGGTTTATGAAATGAACACACATGCAATGACATCTTTCGGATCCATGTGGTTTATGAAAAGAACACACATGCAATGACATCCATGGTTCAACATCGTTTATAAAAAGAACACACATGCAATGGCATCTAGTGGATCCATGTGGTTTATGAAAAGATCACACATGCAATGAGATCTAGTGGATTCATGTGTTTTTGGAAAAGAACACACATGCAATGACATCCAGTGGATCCATGTTGTTTATGAAAAGAACACACATGAAATGACATCTAGTGGATCAATGTGGTATAGGAAAAGAACACACATGCAATGACACCAGTGGATCAGTGTGGTTTATGAAATGAACACACATGCAATGACATCTTTCGGATCCGTGTGGTTTATGATAAGAACACACATGCAATAATATTGGTGGATCTGTGTGGTTTATGAAAAGAACACACATGAAATGACACTAGTGGGTCCATGTGGTTTAGGAAAAGAACACACATGCAACGACATTTAGTGGATCCATGTGGTTTATGAAAAGAACACACATGCAATGACATCTAGTAGATCCATGTGGTTTTGGAAAAGAACACACATTTAATGACATCTAGTTGATCCATGTGGTTTATGAAATGAACACACATGTAATAACATCTAGTGGATGAATGTGGTCTAGTAAAAGAACACACATGCAATGACACCAATGGATCAGTGTGGTTTATGAAATGAACACACATGCAATGACATCTTTCGGATCCATGTGGTTTACGAAAAGAACACACATGCAATGACATCCATGGTTCAACATCGTTTATAAAAAGAACACACATGCAATGACATCTAGTGGATCCATGTGGTTTATGAAAAGATCACACATGCAATGAGATCTAGTGGATTCATGTGTTTTTGGAAAAGAACACACATGCAATGACATCTAGTGGATCCATGTTGTTTATGAAAAGAACACACATGAAATGACACTAGTGGATCCATGTGGTTTAGGAAAAGAACACACATGCAACGACATTTAGTGGATCCATGTGGTTTATGAAAAGAACACACATGCAATGACATCTAGTGGATCCATGTGGTTTTGGAAAGGAACACACATTTAATGACATCTAGTGGATCCATGTGGTTTATGTAATAAACACACATGTAATGACATCTAGTGGATCAATGTGGTCTAGGAAAAGAACACACATGCAATGACACCAGTGGATCAGTGTGGTTTATGAAATGAACACACATGCAATGACATCTTTCGGATCCGTGTGGTTTATGAAAAGAACACACATGCAATGACATTAGTGGATCAGTGTGGTTTACCAAAAGAACACACATGCAATGACATCTAGTGGATCCATGTGGTTTATGAAAAGAACACACATGCAATGACATCTAGTGGATCCATGTTGTTTATGAAAAGAACACACATTTAATGACATCTAGTGGATCCATGTGTTTTATGAAATGAACACACATGTAATTCCATCTAGTGGATCCATGTGGTTTATGAAATGAACACACATGCAATGACATCTATTGGATCCATGTGGTTTATGAAAAGAACACACATGCAATGACACTAGTGGATTAGTGTGGTTTATGAAAAGAGCACACATGCAATAACATCTAGTGGATCAGTGTGGTTTATGAAAAGAACACACATGCAATGACATCTAGTGGATCAGTGTCGTTTATGAAAATAACACAAATGCAATGACATCTAGTGGATCAGTGTGGTTCATAAAAAGAACACACATGTAATGACATCTATTGGATCCATGTGGTTTATGAAAAGAACACACATGGAATGACATTAGTGGTTCAATGTGGTTTATAAAAATAACACACATGCAACGACATCAAGTGGATCCATGTGGTTTATGAAAAGAACGCACATGTAATGACATCTAGTGGATCCATGTGGTTTTGGAAAAGAACGCACATGTAATGACATCTAGTGGATCCATGTGGTTTATGAAAAGAACACATGCAATAACACGAGTGGATCCATGTAGTTTAGGAAAAATGAACACAGATGCGATGACATCTAGTGGATCAGTGTGGTTTATCAAAAGAACACACATGCAATGACATCTACTAGATCAGGGTGGTTTATGAAAAGAACACATATGCAATAACATATTGCGGATCCATGTGGTTTATGAAAAGAACACACATGCAATGACATCTAGTTGATCAGTGCGGTTTATGAACAGAGCACAGTGTAATGAAAACTAGTGGATCCATGTGGTTTATAAAAAGAACAGACATGCAATGACATCAGTGGTTCAACATGGTTTATAAAAAGAACACACATCCAATGACATCTAGTGGATCCATGTGGTTTATGAGAAGATCACACATGCAATGAGATCTAGTGGATTCATGTGGTTTTGGAAAAGAACACACATACAATGACATTTAGTGGATCCATGTTGTTTATGAAAAGAATACACATGCAATGACACTAGTGGATCCATCTGGTTTATGAAAAGATCACACATGCACTGACATCAGTGGTTCCATGTGGTTTATGAAAAGAACACACATGCAACGACATTTAGTGGATCCATGTGGTTTATGAAAAGAACACACATGCAATGACATCTAGTGGATCCATGTGGTTTTGGAAAAGAACACACATTTAATGACATCTAGTGGATCCATGTGGTTTATGAAATGACTACACATGTAATGACATCTAGTGGATCAATGTGGTCTAGGAAAAGAACACACATGCAATGACACCAGTGGATCAGTGTGGTTTATGAAATGAACACAAATGCAATGACATCTTTCGGATCAGTGTGGTTTAGGAAAAGAACACACATGCAGTGACATTAGTGGATCAGTGTGGTTTATGAAAAGAACACACATGCAATGGCATCTAGTGGATCCATGTGGTTTATGAAAATAACACACATGCAATTACATCTAGTGGATCCATGTTGTTTATGGAAAGAACACACATTTAATGACATCTAGTGGATCCATGTGTTTTATGAAATGAACACACATGGAATGATATCTAGTGGATCCATGTGGTTTATGAAATGAAGACACATAGAATGACATCTAGTGGATCCATGTGGTTGATGAAAAGAACACACATGCAATGACATCTGTGTTCAACATCGTTTATAAAAAGAACACACATGCAATGACATCTAGTGGATCCATGTGTTTTATGAAAAGATCACACATGCAATGAGATATAGTGGATTCATGTGGTTTTGGAAAAGAACACACATGTAATGACATCCAGTGGATCCATGTTGTGTATGAAAAGACCACACATGAAATGACACTAGTGGTTCCATGCGGTTTAGGAAAAGAACACACATGCAACGACATTTAGTGGATCCATGTGGTTTATGAAAAGAACACACATGCAATGCCATCTAGTGGATCCATGTGGTTTATGAAATGAACACACATTTAATGACATCTAGTTGATCCATGTGGTTTATCAAATGAACACACATGCAATGACATCTAGTGGATGAATGTGGTCTAGGAAAAGAACACACATGCAATGACACCAATGGATCAGTGTGGTTTATGAAATGAACACACATGCAATGACATCTTTCGGATCCATGTGGTTTATGAAAAGAACACACATGCAATGACATCTGTGGTTCAACATCGTTTATAAAAAGAACACTCATGCAATGACATCTAGTGGATCCATGTGGTTTATGAAAAGATCACACATGCAATGAGATCTAGTGGATTCATGTGTTTTTCGAAAAGAACACAGATGCAATGACATCCAGTGGATCCATGTTGTTTATGAAAAGAACACACATGAAATGAGACTAGTGGATCCATTTGGTTTAGGAAAAGAACACACATGCAACGACATTTAGTGGATACATGTGGTTTATGAAAAGAACACACATGCAATGACATCTAGTGGATCCATGTGGTTTTGGAAAGGAACACACATTTAATGACTTCTAGTGGATCCATGTGGTTTGTGTAATAAACACACATGTAATGACATCTAGTGGATCAATGTGGTCTAGGAAAAGAACACACATGCAATGACACCAGTGGATCAGTGTGGTTTATGAAATGAACACACATGCAATGACATCTTTCGGATCCGTGTGGTTTATGAAAAGAACACACATGCAATGACATTAGTGGATCAGTGTGGTTTATGAAAAGAACACACATGAAATGACACTAGTGGGTCCATGTGGTTTAGGAAAAGAACACACATGCAACGACATTTAGTGGATCCATGTGGTTTATGAAAAGAACACACAAGCAATGACATCTAGTAGATCCATGTGGTTTTGGAAAAGAACACACATTTAATGACATCTAGTTGATCCATGTGGTTTATGAAATGAACACACATGTAATAACATCTAGTGGATGAATGTGGTCTAGGAAAAGATTACACATGCAATGACACCAATGGATCAGTGTGGTTTATGAAATGAACACACATGCAATGACATCTTTCGGATCCATGTGGTTTATGAAAAGAACACACATGCAATGACATCCGTGGTTCAACATCGTTTATAAAAAGAACACACATGCAATGACATCTAGTGGATCCATGTGGTTTATGAAAAGATCACACATGCAATGAGATCTGGTGGATTCATGTATTTTTGGAAAAGAACACACATGCATTGGCATCCAGTGGATCCATGTTGTTTATGAAAAGAACACACATGAAATGACACTAGTGGATCCATGTGGTTTAGGAAAAGAACACACATGCAACGACATTTAGTGGATCCATGTGGTTTATGAAAAGAACACACATGCAATGACATCTAGTGGATCCATGTGGTTTTGGAAAGGAACACACATTTAATGACATCTAGTGGATCCATGTGGTTTATGTAATAAACACACATGTAATGACATCTAGTGGATCAATGTGGTCTAGGAAAAGAACACACATGCAATTACACCAGTGGATCAGTGTGGTTTATGAAATGACCACACATGCAATGACATCTTTCGGATCCATGTGGTTTATGAAAAGAACACACATGCAATGACATTAGTGGATCAGTGTTGTTTATGAAAAGAACACACATGCAATGACATCTAGTGTATCCATGTGGTTTATGAAAAGAACACACATGCAATGACATCTAGTGGATCCATGTTGTTTATGAAAAGAACACACATTTAATGACATCTAGTGGATCCATGTGTTTTATGAAATGAACACACATGCAATGCCATCTAGTGGATCCATGTGGTTTATGAAATGAACACACATGCAATGACATCTATTGGATCCATGTGGTTTATGCAAAGAACACACATGCAATGACACTAGTGGATCAGTGTAGTTTATGAAAAGAACACACATGCAATAACATCTAGTGGATCAGTGTGGTTTATGAAAAGAACACACATGCAATGACATCTAGTGGATCAGTGTGGTTTATTAAAATAACACAAATGCAATGACATCTAGTGGATCAGTGTGGTTTATAAAAAGAACACACATGTAATGACATCTATTGGATCCATGTGGTTTATGAAAAGAACACACATGGAATGACATTAGTGGTTCAATGTGGTTTATAAAACGAACACACATGCAACAACATCAAGTGGATCCGTGTGGTTTATGAAAAGAACACACATGCAATGACATCTAGTGGATCCATGTGGTTTTGGAAAAGAACGCACATGTAATGACATCTAGTGGATCCATGTGGTTTATGAAAAGAACACATGCAATGACACGAGTGGATCCATGTAGTTTAGGAAAAATGAACACAGATGCGATGACATCTAGTGGATCAGTGTGGTTTATCAAAAGAACACACATGCAATGACATCTACTAGATCAGGGTGGTTTATGAAAAGAACACATATGCAATAACATCTTGCGGATCCATGTGGTTTATGAAAAGAACACACATGCAATGACATCTAGTTGATCAGTGTGGTTTATGAACAGAGCACAGTGTAATGAAAACTAGTGGATCCATGTGGTTTATAAAAAGAACAGACATGCAATGACATCAGTGGTTCAACATGGTTTATAAAAAGAACACACATCCAATGACATCTAGTGGATCCATGTGGTTTATGAAAAGATCACACATGCAATGAGATCTAGTGGATTCATGTGGTTTTGGAAAAGAACACACATGCAATGACATTTAGTGGATCCATGTTGTTTATGAAAAGAACACACATGCAATAACACTAGTGGATCCATCTGGTTTATGAAAAGATCACACATGCAATGACATCAGTGGTTCCATGTGGTTTATGAAAAGAACACACATGCAATGACATTTAGTGGATCCATGTGGTTTATGAAAAGAACACACATGCAATGACATCTAGTGGATCCATGTGGTTTTGGAAAAGAACACACATTTAATGACATCTAGTGGATCCATGTGGTTTATGAAATGAACACACATGTAATGACATCTAGTGGATCAATGTGGTCTAGGAAAAGAACACACATGCAATTACACCAGTGGATCAGTGTGGTTTATGAAATGACCACACATGCAATGACATCTTTCGGATCCATGTGGTTTATGAAAAGAACACACATGCAATGACATTAGTGGATCAGTGTTGTTTATGAAAAGAACACACATGCAATGACATCTAGTGTATCCATGTGGTTTATGAAAAGAACACACATGCAATGACATCTAGTGGATCCATGTTGTTTATGAAAAGAACACACATTTAATGACATCTAGTGGATCCATGTGTTTTATGAAATGAACACACATGCAATGCCATCTAGTGGATCCATGTGGTTTATGAAATGAACACACATGCAATGACATCTATTGGATCCATGTGGTTTATGCAAAGAACACACATGCAATGACACTAGTGGATCAGTGTGGTTTATGAAAAGAACACACATGCAATAACATCTAGTGGATCAGTGTGGTTTATGAAAAGAACACACATGCAATGACATCTAGTGGATCAGTGTGGTTTATTAAAATAACACAAATGCAATGACATCTAGTGGATCAGTGTGGTTTATAAAAAGAACACACATGTAATGACATCTATTGGATCCATGTGGTTTATGAAAAGAACACACATGGAATGACATTAGTGGTTCAATGTGGTTTATAAAACGAACACACATGCAACAACATCAAGTGGATCCGTGTGGTTTATGAAAAGAACACACATGCAATGACATCTAGTGGATCCATGTGGTTTTGGAAAAGAACGCACATGTAATGACATCTAGTGGATCCATGTGGTTTATGAAAAGAACACATGCAATGACACGAGTGGATCCATGTAGTTTAGGAAAAATGAACAGATGCGATGACATCTAGTGGATCAGTGTGGTTTATCAAAAGAACACACATGCAATGACATCTACTAGATCAGGGTGGTTTATGAAAAGAACACATATGCAATAACATCTTGCGGATCCATGTGGTTTATGAAAAGAACACACATGCAATGACATCTAGTTGATCAGTGTGGTTTATGAACAGAGCACAGTGTAATGAAAACTAGTGGATCCATGTGGTTTATAAAAAGAACAGACATGCAATGACATCAGTGGTTCAACATGGTTTATAAAAAGAACACACATCCAATGACATCTAGTGGATCCATGTGGTTTATGAAAAGATCACACATGCAATGAGATCTAGTGGATTCATGTGGTTTTGGAAAAGAACACACATGCAATGACATTTAGTGGATCCATGTTGTTTATGAAAAGAACACACATGCAATAACACTAGTGGATCCATCTGGTTTATGAAAAGATCACACATGCAATGACATCAGTGGTTCCATGTGGTTTATGAAAAGAACACACATGCAATGACATTTAGTGGATCCATGTGGTTTATGAAAAGAACACACATGCAATGACATCTAGTGGATCCATGTGGTTTTGGAAAAGAACACACATTTAATGACATCTAGTGGATCCATGTGGTTTATGAAATGAACACACATGTAATGACATCTAGTGGATCAATGTGGTCTAGGAAAAGAACACACATGCAATGACACCGGTGGATCAGTGTGGTTTATGAAATGAACACAAATGCAATGACATCTTTCGGATCAGTGTGGTTTAGGAAAAGAACACACATGCAGTGACATTAGTGGATCAGTGTGGTTTATGAAAAGAACACACATGCAATGGCATCTAGTGGATCCATGTGGTTTATGAAAATAACACACATGCAATTACATCTAGTGGATCCATGTTGTTTATGAAAAGAACACACATTTAATGACATCTAGTGGATCCATGTGTTTTATGAAATGAACACACATGGAATGATATCTAGTGGATCCATGTGGTTTATGAAATGAAGACACATAGAATGACATCTAGTGGATCCATGTGGTTTATGAAAAGAACACACATGCAATGACACTAGTGGATCAGTGTGGTTTGTGAAAAGAACACACATGCAATAACATCTAGTGGATCAGTGTGGTTTATGAAAAGAACACACATGCAATGACATCTAGTGGATCAGTGTGGTTTATGAAAATAACACACATGCAATGACATCTAGTGGATTAGTATGGTTTATCAAAAGAACACACATGTAATGACATCTAGTGGATCCATGTGGTTTATGAAAAAGAACACACATGCAATGACATTAGTGGTTCAATATTGTTTATAAAAAGAACACACATGGAACATCTAGTGGATCCATGTGGTTTATGAAAAGAAAACACATGCAATGACATCTGTGGTTCAACATCGTTTATAAAAAGAACACATATGCAATGACATCTATTGGATCCATGTGGTTTATGAAAAGATCACACATGCAATGAGATCTAGTGGATTCATGTGGTTTTGGAAAAGAACACACATGCAATGACATCTAGTGGATCCATGTGGTTTATGAAATGAACACACATGCAATGACATTAGTTGATCCATGTGGTTTATGAAAAGAACACACATGCAATGACACTAGTGGATGAGTGTGGTTTATGAAAAGAACACACATGCAATAATATCTAGTGGATCAGTGTGGTTTATGAAAAGAACACACATGCAATGACATCTAGTGGATCAGTGTGGTTTATGAAAATAACACGAACGCAATGACATCTAGGGACCAGTGTTGTTTATAAAAATAACACACATGTAACGACATCTATTGGATCCATGTGGTTTATGAAAAGAACACACAAGGAATGACATTAGTGGTTCAATGTGGTTTATAAAAAGAACACACATGCAACGACATCAAGTGGATCTGTGTGGTTTATGAAAAGAACACACATGCAATGACATCTAGTGGATCCATGTGGTTTATGAAAAGAACACATGCAATGACACGAGTGGATCCATGTAGTTTAGGAAAAATGAACACAAATGCGATGACATCTAGTTGATCAGTGTGGTTTATCAAAAGAACACACATGCAATAACATCTACTAGATCAGTGTGGTTTATGAGAAGAACACATATGCAATGACATCTAGTGGATCCATGTGGTTTATGAAAAGAACACACATGCAATGACATCTAGTTGATCAGTGCGGTTTATGAACAGAGCACACATCTAATGAAAACTAGTGGATCCATGTGGTTTATGAAAAGAACACACATGCAATGACATCAGTGGTTCAACATGGTTTATAAAAAGAACACACATCCAATGACATCTAGTGGATCCATGTGGTTTATGAAAAGATCACACATGCAATGAGATCTAGTGGATTCATGTGGTTTTGGAAAGGACACACATGCAATGACATTTACTGGATCCATGTTGTTTATGAAAAGAACACACATGCAATGACACCAGTGGATCAGTGTGGTTTATGAAATGAACACAAATGCAATGACATCTTTCGGATCAGTGTTGTTTAGGAAAAGAACACACATGTAGTGACATTAGTGGATCAGTGTGGTTTATGAAAATAACACACATGCAATGGCATCTAGTGGATCCATGTGGTTTATGAAAATAACACACATGCAATGACATCTAGTGGATCCATGTTGTTTATGAAAAGAACACACATTTAATGACATCTAGTGGATCCATGTGTTTTATGAAATGAACACAAATGGAATGATATCTAGTGGATCCATGTGGTTTATGAAATGAAGACACATAGAATGACATCTAGTGGATCCATGTGGTTTATGAAAAGAACACACATGCAATGACACTAGTGGATCAGTGTGGTTTGTGAAAAGAACACACATGCAATAACATCTAGTGGATCAGTGTGGTTTATGAAAAGAAAACACATGCAATGACATCTAGTGGATCAGTGTGGTTTATGAAAATAACACACATGCAATGACATCTAGTGGATCAGTGTGGTTTATCAAAAGAACACACATGTAATGACATCTAGTGGATCCATTCGGTTTATGAAAATAACACACATGAAATGACATCTAGTGGATCCATGTGGTTTATGAAAATAATACACATGCAATGACATATAGTGGATCCATGTGGTTTATGAAAAGAACACATATTTAATGACATCTAGTGGATCCATGTGGTTTATGAAATGAACACACATGTAAAGACATGTAGTGGATCAATGTGGTCTAGGAAAAGAACACACATGCAATGACATCTTTCGGATCAGTGTGGTTTATGAAAAGAACACACATGCAATGACATCTGTGGTTCAACATGGTTTATAAAAAGAACACACATGCAATGACATCTAGTGGATCCATGTGGTTTATGAAAAGATCACACATGCAATGAGATCTAGTGGCTTCATGTGGTTTTGGAAAAGAACATACATGCAATGACATCCAGTGGATCCATGTTGTTTATAAAAAGAACACACATGAAATGACACTTGTGGATCCATGTGGTTTAGGAAAAGAACACACATGCAACAACAGTTAGTGGATACATGTGGTTTATGAAAAGAACACACATGCAATGACATCTAGTGGATCCATGTGGTTTTGGAAAAGAACACACATTTAATGACATCTAGTGGATCCATGTGGTTTATGAAATGAACACACATGTAATGACATCTAGTGGATCAATGTGGTCTAGGAAAAGAACACACATGCAATGATACAAGTGGATCAGTGTGGTTTATGAAATGAACACACATGCAATGACATCTTTTCGGATCAGTGTGGTTTATGAAAATAACACACATGCAATGACATTAGTGGATCAGTGTGGTTTATGAAAAGAAAACACATGCAATGACATCTAGTGGATCCATGTAGTTTATGAAAAGAACACACATGCAATGACATCTAGTGGATCCATGTTGTTTATGAAAAGAACAAACATGCAATGAAATCTAGTGGATCCATGTGTTTTATGAAATGAACACACATGCAATGACATCTAGTGGATCCATGTGGTTTATGAAATGAACACACATGCAATGACATATAGTGGATCCATGTGGTTTATGAAAAGAACACATATTTAATGACATCTAGTGGATCCATGTGGTTTATGAAATGAACACGCATGTAAAGACATGTAGTGGATCAATGTGGTCTAGGAAAAGAACACACATGCAATGACACCAATGGATGAGTGTGGTTTATAAAATGAACACACATGCAATGAAATCTTTCGGATCAGTGTGGTTTATGAAAAGAACACACATGCAATGACATATGTGGTTCAACATGGTTTATAAAAAGAACACACATGCAATGACATCTAGTGGATCCATGTGGTTTATGAAAAGATCACACATGCAATGAGATCTAGTGGCTTCATGTGGTTTTGGAAAAGAACATACATGCAATGACATCCTGTGGATCCATGTTGTTTATAAAAAGAACACACATGAAATGACACTTGTGGATCCATGTGGTTTAGGAAAAGAACACACATGCAACAACAGTTAGTGGATCCATGTGGTTCTTGAAAAGAACACACATGCAGTGACATCTAGTGGATCCATGTGGTTTTGGAAAAGAACACACATTTAATGACATCTAGTGGATCCATGTGGTTTATGAAATGAACACACATGTAATGACATCTAGTGGATCAATGTGGTCTAGGAAAAGAACAGACATGCAATGGTACCGGTGGATCAGTGTGGTTTATGAAATGAACACACATGCAATGACATCTTTTCGGATCAGTGTGGTTTATGAAAAGAACACACATGCAATGACATTAGTGGATCAGTGTGGTTTATGAAAAGAACACACATGCAATGACATCTAGTGGATCCATGTGGTTTATGAAAAGAACACACATGCAATGACATCTAGTGGATCCATGTTGTTTTTGAAAAGAACACACATCCAATGAAATCTAGTGGATCCATGTGTTTTATGAAATGAACACACATGCAATGATCTAGTGGATCCATGTGGTTTATGAAATGAACACACATGCAATGACATCTAGTGGATCCATGTTGTTTATGAAAAGAACACACATGCAATGAAATCTAGTGGATCCATGTGTTTTATTAAATGAACACACATGCAATGACATCTAGTGGATCAGTGTGGTTTATGAAAAGAACACACATGCAATGACATCTAGTGGATCAGTGTGGTTTATGAAAATAACACACATGCAATGACATCTAGTGGATCAGTGTGGTTTATATAAAAAGAACAAATAGGTAATGACATCTAGTGGATCCATGTGGTTTATGAAAAGAACACACATGCAATGACATTAGTGGTTCAATGTGGTTTATAAAAAGAACACACATGCAATGACATCTAGTGGATCCATGTGGTTTATGAAAAGAACACACGTGCAATGACATCTAGTGGATCTATGTGGTTTTGGAAAAGAACACACATGCAATGACATCCAGTGGATCCATGTGGTTTATGAAAAGAACACACATGCAATGACACTAGTGGATCCATGCAGTTTAGGAAAAAAGAACACAAATACAATGACATCTAGTGGATTAGTGTGCTTTATGAAAAGAACACACATGCAATGACATCTTGTGGATCCATGTGGTTTATGAAAAGAGCAATGACACTAGTGGATCCATGCAGTTTAGGAAAAAAGAACACAAATACAATGACATCTAGTGGATTAGTGTGCTTTATGAAAAGAACACACATGCAATGACATCTTGTGGATCCATGTGGTTTATGAAAAGAACACACATGCAATGACATCAGTGAATCCATGTGGTTTATGAAAAGAACATACATGCACTGACATCTGGTGGATCCATGTGGTTTATGAAAAGAACACACATGCAATGACATATAGTGGATCCATGTGGTTTATCAAATGAACACACATGCAATGACATCTAGTGGATCAATGTGGTCTAGGAAAAGAACACACATGCAATGACACTAATGGATCAGTGTGGTTTATGAAATGAACAAACATGCAATGACATCTAGTGGATCCATGTGGTTTATGAAAAGAACACACATGCAATGACATCTAGTGGACCACGGAAGCCACGATTCTGAAGCAAAAGGCACTGTTTGGCGGCAAAATTTGCGAAGATTAGAAAATCCCGGAAAATACATGGAAAATCCTATTTTTCCAGAAGACGAAGGATGCTTGAAGAGGGAGCGGAGATGGGCCACAGGGGCCCACACCACCACCTGGCGTGGGCCACCCTAGGTCGCACCACCAGGTGGTGTGGCCACCCTGGCCTACCTCTAGCTCTGCTCTTTGGCGTATATAATCCTCCTGAAACCCTAAGATTCGAGGAGCGACCACATAAAGGTTCTGCTGCCTCTGCAGTGCGAAAACTACAGAGAGAGAAAGAGATCTCTGACAGGCAGATATCTGTCGGGGAAATTACTTCCCGGAGAGGGGAGATCATCGCCATCAACACCGTCATCACGCTGGACTTCATCGGGATCATCTCCACTAGCACCATCATCACCACTCCATACCGTTGTAACAATTGGGTTGAATCTTGCATAGTTCTTAGGGGAAACTTTTCCGGTGTTGATTACTTATTGTAGTTAATGCTATTGAGTGGAACCATTGAATTATCATTTATGTTCAGATTGTTACTCATCATTATTTCATCTCTAATCTTGATCCATATGATATATTGTGAGTAATTCGATTAGTTCTTGAGGACATGGGAGAAGTCATGTTGCTAGTAGTGGAATTGTGTTGAGAAAGATTCAACGGTTTGATATTTAAGTTGTGGTGTTATTCTTCTAGTGGTGTCATGTGAATGTCGACTACATGATACTTCATGACCCACAAGTATAGGGGGTGTATCACATTACTTTCGATAAGTAAGAGTGTCGAACCCAACGAGGAGCAGAAGGTGTTGGCTAGTGGTATGGATCAGGAATTCTCTGCAAATACTTAGCAAACAGATTTTTAGAGGTTTTTGATAAAGCAAGTAAATAAAGTACGAGTAAATAAATGACAACAGGAATAAATGCAGCAAGTGGCCCAATCCTTTATGCAGCAAAGGACAAGACGGTTGTATTACTTAAGATGACCAAACGTTCTCGAGGACACATTGGAAGACTGTCAAGTGCTTCCGCTTCATATAGTTGATTAATCTTCTTTAGCTTGCTAAGTGTTGTGTGGGTGAACCTGTGCTAATGTACCGACCTTCCTAGGACTAATACATACTTGTTATTATACCCCTTGCAAACATCCGTAAGTACAAGAAAGTAATTAAGGTAGAAACCTAACCACAACTTGAAACTCTAAGACCCTTACGTCCCTTGTGCAATGGTTTCCTAACGGGGTTCAGGTTTCTGTCACTCCGGCAACCCCTACGATTAGTAGCCAAATACACAATGCATTCCCCTAGGCCCATATAGGTGAAGTTTCATGTAGTCGACGTTCACATGACACCACTAGAAGAAGTACACCACAACTTAAATATCAAACTATTGAATCTTTCTCAACACAATTCCACTACTAACAACATGACTTCTCCCATGTCCTCAAGAACAAAACGAACTACTCACAAGACATCATATGGGTCATGATAAGAGATGGAATAATTCTGTATAACAATCTGAACATAAACAATAATTCAATTGTTCCACTCAATAGCATCAACTACAAAGAGTAATCAACACCGGGAAAGTTTCCCCTAAGAACTATGCAAGATTCAACCCAATTGTTATAGCAATATGGAGATGGTGATGAGGGTGCTGATGGTGATGATGATGATCCCGATGAAGTCCAGCTTGATGGTGGTGTTGATGGCGACGATCTCCCCTCTCCGGGAAGGAATTCCCAGAATCTGCTCACGGAGAGATCTTTCTCTCTCGGTGTTTTCTGCCCCACAGAGGCGGAGGAATCTTTCTGTGGTCGCTCCCTGAGTATTAGGGTTTCTGGAGGATTATATACGCCAGAGGGGAGAGCTAGAGGTGGGCCAGGGTGGCCACACCACTTGGTGGCGCGACCTAGGCTTGCTCGCGCCAGGGGGTGGTGTGGTCCCCCTATGGCCCATCTCCACTCCTCCTTCTGGCAGCCTTCGTCTTCTGAAAAAATAGGATTTTCCATATATTTTCCTAGATTTTATGATCTTCACGAATTTTGCCTCCAAACAACACCTTTTCCATCAGAATCCTGACTGCAGTTGTCCATGCTCCAAAAGTCATCAACCATGCAAAACCAGATGAAATTACATAAGTATCATCTCTTTATATGAAATATATCAATGAATAACAGTAAATTATGATATAGAATAGTGATGCAAAATGGACGTATCAACTCCCCCCAAGCTTAGACTTCGCTTGTCCCCAAGCGAAACTGAGCTCAATAAACATGACCTCAGGTTTATGGAGTGGAGAGTCGATAAAAGAATACGGACAAGAAGCATCACATTCAACAATACATAGATCATAATGGAATACAACTCATTATTATATAACTTAACTTGCAATAAGTAAAGGAAACACAATAAAGATACATAAAGTAAATCATAATTGGTAATGGCAAACTTAGCTCTTGGTCGAAGAATAGTTGATAATTTGCTGGAGTTCACAAATAACTAGTTTCCAATGATAGCTTTCAAAGTAGTAATCACCAAGATAAGAGCAATGTGCACAACAAGGAACATAAGAAACATGATTGAATAAATCATCATATGAATGAATGAAACACAACAACTCAAAATACTTGCTGAGATAGAAGGGAATAGGTTTACTGACTCAACTAAAAAGTAAAAGAAAGGCCCTTCGCAGAGGGAAGCAGGGATTTTAAATCATCAAGAGCTCCCAAAAATTATGATACTTATTAGCTTTCAGCTCTCATTGCCCCTATTATAGGCATCTTTAGGTGATTAAGGTTAAAGTGATCAAATATGAGGATATGCTTGACAAGTTATAAGTTGAAAATCTCATGTCCCTTGAATACGAGGGCCGCTCCTCATGCTACTCAAGTTTAGTCATTGGTAAGTTCTTGTCAGTAAGCACATGTGTATCATGGAGAACCGCCAACGGGGTACCCCTTGCCCGATGATACGGAAGAATCCCCATATAAAAATGACAAGGCAAGTAGACAACAAGCATCTCAGCAATCTTCTTATTTACCATGGGAATATGGTGCTTTTTTTCTCTATTTCCTCTTTTATCATCTTTTTTTTCTTTTTCTCTTTTTCTCAATCTCTATCTTTTTTTATAAGAAGAATGCTTCATAGATGCTCGTTATGGTTACGCTGCAAGTTTCCACTATGATGGCATGGATTAGACCAGCGGCCCAGGTGTTTCTCTAACACACATGCATAACTCCATGGACTTACAAGCTCCCCTTTCATTTCACACCGACGACATCCATAGACAAAAGAACATGATATCAACTAGGTACAAAGTACTAGTGCAATGTTGAAAGTGTTCCCCATGACAGCATGGTTCTTTTAATTCACAACTTACAAAGTGCAAGCATATGCGCAACATAGATGGGCACAATGGTTCAAGTTTATTAATTGCGAGAAAGTAAAGTGTGCCATCAAGTTCATGAGAGCTTTAATCACTAATTTTCACATAACAAGTTTAATTTGGAAGGTAGATAAAAAAAAGAATTTACTTGGAATAGTAATAATGCTAAAAGGTAGGTATGGTGGACACAAATGGCAAAGATTTTGGTTTTAAAGGATTGGATGCATGAGAAGAATTCCCTCTCAGTACAGGTTTTTGGCTAGCAAGGCTGGGTAGCAAGTATAAGAGTTGAAGGAAACAAACAAACATACAAGTGATAAAAATCAAACATGCAATCTTCCTTGGAAGCACAAAAGATATTAACCAGAGAATACTAAACTTGTGAGCAAATCAAGAAAGAAAGATGATGAAATTATATTTCTTTTAAGAGTACTTTTATCTTTTCATTCAACTCTCAAAAATAGTGATGCTACTGACCGAGCCAGGTTTGCCAAAACCAACTAAATTAACTCAATGATCCCAAAGTGATACCAATACTAACAACAAGATCAATCATATAACCACGAATTGAAAACTAATATAAGATATGCAAATAGTAAATGATAGAACTTCTCATTAATATTCCATAACGCCAACTCACACCAAGGGATACATATCTAACGAGAGAGGGGACACTTCCATAATGCAAACCATCCTACATGATAACTTCTCTATTCATGATATGACTCTACTAAAAAGGTAAAAAGGTAGAAGATAGTGATATGTGTAACACCCTCGAATCGGACCTATGCAAGTTTTAGCCCTTTCCGCCAAACCCGCATAGAAACGATTCAAGGACGCCCACCAGGCACTTTCGTGCGGGTGGAGAACAAAGTAATACCTTTACACAACAGTCCTCGATGGGACCCATAGAACAGATATATATATACAACATGACTCCAAGAGTCAAGAATACAGATACACAATACAAAGATCCAAATCACCTTGAAATCGATACAATGTCCGAGTATGGACAAGAAGCAAATTGGGCTAAGAGCCCTGAAGAATAACCAATGGCGTCCATAACCCTGCCCAGGCCAAGCCGGAAGGGTAACCCTGCTAACGACGTCGATCTCAAACCTGATAAAACAAAAGGGGTGCCGACAAAGGGCAAAGGAAAAAGAGGAGCGTCAGTACTGAGGCCAGTACACGACGAGGCTAGAATTCGGTGGCTCTCGCCTACATAGGTATGGTGGACTGAAGCGGCAGCGCAGCGGCACTAACAACCTATAGAGACTCAGTAAAACTGGAGACTATTAGAGAGGGATAAGAAAGACCTATCCTGATCCAACCTGATAGTAACACCAAACATACCCATCCTGGTATTTCCCCCCTCGAGACCAAACGAGGAAGTCGGACCAAGGAACTCACACAGTTGGCAATTTTACTCATTCTGTTATAGTTGCAGCACTTACTAATCAGATGTAGGTATGATAATATAAGTAGTGGGCAATTTTAGTTATCATTCCGTTATAGTTGGAACATTTACTAGTCAGATATAATTGTCCTGAGGAATCCCAAAAACCTAACCGTTGTTGACACTTTTATCACATTCCATTGGAGTTGCAATACTTACTAGGCAGGTATATCAGAACACGATACGACCAAGATCCACAAGTTGTTGGCATTTTTAATATCCAATCCATTATAATTGAGATGATTACTAGTCACATATTAAGTCAAAATTTATAGCACTACTTTAGTTATGCTTGTCTATGATCCAGATACTGTGCTCCAAGTCGTCCATAACCGTGGACACGGCTTTCAGAAAGATTTACCCTGCAGGGGTGCACAAATAGCAACACACACACGATCAACCTCGGAAAAACCAAATCAAAACCCAACGAGGCTTTCACGATAAAGAAATCACAGGATTCATAAAATATTTTAGGGGGCCACCCCACTAAGCTACCCGCAACGAAGTTGGCTGGCTAATGACCTGTGGTTTGCGAGAACGGCTGTAAACGACTGGGAACCCGAAAGTGTGACTGGGCTTGTCGATACCGCGAAATCGTGCCACGATCCAAAACAGTACAGGTGCTCCACGCACAATCGTAAATAAAGCAGTAAAGCATGGCATAAGTATAGGATAGTAATAAAGCCCCAAACTACTTTGTGGCCCCAAGAAATAAGAAATGAATCAAGCTCTGGCTAAGGGGGATTCATAGAGTCTCCCGTATGTGGATAGTGCGAATAGTCAAGGAGCAGTATCGTGTACTGGGCCTACGGGACACAAGTGGACATAAAAACCAAATAGCATATATTGCCCACCGGTGCCTCTTTCATTAGTTATCCCAGCAATTTAATAGTTGTATTTAAAGTCATGATCATCTCCACCATTAAGCATCTCCACCATAAACATCTACCAGTATACCAACAACTGTGGTACTCGACAACACGAAATCGCACCTGAGCAAGAAACTACGACTCGCAAGGCCAGCTATCTACCAAAAAATAGGTATTAGGAGTTGTCCAAGGCAATTTATCGGCTGCACGGAATATATCCGGTACGGAACTAAAGCATCGCAACACGGATAGTAATAGATCAACCGGAGGAAGTAAAGACTATAAATGCAAAATAGATAGAAGAGGAAGAGATTCTCCCCTAGGAAACATAGCCGAAGAGACATTATCCGAAGAACTTATCGATACTCGCATCCACTCATCGGCCTAATCCGCGAAGAAGCAAACACTAGTAGAAACACCGGATACAATATTTCATACTACGGCAAAAGATCCGACATGATTATGATATGATGCATGGCATGGCACAGATGCGGTGCAATTAGGCAATATTAAGCGGAATCGGGGTCCCGATAATTAATTACACGGTTCAAGTTATTTAGAAACCCCGCAAATTAAATGTTGTCTTAACAGTGCAAAACATGGCATCGGTTCGCTACACCAATTTAAATGGAGTCCAGAATAAGATAAAGATATCCCGCATAAACACTCCATATTTAATTATGAGGTGAATCGGCATAATGCCCCCAAACCACATGATATGCATGCGAGATGAACCATTAATATGCAACAGTTTGATATATAGCATATTATAAAAAATAGTTGCTTAGGGTCACACATTTGGGTTCGGAAGATCTTGGGTTCTGGGGGTTCGGGGTTCGGTGGGAGGTCCTCGGGGCTTCGAACATCGGATACGGGAAGGGGAGCTTGGCGTTCCAGGAAGAAGGACTTGCTGTTCTGAGATGAAGCGCTTGTCGTTCCATGTGGCGATCTTGGCGGTCTTCGGATCCGGGTCTTGCATCCGGGAAGGAGTACTTGTCGCATCTATGGTCTTCGGGTGGGGTCTTCGGATCTTCGGATACGAGGTCTTAGCGCTCCAATCTGGTATCGATCTTCAGGTACCGTGGGTTCTCAACGTGGTTCCCTCGGGTTCAAGAGTCGGTGGTCTTGCATGGTACGACGGGTCTGTGTATGAGATCTTCGGGTTTCGTCACGATGGAGTTCTCGGGTTCCACACGCAGCACCTCACATCAGTAGCATACCACTGCTCCACCGAGATTCGAGCAAGGAGCAGACAACAACAGTAGTTGAAGCACCGATTACAATCAAACATGGTACAATAGTGCATCTCACAGCGATTACCACTAGGCACATGGTACAGCAGCACTTACCGGACAGATTAAAAATCAGAAGGGGAACACGCGGAGGCGCCGGATGCAGGGGATCTCGTGGCGAGTTAGGGCGGTGGAGGGCGTCGCTGGCGGGACAGCGGCGGGCCGGCGGCGAGATGAGGTCGGGGTCGCGCTCGAACTTGGCGTGTGCGGTCCAAGCAGAGGTGACCAGCACAGTGGAGGCGCGGTTGGGGACGAGAACGAGGTTGGCGAGGCGCTCGGGCTCGAGGGAAACGGCGATGGAGATGATCCCCTACCGGCGCTGGCTCGCTGTAGGGCGCATGTCCTTGACAGGCTCAGGGGGTCAGGGATAGGCGCACGAGCGGCGGCGCACGGCATCCGGTGAGGAGAGGGCCTGCTGGCGGCGGGGCTTGCTGCAGGGGAGACGGTGGCGAAGCCGACGGCGGTGACGCGCACCTCGGGCAGAGAGGAGCGGGGCACGACCTCGGAGGAGGAGAGACGTCCACCGCACGGGGAGAGAGGCGAGGTCGAGGAAAGCCGGCAACGAGGCAAACCTGTTCGAGGCAGAACAGCCGAGGCGGGTGGAGACGGAAGCAGCAGGGCGACGAGGAGCGGCCGGGGAGACGCGGTGTCCGCATAGTTTGACGACACCGAGGTCGAGCGGGGGGGCTGGCGGCGAGGTCCAAGCGGAGTCAGACACCGCGGTGGCGCAGTGGATGGAGGACACGACAGCGAGGGCCTGAGGCCGAGGACGGCGTCGTCGGGGCCTGGGTTGGAGGGGATCGCGGGGATGGGGAGAGGAAGCAGGGGTAGGTGGGGAAGGGAAAACGCGTGCAGGACGCGTGTGAGTGGGTGGGGCCAGGGAGATACGCGTCGCGTGCGGTGCGTGTGCGTGCCGAGGCTGGGGATCGACACGGTAGCATGGGGATTGGGCCTAGGTGGCGGCTGGTGTGGGCCAGACTAGTGGGGTGGGTGGCGTTGGTCGGCAGGAGGCGGGAGATGGTGGTGGGAGCATGCACTGCGCGCCTGAGTGTGGGGCTTGGGTGCAGGCGGCGGTTGGGAGGGAAAAGGTGGCTGTGGGGAGGCGTGCAGGTGGGATGAGGGCAGCGACCAGGTGGGTGGGGGCTGTGCAGGTGGCGTGCAGGCGTGCGTGAGTAGGTGGGTTGGTGTGTGCGGCGGTAGGGTGTGGCGGCTGAGAGGATTAGGGGGTGGTGGGACCGGTGGGGAGCGGGATGGGTGGCGTCTAGTGGCAGGTTCGGGCTGGGTCGGTTAGATTAGGGTTTGACTAGAATTTAGGGTTAGCGGGTATGGGGTAGTAGGTGGATAGCTGGGCCTTTTGGCCCGGCCGGCTGCCTCCCCCACTAGAATTTTTATTTTTAAAAGTTTGTTTGTTTTATTTTGATAAAAGATTTTGTAAATAGTTTTTAGACAAATAGAGATCCGGATAGGCCAGGGTGTTGATTCGAATTAGAAAACAAAACTAGGCCTTTAGAAAATAGTTTTAGGCAAACATATTCATGATGATGACGATGCTCAAATGCAAGGTGGCATGATGACATGAGCATGCGGTCATGATGATGCGATGCACAAAAACACAGCGATTTTCTAGTAGTGGTTTTGCGGGATGCCACAATTCAACACCACTAACAAGGGATCTCGCCCTCGAGATCCGCCTCATGGTACCGGGAAGAAGGTCGGCGATCTGAATCTTCACGCTTCGTGTAGATCCTCGCGACACCACTAACAAGAGGTCGATGTCCGTGATCGTCGAGAGGATACTCCGGTAACAAAGGGCGAAGGTAGAGGTATCAACAAATAAAGCCACCTCTAGCTTCCGTGGACGGAGTACATTGCTTGATCCACCGATTCGATGTACAAGAGCGAATAATAAGAGTAGTCGGATGGTGATCAGTCCATCGTGCACCCAAACCATTACTCTGCACACGAATAGGAGAATTATGCAACCAACTCTCGGAATCAGACTGAAGATCTCGACAAGCGAGGTTCGGAAATACAAGAGTGATGCAGGCTCTGCATCGGATCTGGCGTAGCTGATGTCGTGTCGTCAGAAAACACCGGAAGGCACAAACAAGGAACAAAGAATGGTACCACAGATAAAGGATCACTCAGATAACATGAAGAACAGATGTAGACACACCGTTACCAAAGGAGGAAGCGAAACCCTGAAGGTACGACAGAAACCCAACCACGAGAATCCTGGACTAGAAGAAGGTAAGAGAGCAGATACAAAACACGCAGAGGTAAGAGGAGAACAACAGAAGGGTAAGGAGTAAAAACAGACCTAATCAGATCTATCGAACCGATTTTGCAGAAATAGTTTTGACACTCTACTTCGGCCGTTAGATAGGTTATCCTATAGGCTGGACTTGTGGGGTATCACAACTGCTGAGCTATGATACCACTCTGTAACACCCTCGAATTGGCCCTATGCAAGTTTTAGCCCTTTCCGCCAAACCTGCATAGAAACGATTCAAGGACGCCCACCAGGCACTTTCGTGCGGGTGGAAAATGAAGTAATACCTTTACACAACAGTCCTCGATGGGACCCACAGAACAGATATATATACAACATGACTCCAAGAGTCAAGAATACAGATACACAATACAAAGATCCAAATCACCTTGAAATCGATACAATGTCCGAGTACGGACAAGAAGCAAATTGGGCTAAGAGCCCTGAAGAATAATCAATGGCGTCCATAACCTTGCCCAGGCCAAGCCGAAAGGGTAACCCTGCTAACGACGTCGATCTCAAACCTGCTAAAACAAAAGGGGTGCCGACAAAGGGCAAAGGAAAAAGAGGAGCGTCAGTATTGAGGCCAGTACACGGCGAGGCTAGAATTCGGCGGCTCTCGCCTACATAGGTATAGTGGACTGAAGCGGCAGCGCAGCGGCACTAACAACCTATAGAGACTCAGTAAAACTGGCGGCTATTAGAGACGGATAAGAAAGACCTATCCAGATCCAACCTGATAGTAACACCAAACATACCCATCCTGGTATTTCCCCCCTCGAGACCAAACAAGGAAGTCGGACCAAGGAACTCACACAGTTGGCAATTTTACTCATTCCGTTATAGTTGCAGCACTTACTAATCAGATGTAGGTATGATAATATAAGTAGTGGGCAATTTTAGTTATCATTCCGTTATAGTTGGAACATTTACTAGTCAGATATAATTGTCCTGAGGAATCCCAAAACCCCAACAGTTGTTGACACTTTTATCACATTCCATTGGACTTGCAATACTTACTAGGCAGGTATATCAGAACACGATACGACCAAGATCCACCAGTTGTTGGCATTTTTAATATCCAACCCGTTATAATTTAGCTGATTACTAGTCACATATTAAGTCAAAATTTATAGCACTACTCTAGTTATGCTTGTCTATGATCGAGATACTGTGCTCCAAGTCGTCCATAACCGCGGACACGGCTTTCAGAAAGATTTACCCTGCAGGGGTGCACAAATAGAAACACACACACGATCAACCTCGGAAAAACCAAATCAAAACCCAACGAGGCTTTCACGACAAAGAAATCACAGGATTCATAAAATATTTCAGGGGGCCACCCCACTAAGCTACCCACAACGATGTTGGCCGGCTCCGGAACAGACCCAGGGTTTGCGAAAACGGCTGTAAACGACTGGGAACCCAAAAGTATGACTGGGCTTGTCGATACCGCGAAATCGTGCCGCGATCCAAAAAAGTACAAGTGCTCCACGCACAATCGTAAATAAAGCAGTAAAGCATGGCATAGGTACATGATAGTAATAAAGCCCCAAACTACTTTGGGCCCCAAGAAATAAGAAATGAATCAAGCTCTGGCTAAGGGGGATTCATAGAGTCTCCCGTATGTGGATAGTGCGAATAGTCAAGGAACAGGTATCAGGTACTCGGGGCCTACGGGACACAAGTGGAGATAAAAACCAAATAGCATATATTGCCCACCGGTGCCTCTTTCATTAGTTATCCCAGCAATTTAATAGTTGTATTTAAAGTCATGATCATCTCCACCATTAAGTATCTCCACCATAAACATTTGCCAGCATACCAACAACTGTGATACTCGACAGCACGAAATCGCACCTGAGCAAGCAACTACGACTCACAAGGCCAGCTATCTACCAAACAACAGGTATTAGGAGGTGTCCAAGGTAATATATCGGTTGCACGGAATATATCGGGTACGGAACTAAAGCATCCTGACATGGATAGCAATAGATCAACAAGAGGAAGTAAAGACTAGAAATGCAAAATAGGTAGAAGAGGAAGAGATGCTCGCCTGGGAAACATAGCCGAAGAGACATTATCCGAAGAACTTGTCGATACTCGCATCCACTCATCAGCCTAATCAGCGAAGAAGCAAACACTAGTGAAACACCGGATACAATATTTAATACTACGGCAAAAGATCCGGCATGATTATGATATGATGCATGGCATGGCACAGATGCGGTGCAATTAGGCAATATTAAGCGAAACCGGGGTCCCGATAATTAATTACACGATTCAAGTTATTTAGAAACCCCACAAATTAAATGTTGTCTTAACAATGCAAAACATGGCATCGGTTTGCTACACCAATTTAAATGGAGTCCGGAATAAGACAAAGATATCCCGCATAAACACTCCATATTTAATTATGAGGTGAATCAGCATAATTCCCCCAAACCACATGATATGCATGCGAGATAAACAATTAATATGCAACAATTTGATATATAGCATATTATAAAAATAGGGGCTTAGGGTCACACATCTGGGTTCGGAAGATCTTGGGTTCCGGGGGTTCGGGGTTCGGCGAGAGGTCTTTAGGGCTTCGAACATCGGATCCGGGAAGGAGATTTGGCATTCCAGGAAGAAGGACTTGGTGTTCTGAGATGAAGCGCTTGTCGTTCCGTGTGGCGATCTTGGCGGAATTCGGATCCGGGTCTCGCATCCGGGAAGGAGTACTTGTCGCATCTGTGGTCTTCGGGTGGGGTCTTCGGATCTTCGGATACGAGGTCTTGGCGCTCCAGGCCGGTATCGATCTTCAGGTACCGCGGGTTCTCAACGTGGTTCCCTTGGGTTCAAGAGTCGGTGGTCTTTCATGGTCTGACGGGTCTGTGTATGAGATCTTCGGGTTTCATCGCGATGGAGTTCTCGGGTTCCACGCGCAGCACCTCACATCAGTAGCATACCACTGCTCCACCGAGATTCGAGCAAGGAGCAGACAACAACAGTAGTTGAAGCACCGATTACAAACATGGTACAACAGTGCATCTCACAGCGATAACCACTAGGCACACGATACAACATCCCTTGCCGAACAGATTGAAAAACAGAAGGGGAACACGCGGAGGCGTAGGGTGCAGGGGAGCTCGTGGCAAGATAGGGCGGTGGAGGGCGTCGCTGGCGGGACAGCGGCGGGCCGGCAGCGAGATGAGGTCAGTGTCGCGCTCGAACTTGGCGTGTGCGGGCCAAGCAGAGGTAACCAGCACGGTGGAGGCACGGTCAGCGACGAGAACGAGGTTGGCGAGGCGCTCGGGCTCGAGGGAAATGGCG
The DNA here is from genome assembly GCA_023614405.1 of Avena insularis. Classification (NCBI taxonomy): domain Eukaryota; kingdom Viridiplantae; phylum Streptophyta; class Magnoliopsida; order Poales; family Poaceae; genus Avena; species Avena insularis. The sequence continues at coordinate 323,513,105 of CM042686.1, forward strand.
ACGGAGATGATCCCCTACCGGCGCCAGCTCGTTGTAGGGCGCATGTCCTTGACAGGCTTAGGGGGTCGGGGACGGGCGCACGAGTGGCGCCGCGCGGCATCCGGTGAGCAGAGGGCCCGCTGGCGGCAGGGCTCGCTGCTGGGGAGACGGTGGCGAAGCCGACGGCGGCAACGCGCGCCTCGGGCAGAGAGGAGCGGGGCGCGACCTCGGAGGAGGAGAGACGGCCACGGCACGGGGAGAAAGGCGGGGTCGCGGAAAGTCGGCGGAGAGGAGAACCGGTTCGAGGCAGAACGGCCGGGGCGGGTGGAGACGGAAGCAGCAGGGCGATGAGGAGCGGCCGGGGAGACGCGGTGTCCGCAGAGTTCGACGACACGGAGGTTGAGCGGGGGGCTGGCGGCGAGGTCCAAGCAGATTCGGAGGCCGTGGTGGCACAGAGGATGGAGGACGCAACGGCGAGGGCCTGAGGCCGAGGATGGCGGCATCGAGGCCTGGGTTGGAGGGGATCGCGGGGATGGGGAGAGGAAGCGGGGGTAGGTGGGAAAGGGAAAACACGTGCGGGACATGGGCGAGTGGGTGTGCGTGTGCGTGTTGAGGCTGGGGATCGACACTGTAGCATGGGGATTGGGCCCAGGTGGCGGCTGGTGTGGGCCTGACTGGTGGGGTGGGTGGCGTTGGTTGGCAGGAGGCGGGAGATGGTGGTGGGAGCGTGCACAGCGCGCCTGAGTGTGGGGCTGGGGTGCAGGCGGTGGTTGGGCGGGAAAAGGTGGCTATGGGGAGGCATGCAGGTGGGATGTGGGCAGCGACCAGGTGGGTGGGGGATGTGGTGAGGCGTGGCGTGGTAGTGAGTAGGTTGGTGTGCGGCGGGTGGTGTGGCGGCTGAGAGGATTAGGGGGTGGTGGGACCGGTGGGGAGCGGGATGGGTGGCGTCTAGTGGCAGGTTCGGGCTGGGTCGGTTAGATTAGGGTTTGACTAGAATTTAGGGTTAGCGGGTATGGGGTAGTAGGTGGCTAGCTAGGCCTTTTGGCCCGGCCGGCTGCCTCCCCCTACTAGAATATTTTTATTTTTAAAAATTTGTTTGTTTTATTTTGATAAAAGATTTTATAAATAGTTTTTAGACAAATAAAGATCCGGATAGGCCGGGGTGTTGATTCGAATAAAGATGGGGGATATTTTAGAAAACAAAACTAGGCTTTTAGAAAATAGTTTTAGGCAAACATATGCATGATGATGACGATGCTCAAATGCAAGGTGGCATGATGACATGAGCATGCGGTCATGATGATGCAATGCACAAAAACACAGTGATTTTCTAGTAGTGGTTTTGCGGGATGCCACAATATGATACCGCAACACTCCCCCAAGCTTGGAACAAGCCAAGGGGATGCCAAACCTGATGATGAATTACTCCTTTGGTGGTGGTGGTATCCTCTCATCATCGTCCGACTTCCAGGGTAAAGGCTCCCCATCAACAAAGGACAACGTGGTCTCTAGCATCCTGAAACTTGCAGCAGCACTTATGCGTTTATACCTAACCTCATACTCACAGTTTTGATTTTGAACATCGTAGAGCTGTGCTTGCAGTTTGTTGGTTGTTTGGCAGAGTGAGAGGACTTCATCCTTGAGCTCAGCAGTCTCCTCTGGGTGCTCGACAATGTGTTCGGAACAAATCTTATGGATGATATCCACTTCGCGTTCCGCCTTCTTCTTATACCTAAAGACTTCTTGCTCCAGTGCTTCCATCCTATCCTCCAGACTTCCTTCACCTTTAGGGCCTTGAACCTCTTTTATCCGGACCTCCCCGTCTTCAAGCAACAACTCCTTCGGATGAATCTTCAACTCTCTCATGTATGGGTTGATGATATGCTCTAAGGAATATTCCTTGGCTGATCCAGAGGAAGACATTGTGGCTCCAAATCCGGGACTCTACCTGTCAGAAACAGATCGAAACGAAAACACGACGAAAACACGATATACGAACCTCGGGAGATCCGGGGGGTTATATATTATGAAGTTTCACAACAAAAGGAAGGTACTGGGACAAAACGAGTCGGAGGTGGAGTCCGGAGTGGCCACACCACCTGGTGGCGCGGCCAGGGGTGGGCCCGTGCCACAGGGTGGTGTGAGCCACCCTGGCTCCGTTCCCGTCCCTCTTTCGCTTCATAGCTTTCCTTATTGACTAAAAACCACAAAAATATAACTGGACAGATCTTTTGTGGAACTTTTCTTACCAGAATTATTACCTATTTAAAAACAGAGTTTGCAGGTATCTGAATTTGGTCTTTGATAAATTTTTCAGAGTTATAACTTGAAAGGCATCAACATCTTCATTGTAATAATCTCCAACAATATAGTTCTTAAGTCGCTGCCCATTCACTACTTGTGTAGTATTATCTTTTAAAGAAGAAAATTTTATTGCTCCTGAATGGTACACTTCTTCAATAACAAAAGGTCCTTCCCATTTTGACAGTAGTTTTCCTGCAAAAAATCTGAGACGAGACCTATACAATAGAACTTTCTCACCAACATGAAATTCTCTCTTAAGTATTCGCTTGTCATGCCATCTTTTAACTTTTTCCTTAAAGAGTCTAGCATTCTCATAGGCTTCACTCTTCCATTCATCTATAGAACTTCAGTCAAATAATCTTTTTTCACCAGCGAGTTTACAATCTCTATTGAGTTCTTTAACTGCCCAGTAAGCTTTGTGTTCTAATTCTAAAGGTAGGTGACAAGCTTTCCCATAAATCATTTTATAAGGAGACATCCCCATAGGGTTTTTGTAGCCAGTCCTATAAGCCCATAAAGCATCATTCAACTTTTTAGCCCAGTTTTTTCTAGATCTATTAACAGTCTTTTGCAAGATGGATTTAATTTCCCTATTTTATAACTCTACTTGCCCACTAGTTTGGGGGTGATAAGCTGAAGCAATTATATGATTAACATCATACTTAGCAAGGGTCTTTCTAAAACCACCATGAATAAAATGAGAACCTCCATCAGTCATGAGATACCTAGGCACTCCAAACATAGGAAAGATAACATCCTTAAGCATTTTTAGAGAGGTCTCCCCGCCAGCACTCTTCGTAGGTATAGCTTCTACCCACTTAGTAACATAATCAACGGCAACAAGAATATGAGTATAACCTTTCGAGGGAGGAAAAGGACCCATAAAGTCAAATCCTCAGCAATCAAAGGGTTCAATAACTAGAGAGTGGTTCATAGGTATTTCATTGCGTCTAGAAATATTACCAACTCGCTGACACTCATCACAAGATAAAACAAATTTTCTTTCATATTTAAAAAGGGTAGGCTAGTAGAAACCTGATTGTAGCACCTTTTGCGTAGTTCTATCTCCTGCATGATGTCCTCCATAAGCACTACCATGACATTTACACAATATCTCTTTTTGTTCATATTCTGGAACATATCTTCGCATAATACCATCCACTCCTTCTTTATATAAGTGTGGGTCATCCCAAAAATAATACCCGTAAAAGAACTTCCTTCTTTGCTGAGCTATGAAAGTTGGAGGCAAATACTTGGAGACAATAAAGTTAGCATAATCAGCATACCAAGGGCTCCCTCGCGAGCTCACCCCTACTGCAGCCAACTATTCATTTGGGAAGCTATCATTAACAGGCATAGGATCAAAAGAGATGTTTTCCAATCGAGATTAATTATCAGCTACAGGATTTTCAGCACCTTTCCTATCTACAATATGTAGATCAAACTATTGTAAAAGCAGTACCCATCTAATAAGCCTCGGCTTAGCATCCTTCTTCATCATAAGGTACTTAATAGCAGCATGATCAGTATGAATGGTGACTTTTGAGTCTACAATATAAGGTCTAAACTTATCACAAGCAAAAACAACAACTAGGAATTTTTTTTTAGTAGTAGCATAATTCCTTTGAGCAGCATCAAGAGTCTTACTAGCATAATGAATAACGTTTAACTTTTTATCAATTTGTTGCCCAAGGAGAGCACCTACAGCAAAATCACTAGCATCACACATTATTTCAAAGGATAAGCTCCCATCAGGTGGTTGAACGATATGAGCTGTAGTTAAAGCCTTCTTAAAAGTTTCAAAAGCTTCCTTACAATCATCATCAAAAATAAAGGGTACATCTTTTTGAAGAAGATTAGTGAGGGGTTTTGATATCTTAGAGAAATCTTCAATGAACCTTCTATAGAAACCAGCATGACCAAGGATACTACGAATACCTTTGATGTCTCTTGGGCGGGGAATTTTCTCAATTGCCTAGACTTTAGCTCTATCCACTTCTATGCCTCTTTCGGAAACCTTATGCCCAAGGACAATCCCTTCATTAACCATGAAGTGGCATTTCTGCCAATTAAGAACATGATTAGTTTCTTCACACCTCTGCAAAACTTTATCAAGGTTGTGCAGACAATTATCAAAAGAAGTTCCATAGACAGAGAAGTCATCCATGAACACTTCCACAATTTCCTCACAAAAACCATGAAAGATAGCAGACATGCATCTTTGAAAAGTAGCAGGAGCATTACATAAACCAAAAGGCGTACGTCTATAAGCATAGGTTCTGTAAGGGCATGTAAAAGTAGTTTTTTCTTGATCTTATTGTTTAATAGCAATTTGAGAGAAACCAAAATATCCATCAAGAAAACAAAAATGGGTCTTTTTAGACAACCTTTCTAACATTTGATCAATAAAAGGAAGCGGGTAATGATCTTTCTTAGTAACTTTGTTAACTTTCCTAAAATCAATGCACATCCTATAGCCCACTACTATTCTTTGGGGAATAAGCTCATCATTATCATTAGGAACAACAGTAATTCCTCCTTTTTTAGGAACACAGTGAACATGACTAACCCATTCACTATCAGCAATAGGGTAAATAATACCAACATCAAGGAGTTTCAATACCTCATTTCTTACCACTTCCTTCATCTTAGGATTTAAACACCGTTGGTGCTTGACTATTGGCTTTGCATCTGGTTCTATATTGATAGCATGCTGACATATAGTAGGAGAAATCCCTTTTAAATCATCCATCGTATAGCCCATATCCCCTCGGTGTTTCTTCAAAACCTCCAATAATCGTTCCACTTCCTTCCCTGAAAGTTTAGAGCTAATAATAACAGGATATATCTTTTTATCATCAATGTAAGCATATTTAAGATCATCAGGGAGAGGTTTTAGATCGAAGACTAGATCCTTTTTAGGTGGCAACGTGGTACCCAAGTCTTCTACAGGCAAGTTATGCTTAAGCATCTTGGGTTGACGACGGAGAATCTCGTCAATCTCATTCCTTTCTTCCATGAAGATCTCACTTTCGTGGTCTTCCATAAATTGCTGCAAAGCATTGTTAGGAGCAAGACAAATAGACACAAGTAGTTCAACTCAAAAATCCTCATTATGGGTTTCATTTTCACAAGGTTCTTTAGTAAATTTCGAACTTAGTCAAGATTTTCTCCCTCTTGGTCATAAGATTCCCCATCAAACTTAGTCAAGATTTTCTCCCTCTTGCAATCTATAATAGCTCCACAAGTACTCAAGAAAGGTCTACCAAAAATGATGGGATACGTTTTACTAACAACTGAACCAACTACTAGAAAATCAGCAGGATATTTAATCTTACCACAAAGAACTTCTACATCCCGCACAATACCAATTGGAGAGATGGTTTCTCTATTAGCAAGATGAATAACTACATCAATCTCTTCCAACTCGAAGGGACTGATTTCATGCATAATTTCTTTATAAAGCTCATAAGGAATAACACTTGAACTAGCACCAATATCACACAAACCATAATAGCAATGATCACCAATTCTAACAGAAAGAACAGGGACACTAGCCTTTTTAGTTCTATTGGGATGTGAGACAATATTAGAAGCATCCTCACAAAAGACTATGTGCCCATCTTCTACACTTTTAGTGACAAGATCTTTAACAATTGCTACAACAGGTTCAATGTTTATTTGTTCATCAGGTTTTACAGTTCTCTTTTCACTTTCAGTGATTACACTAGTTATCATAGGATGACCCTTTACCTTATCTGGGAAGGGTATATTCTCGATATAAGGTTCAGGTGAGATGTGATCAATAGTGCAATACTCAGCACTCCCAACAGGAACACAGTCAACAATATCTTTATAAGGTGCATGGTACTTGTTCCATCCCTTTTTTGGAATTTCAATATAAGAAGCAAAAGCCTTAAAGAAATTTGTAATAACTTGTAAATCAAGACCATAAGCATTACTAAGATTTTGAAAGTCATCAGTTCCCAAAAAAGATTCAATGCATTCATCATCATAATTTATACCTGACTTTCTTCCTTTGTCATTCTCCCAAGCTTCAGCATTGTCTTGAATACAGTCCAGAAGATCCCATTTGGCTTCTTCTTCCATGCGAGTGAATGATCCAGCACAAGAAGCATCCAATAAATCCTTATCATGAAGAGGAAGCCTTGCATAAAAGTTATTGGTAATAATATTGTTGGGGAGCTCATGAATGGGAAATTTGAGCATTAGTAACTTCAGTCTCGCCCAAGCTTGATATGTACTCTCTCCATCAATAGGCCAAAAGTTGTATATTTGATTCCGATCTTTATGAATCTCACTAGGAGGATAAAAATTTGAATAAAAGAGAGGTACTATTAACTCCCATTCAAGAGCTTGACCATTCTTCAACAGCTTATACCATTCCTCAGCTCTTCCTTTCAGTGATAATGAGAATAACTTCTTCTTAACTTGATCTGTAGTAATACCTGCACACTTGAACAACCCGCATAATTCGTGTATAAAGAGCAAATGATCACCGAGATGGACAGTTCCATCCCCAACATAGTAGTTATCCATAACATGATCAATAATTCTTGTAGGTATTTTAAAAGTATCATTCTCAGCAGGTGGTGGTTCATCTACTACCTTAGAAGCGGTAGTAGCATTATGAAAGAAGAAACTCAGCGAATTATCCATAATGAAAATAAAGCAACTAACAGAAATAAACAATACTAACAGTAGAAGTTTCCTTTACCAGTTCCACTCTCCAATAGCGCTTCACTCCCCGACAACGGCGCTAGCAAATAGTCTTGATGACCCACAAGTATAGGGGGTGTATCGCAGTATTTTCGATAAGTAAGAGTATCGAACCCAATGAGGAGCAGTAGGTGCTGGCTAGTGGTATGGATCAGGAATTCTCTGCAAATACCTAGCAAACGGATTTTTAGGGGTTTTTGATAAAGCAAGTAAATAAAGTACGAGTAAATAAAAGACAATAGGAATAAATGCAGCAAGTGGCCTAATCCTTTATGCAGCAAAGGACAAGCCGGTTGTATTACTTAAGATGATCAAACGTTCTCGAGGACACATGGGAAGACTGTCAAGTGCTTTCACTTCATATAGTTGATTAATATTCTTTAGCTTGCTAAGTGTTGTGTGGGTGAACCTGTGCTAATGTACCGACCTTCCTAGGACTAATACATACTTGTGATTATACCCCTTGCAAACATCCGTAAGTACAAGAAAGTAATTAAGGTAGAAACCTAACCACAACTTTAAACTCTAAGACCCTTACGTCCCTTGTGCAATGGTTTCCTAAGGGGGGTTCAGGTTTCTGTCACTCCGGCAGTCCCTACAATTAGTAGCCAAAAACACAATGCATTCCCCTAGGCCCATATAGGTGAAGTGTCATATAGTCGACGTTCACATGACACCACTAGAAGAAGTACACCACAACTTAAATATCAAACTATTGAATCTTTCTCAACACAATTCCACTACTAACAACATGACTTGTCCCATGTCCTCAAGAACAAAACGAACTACTCACAAGACATCATATGGATCATGATCAGAGATGGAATAATGATGTATACCAATCTGAACATAAACAATAATTCAATGGTTCCACTCAATAGCATCAACTACAAAGAGTAATCAACACCAGGAAAGTTTCCCCTAAGAACTAGGCAAGGTTCAACCCAATTGTTACAGCAATATGGAGATGGTGATGAGGGTGCCGATGGTGATGGTGATGATGGTGGTGATGATGATGATGATCCCGATGAAGTCTAGCTTGATGGTGGTGTTGATGGCGACGATCTCCCCTCTCCGGGAAGGAATTGCCCCGGCAGAAATCTGTCTGCCGGAGAGATCTTTCTCTCTCGGTGTTTTCCGCCCCGCAGAGGCGGCAGAATCTTTCTGTGGTCGCTCCCCGAGTATTAGGGTTTCGGGAGGATTATATACGCCAGAGGGCAGAGCTGGAGGTGTGCCAGGGCGGCCACACCACTTGGTGGCACGGCCTAGGCTTGCCCGCGCCAGGGGGTGGTGTGGGCGCCCTGTGGCCCATCTCCACTCCTCCTTCTGGCAGCCTTCGTCTGCTGGAAAAATAGGATTTTCCATATATTTTCCCAGATTTTCTGATCTTCGCGAATTTTGCCTCCAAATAGCACCTTTTCCATTAGAATCCTGACTAAAGCGGTCCATGCTCCAAAAGTCATCAACCATGAAAAACAGATGAAATTACATAAGTATCATCTCTTAATATGAAATATATCAATGAATAACAGTAAATTATGATATAGAATAGTGATGCAAAATGGATGTATCAATACTTCACCTTTATGGGCCTAGGGGAATGCATTGTGTAATTGGGTACGAATCGCGGGGTTACCGAAGTGACAGAAACCTGAACCCCCATTAAGAAACATTTGCGCAAGGGAGTTTAGGACCTCAAAGTTTAAGGTTGTGGTTAGGTTTTTATCTTAATTACTTTCTTGTAGTTGCGGATGCTTGCAAGGGGTATAACCACAAGTATGTATCAGTCCTAGGAAGGTCAGTGCATTAGCATAGGTTCACCCACACAACACTTATCTAACTAGAGAAGATTAATCAACTATATGAAGCGAAAGCACTTGACGATATTCCCATGTGTCCTCGAGAATGTTTGGTCATCTTAAGTAATACAACCGGCTTCTCCTTTGCTAAAGAAAGGATTAGGCCACTTGCTGCATTTATTATTATTATCTTTTATTTACCCGTACTTTATTTATCTGCATTATCAAAAATCCCAAAAAATCCGTTTGGTAAGTATTTACAGAGAATTCCTGATCCATACCACTTGTCAACACCTTCTGCTCCTCGTTGGGTTCGACACTCTTACTTATCGAAAATACTGAGATACACCCCATATACTTATGGCTCATCAAGACTATTTTCTGGCACCGTTGCCGGGAGTGAAGCGCTATTGAAGAGTGGAACTAGTAAAGGAAACTTCTACTGTGAGTATTGTTTATTTCTGCTAGTTACTTTATTTCAATATGGATAATTCAATTAGTTTCTTATTTCGCAATGCTACTACCACTTCTAAGGTAGTAGATGAACCACCACCTGCTGAAAATGATACTTTTAAGATACCTACAAGAATTATTGATCATGTTATGGATAACTACTATTTTGGAGATGGAACTGTCCATCCCAGTGATCATTTGCTCTTTATACACAAATTATGCGGGTTGTTCAAGTGTGCAGGTATTACAACAGATCAAGTCAAGAAGAAGTTATTCTCATTATCACTGAAAGGAAGAGCTGAGGAATGGTACAAGCTGCTGAAGAATGGCCAATCTCATGAATGGGAGGAAGTAGTACCTCTCTCTTATTCCAAATTTTATACTCCTAGTGATATTAACAAAGATCGGAATCAAATATACAACTTTTGGCCTCGTGATGGAGAGAGTACAGCTCAAGCCTGGGGGAGATTGAAGTTACTAATGCTCAAATGTCCTATTCATGAGCTCCCTAACAATATTATTATCAATAACTTTTATGCAAGGCTTTCTCTTCATGATAAGGATTTATTGGATGCTTCTTGTGCTGGATCATTTACACGCATGGAAGAAGAAGCTAAATTGGATCTTCTAGACCGTATTCAAGACAATGCTGAAGCATGGAAGAATGATAAAGAAGAAAGTCAGGTATAAATTATGATTATGAATGCATTAAATATTTTATGGGAATTGATGACTTTCATAATATTATTAATGCTTATGGTCTTGATTCTCAAAGTATTGCAAATTATTTTAAGGCTTTAGCTTCTTATATTGAAATTCCTAAAAAGAAATGGGACAAATATCATGAACCATATAAAGATAGTGTTAAATGCATTCCCCCTGGAGACACTGCAGTTTATACTGCTAATCATATTTTACCAGAACCTTACATTGAGAAAGTGCATTTCCCAGTTAATATAAAGGAACATTCTATGATAGCTAGTATGGTTAATGAAAGTACAAATGAAGCTGTTGAACCTGATGAACAAATAGCTGTTGAACCTATAATAGCAAGATGTGAAAGACTTTGTCACTAAATATGTAGAAGATGGACACACTATCCTCTGTAAGGATACTTCTAATATTGTTTCACAAAGTAGTGTTAGGAGAGCTAGTGTCCCTGTGTTTTCTATTAGAATAAGTGATCATTGCTACAATGGTTCATGTGATCGTTATATCGTTAAATTTATGCACGATACTGAAAGTTACTATGAGAAAGGAAAACTTGTTATTATGCATCTCAATAATATTAAGTTTCCCCGCTTTATGCTGAAAGTCTTTATGTTGCACTTGTTTTGCCTTCCTATGCTAGCAACCTCTGGTTTCAACAATTTATTTTCTTACAAAATTCCCTTGCATAGGAAGTGAGTTAGGAATAAACATGTGTATATTTGCCTCTTGATGCTCTCTTTTACTTCAATTCATATTCTTATGTGAGCATCATTGAAATTATCATGCCTGTCTTAATGGCTATAAAGAAAGAGCTTTTTGGGAGACAATCCAATATATTTTTGCTTTCAGTTTGTTTTTGTTTATTTGAGTCTTGGAAGTTATTGCTTCTGCAATAACCTCTCCTTATCCTTTTTGTTTGGTTTTTGTGTCAAGATCAACCCCTAATGAGAGAGAAGTAAGATTTGGGGAAGTTGTTGTCCTAAAACAGATATTTGGGCCTCACTATAAAAAATCATGAAAAATCCTAGAATGTCGTACTGATCTGTAATTTTTTGTATGCATGCCCCAGGCTATTATTTAACTTTCGTTAGTTTTGCACTTTTTGATTTGAGCAACAGAAGATTTTCAAAATAATTGATCTTTACTTGCTGGTCTGTTTTGAAAGATTTTTGCCATTCTTGCATTTGCCTCTTAAATCGATTTCCTTTTTTTTTAATTCCTTTTGGGATTCCGAAAGGAGTTGTTTCAGTAGCTTATGTTTTGATAGATTTTAGTTGAAATTGAACTTAAAGGTTTATTATTTTGCATGCACTAATGTTGCTAATGAGAATTGTGTGAAGTTTTCTGTGAAAGAAATTTCCAAGTTGTAGGAGAAAATGGTGTAATAAGATGGTGAATGGTCAGAGACTCAAACACTATATTTCTGGAGATTCTTAGAATGAAGATATTTATGCTGCTCAAATGGTGACTCCGAAAAAAATTATGAAAGACCAAATTCAGAAACCTGCAGAGTCCGTTTTCGAATAGGTAACAGTTCTGGTAAGAAAAGGTCCACGAAAAATCTGTCAATTTATATTTTTGCAGTTTTTATCTAAGATGGAAAGATATGAGTCGAAAGAGGGACAGAAATGGAGCCTGGGTGGCTCACACCAACCCGTGGCGCGGGCCCACCTAGCCGCGCCACCAGGGGGTGTGGCCACCCCGGAGCCCGTCTCCGACCCGTTTTCTCCCAGTACTTTCCTTTTGTTGTTAAACTTTGCAATATATAATCTGCCGGATCCCCCGAGGTTCGTATATCGTGTTCTCGTCGTGTTTTCGTTTTGATCTGTTTCTGATGGGTAGAGTCTCAGTTTTGGAGCCACAATGTCTTCCTCTGGATCAGCCAAGGAAGATTCCTCTGCGGACATCATCAACCCGTACATGTGTGAGTTGAAGATTCATCGCAAGGAGTTGTTGCTCGAAGATGGCAAGGTACAGATAAAAGAGGTTCAGGGTCCTAAAGGTGAAGGTAGTCTGGAGGACAGGTTGGAAGCACTGGAGCAAGAAGTCTTTAGGTATAAGAAGATGGTGGAATGCGAAGTGAATATCATCCATAAGATTAGTTCAGAACTCATCGCCGATCACCACAAGGAGACTGCTAAGCTTAAGGATGAAATTCTCTCACTCCACCGAACAACCAACCAACTACAAGCACAGCTCTACGACGTGCAAAATCAAAACTAAGAGTATGAGGTTAGGTTTAAACACATAAGTGATGCTGCTAGTTTCAGGATGTTGGAAACCAGGATGTCTTTTGTTGATGAGGAGCCCTTACCTTGGAAGTCGGATGATGACGAGAGGACACCATCACCACTAAAGGAATAATTCATCATCAGGTTTTGGCATCCCCTTAGTTTGTTCCAAGCTTGGGGGAGTGTCGCGGTATCATATCATGTCACATCCAAAAAAAATCTAATTTTGGAATGTTAAATAGATAAAATAAGTTTGGTGGATTGTTTGACTTTGTTGAAAATTCTCAAGAAAAAGAAACCTTTTGAATTGGAAAGAACTCACTCTGTTATGACCTAAGTAGCCATATAGGCAAAAAGGCGTGGATTGAGTTTTAGTTTTAGTATTTGTGGAAATGTTTGCAAAAATGAAAATCCTGAAACATTCATAAGCATTGCATTGCATCCATGCAAGGTTCCCAAAAATTGAATCTAAATCCTAGTATCTAAATCTGATAGTTGTTTTGCCCAAATGTTCCTATAAGGAATATAGAGACATTTATGAAGTAACCATCTTTAAACTAGTGAAATGTTACAAATATGATCCTATAATGATCTACTGAATTTTAGAAAAATTTAGAAACAAAAATCATGTCATTTGGAGTTCATATGCAAAAGATATAAAGAAAATACCAAATTAGAAAAAGAAAAAAAACGAAATGGACCGGCCCACTCAGCCGACCGAACCACCAGCGCGGGAGAACCCATCGATCCCACTGATTGCTTTAAAAAGCGTGCGAAAATCTGTTTTCTAAACCTATGGGTATTCAAATCCCTATAACTTTTTATCTACAATTCCGAATTGATTTCTGTTTGTTTCTAGTTGTTCCCTACTCCAAAGTCTATCTTCCCACTATCCTAAAAGTCTATATAATCCTCCGGAGCCACAGTTGTATCACTTTTCCTTCTTGAAATCCCGAATCTACACTCTACTGAATCGTATTTCGCTTCTAAACCGATCTAAACTTCGTCGGATACCTTCGGCTGCAACACGAAAGTTGTAGATCTCGTCAAAATCTTTCAATCCAAACAAACCTTACCGCTTTTCATCCACCATAGCTAGAGAATTTCACAACACAATATTTCAGATCTGACAGTGTAATTCCAAGATTTACTCGCGCTCGTTTCTTCAAATCCAAATTCCTTTGGTGAAAAGGTAGATCCAATGATTCTTCACAACTTTCATGTTGTAAGTTTTTCGATTTGATCTACGGATTTATCTCTCTAACATAGATCTATTTCTAATCTTTTCTGAAGCAAATCGAGCCGATTTGGAGCCAACTTATTTCCTAGCCACCGGATCTTATCCCGATGGTCTAGATTCAATCGTCCCGGTCAGCCACCTCGTCACTGCCACGTCGTCATCAGGTCAGCATCTAGTTCCAGTGAGCATGCACGGTCAACATGTCCAGTCAGCGGAATATTCTCTGGAATATTCCGTTCAAATTTAAAATTGCAGATTATAGATCTAACTCATCAAATTCGTTGAAAATTCATACTATGTCCGAAAATTTCATGTAATATATCAAATTGAAGATAATTTCATGTCGATTATTAATATCAGATTATATCTAATTTTCGCGCTACAGTTAACTGGTAATTAATTAAATAGTTTTAATACCCTTTTGGAGTAATAAATTCATAGTAAATTATCCATAGATCTGAAAAATATAAATAATATGTCCCTGTATTCACAATTCCATGTAGATTCAAGGTCTGGCCTTAGATTTATATTTGGTCACAGTAAACTGTTTAAATAGTTTAAACTCTATTAAGTAGTAATTAAATCATAGGAAAATGTTTACAACTCCGTTTAGGGTGAATCCAATTGCTACTGGTTCATATTAATGTCCTATATTCAGTACACTTCAGATCTAAATTTAATACGACAATTAGTACAGAAGTTCCAACGTAACTATTAAAACTCCTCTATTGACGATTAAGAATTAATAATAAATACCCTAATACATAAAATGTTTCTCTACATGCATCATGTGATCTAGTATTGTTTAGAGAACCGATTACAACCATTGTGACATATTAAATCGTCATGCATCCATTTGATCATCGTTGTTTTATTGTATTGTTACATTGTTGCATGATTGCAATGTTTGAATGGTGTGTGGTTGTGTCTTTGCTTTTGAACGATAGATTGCGAGGAGTGCAACTACTATGATCGCAAATGCTATGTTGCGAGGATTGTGATTACAATTATCGATGAATGAGACTATTATATTTGTGAGGATTATCTAATCGACTATATCTACAACAAAGGCAAGTGGTGCTATCTTGGTCATAAATGTCCTACTATTTTCTTATGCATTGTAGATGTTTTTGTAGAATTGCATATGTAGGAATTGATTTGTATATGCTATGTTATGTCCCATATTATTCCCTAGTATTCATTGTTTATGAGCCATCGTATTGGTAGATTTCTTAGCTATGCTATTTAAACGAGGAAGGGAATAACACCATGAAAAGTTATATGTTTTGGAAGGCTTATATTTTTCTAAAGGACAAACCAACATAATCTTAATGAACCACCTGGGCGGAATGGCATTGATTGGGTCATCGAGTGTGGATTTATGTTGGGGAATGCCGCCTAGGGTACTGAGAAAGGATTGGTTTCTTTGTTTGGAAGCTTACATGTGCAACCATGTGCCAGTAAGAAATGGGTGGCTGGCTGGACTTAGTAGGGTGTGGCGACTCGCACCCTATGTAGCCAGAGATGTAGATAGTGTAGGTTGGTACGGTGCATGGATGGGTTTGGGAAGCTCTTCCTGAATTGTCTCGTCTTGGACTTCTCCCTATCATCACACAATATGAGTGTGATGGCATGAGCGGGTTGACCATGTCACATGGGTAAAGTGTACAAACCCCTGCAGGGTGTCTAAACTAATACTTAGCCATGTCCCGGGTTATGGACAATTTGAGCGACCTGATTTTGAGGCTATGACATATTTCTCACTCATTCTTATTTCTCAAGTACTTAGAACTTGTTGGGAGAACTTAATTGGGTAGGATCACCTGGGAGTGAACCAGAGTGTCCTATTTATCGTATTGGAAAACTACTTTGTTACAAATGATAGGATAAAACTATTGCTTTACGCAAATGAGCCTGAACTCCACCTATCCAAATAAGCATGTAGTTGCTAGATCTGTTGTTAACCACTTTAGCCTACTTGTCATACATTTAATGTATTGACCATTTGTGGCTGCAACGTTTCTTGTTGTAGGGTATATCGTTTCTGAGTGATCGTTCATAGGTCGCGAGACTCCACTCAACAATTGCTCGCCTGTGGCACATTTTAAGGATGGAGATCTACCTTGTATTGTTTCCGTTGTAATATAATGTAAATTCTGGATCATATTCATTATATTCATGATGCATGGTTATATTTGGTATCATTTTGTACTGTGTGTGCTAGTGAACTGATCCAGGGATTAGCATTATACACAGGAACTCAGCCTTATTAGGCGAGGGTGTTACATATCATTATTTGTTATCTTTTTACCGTTTCACTACAGTCATATAATGAATAGAGAAGTTATTATATAGTATGGTTTGCATTGTGGAAGTATCTCCCCTCTAGTTACTTATCTATGTATCCCTTGGTATGAGTTTCCGTTATGGAATATTAATGAGAAGTTCTAGCATTTAATTTTTGCACATCTTATTTTAGTTTGCAATTTCTGTTATATGATTGATCTTGTTGATAGTATTGGTATCACTTTGGGATCATTAAGTAAATTTAGTTGGTTTTGGCAAACCTGGCTCTGGTCAGTAGCAACACTATTTGAGAATTGAATGAAAAAAGAGAAAAGTACTTCTAAGAAATATAATTTCATCATCTTTCTTTCTTGATTGGCTCATAAGCTTAGTATTCTCTAGTTAAGATCTTTTGCGTTTCCAAGGAAGATTGCATGTTTGTTTTTATCACTTGTATGTTTGTTTGTTTCCTCCAACTCGTATGCTTGCTACATAGCCTTGCTAGCCAAAAACCTGTACTTAGAGGGAATGCTTCTCGTGCATCCAATCCTTAAACCAAAACCTATGCCATTTGTGTCCACCATACCTACCTATTAGCGTTATTGCTATTCCATGTAAATTCATGTTTTTATCTACCTTACGAATTAAACTTGTTATGTGAAAATTAGTGATCAAAGATCTCACGAACTTGATGCCACACTTTACTTTCTTGCACTTAATAAACTTGAACCATTGTGCCCATGTATGTTGCGTATATGCTTGCGTTTTGTAAGTTGTGAATTAGCAGAACCATGTTACCATGGGGAACGCTTTATACATTGCACTTTATTTAGTTGATATCATGTTCTTTTGCTTATGGATCTTGGCGGTGTGAAATGAAAGGGGGGCTTGTAAGGCTCATGGCGTTCGTATATGTGTTAGAGAAACGCCTGGGCGGCTAGTCTAAGCCATGCATAATCATGGTGGAAATGTGCAGCATAACCATAGTGAACAATTTGTGAAGCATCCTAAAAAAAGAAAAAAAAGGAAAAAGGGAAAACCCTATGCAAATAGCATACAAAAAGATCGTTGAGATGCTCATTATCTGCTTGCCTTGTCATTTTGATATGGGGAAGCTTCTGTATCATCGGGCAAGGGGTACCCCGTTGGCGTTTCTCTATGATACACATGTACTTACAATGACAAGAACTTACTTGTGACTAAAGTTGAGTAGCATGGGGAATGGTACTCGTAAGCAAGGAGCATGAGATTTTCAGATTATAACTTGTCAAGCATATCCTCATATTTGTTCACTTTAACCTTAATCACCTAAAGATCCTTATGATAGGGGTAATGAGAGCTGAAAGCTACTAAGTACCATAATTTTTGGAAGCTCTTTATGAAACTTGAAATCCCTGCTTCCCTCTGCAAGGGCCTATCATTTTAGTTGAGTCAGTAAACCTATTCCTTTCCATCTCAAGCAAGTATTTGAGTTGTTGTGTTTCATTCACTCATATGATGATTTATTCAATCATGTTTCTTATGTTCCTTGTTTTGCACACTGCTTTATCTTAGTGAATATTACTTTGATGCTATCATTGAAAACCCCATTATGTTTGAACTCCTGCAAAATGTTAACCGTTCTTTGACCAAGAACAAAGTTTGCCATTACCAATTATGATTTACTTTGTGTATCTTTATTGTGTTTCCTTTACCTATTGCAAGCTAAGTTATATAATAGTGAGTTGTTTTCTATTATGATTTGTGTATTGATGAATGTGATGCTTCTTGTCCATATTCTTTTATCGACACTTCACTCCATAATCCTGAGGTCATGTTTATTGAGCTTAGTTTTCGCTTGGGGAAAAGCAAAGTCTAAGCTTGTTGGGAGTTGATACGTGATGGCTCAAAATATATTCGAGCTTGTTGGGGAACCCCAAGAGGAAGGTATGATGAGCACAACAGCAAGTTTTCCCTCAGTTATGAAACCAAGGTTATCGAACCAGTAGGAGCAAGGAAACACCTCCAAGGTGTTATTTACAACTTGGAATCATGCACAACACAACCACAGAACTTTGCTACCAACTTACAGTGAGGTTGTCAATCTCACCGGTTTTGCTGAAAACAAAGGATTAAACATATTGTGTGGAAGGTAGAAATTGCTTGCAGAAAGTAAACAGAAAAACAGTAAATTGTAGATTGTAGATTGATGGTAAAAGAATAGACCGGGGTCCATAGTTCACTAGAGGTGATTCTCCTTAAGATAGATGACATGTTGGGTAAACAAATTACAGCGGGGCAATTGACAGACACCGAGAAAGCATACATGCATATACTAATCATCTTGACTCCTATAAGATTTGATTGGGCATTACAACATTATACATAGACCATAATCCAACTGCATCTATGACTAATAATCCACCTTCAGGTTATCATCCGAACCCCCTCGAGTATTAAGTTGCAAGAAATAGATAATTGAATTAATCAAAGTGTGTAAAGTAAACAATACGATTGTTCTATGAACAAAGGATTGTTGTTTTCTCCCTAGTAGCAACAACACATATAGTGCCTTAGAGATTTCTGTCACTTCCCCAGATTCCTAGAGGCATGAACCCACTATCGAGCATAAATACTTCCTCTTGGAGTTGTTAGCATCTACTCGGCCAAGATGGCTACTAACAACAAAAAGCATGCAAGATCACAAATAACATAGACATGATAGAATCAATAATCAATCTGAAATAGCATCTCAATATCCATCGGATCCCCGCAAACACAACATGTATGATTACAAATAGATGATCTTGATCATGAACGGAGCTCACAAGATCTAAACATGGTAGCACAAAGGAGAAGAACCAACCATCTAGCTACTGCATTGACCCGTAATCCTGGGATGAACTACTCACGCATCACACCGGAGGCAGGTATGGTGATGAAGAAGGCATCCAGGGTGATCTCTGCCCTCTGGCAGGGTGCCGGGAAGAGCTTCAGATCCCTCCCGATCTAGGGGTGGAGATGGCGGCGACTACAGACTCTTTCGTGGAATTTTGATCGGGTACTTAAGGTTTACGTCCTAATGGCAATATATAGGCGAAGGGGCAAGGTTGGTGGAGTGCCAGGGTGCCCACACCACCTGGTGGCATGGCTAGGGCTGGCCGCGCCACCACCAGGTCTGGCCGGCCTGGTTCCCCCCTTCGTCTCCCCTCCAGACTCCGTGTTCCTTCTGGTGAAATATTGACTTGGGCGTTTGTCCGGTCCAATTCCGAGAATATTTCCATACTAGCTTTTCTGAAACCAAAAACAGCAGAAAACAGGCAACTGGCACTGTGACATCTCGTTAATAGGGTAGTTCCAAAAAATGTGTAAAAATACTCAAAAGTGTGGACAAAACATAAGAAAGTAGATATAAAACAAGCATGGAACATCAAAAATTATAGATACATTTACAACGTATCAATACGTCCATTTTGCATCACTATTCTATATCATAATATACTGTTATTCATTGATATATTTCATATTAAGAGATGATACTTATGTTATTTCATCTATTTTTGCATGGTTGATGACTTTTGGAGGATGGACCACTGAAGCCAGGATTCTGATGCAAAAGGCACTATTTGGAGGCAAAATTCGCGAATATCAGAAAAGACATGGAAAATCCTATTTTTCCAGAAGACGAAGGATGCCAGAAGGGGGGCGGAGATGGGCCGTAGGGGGCCCACACCACCCCCTGGCGCGGGCCACCATAGGCCGCGCCACCAGGTGGTGTGGCCACCCTGGCCCACCTCTGGCTCTGCTCTTTGGCGTATATAATCCTCCCGAAACCCTAAGACTCGGAGAGCAACCATAGAAAGGTTCCTGCCGCCTCTGCCGGACGGAAACTACAGAGAGAGTAAGAGCTCTCCGGCAGGCAGAAATCTGCCGGGGAAATTCCTTCCGAGAGAGGGGAGATCTTCGCCATCAACACCATCATCACGCTAGACTTCATCGGGACCATCATCATCATCATCGCCATCATCATCTCCACCAGCACCATCATCACCACTCCATACCGCTATAACAATTGGGTTGAATCTTGCATAGTTCTTAGGGGAAACTTTCCCAGTGTTGATTACTTGTTGTAGTTAATGCTATTGAGTGGAACCATTGAATTATCGTTTATGTTCAGATTGTTACTTATCATTATTTCATCTCTGATCTTGATCCATATGATGTCTTGTGAGTAGTTCGATTAGTTGTTGTGGACATGGGAGAATTCATGTTGTTAGTAGTGGAATTGTGTTGAGAAAGATTCAATTGTTTGATATTTAAGTTGTGGTGTTATTCTTCTAGTGGTGTCATGTGAACGTCGACTACATGATACTTCACCTTTATGGGCCTAGGGGAATGCATTGTGTATTTGGCTACTAATCGTAGGGGTTGTCGGAGTGACAGAAACCTGAACCCCCATTAGGAAACCTTTGCGCAAGGGAGTGTAGCATCTCAAAGTTTAAGGCAGTGGTTAGGTTTTTATCTTAATTACTCTCTTGTAGTTGCGGATGCTTGCAAGGGGTATAATCACAAGTATGTATTAGTCCTAGAAAGGTCAGTACATTAGCATAAGTTCACCCACACAACACTTATCTAACTAGAGAAGATTAATCAACTATATGAATCGAAAGCACTTGACGATATTCCCATGTGTCCTCGAGAATGTTTGGTTATCTTAAGTAATACAACCGGCTTGTCCTTTGCTAAAGAAAGGATTGGGCCACTTGCTGCATTTATTATTATTGTCTTTATTTACCCGTACTATATTTATCTTCATTATCAAAAACCCCTAAAAATCCGTTTGCTAAGTATTTACAGAGAATTCCTGATCCATACCACTTGACAACAACTTCTGCTCCTCGTTGGGTTCGACACTCTTACTTATCGAAAATACTGCGATACACCACCTATACTTGTGGATCATCAAGAACAAACATGCAATGACATCCAGTGGATCCATGTTGTTTATGAAAAGAACACACATGCAATGATACTAGTGGATCAATGTGGTTTATGAAAAGTACACACATGCAATAACATCTAGTGGATTAGTGTGGTTTATCAAAATAACACACATGCAATGGAATCTATGGATCCATGTGGTTTATGAAAAGAACACACATGCAATGACATCTAGTGGATCCATGTGGTTTATGAAAAGAACACACATGCAATGACATGAGTGGATCCATGTGGTTTATGAAAAGAACACACATGCAACGACATCTAGTGGATCCATGTGGTTTATGAAAATAACACACATGAAATGACATGTAGTGGATCCATGTGGTTTTGGAAAAGAACACACATCTAATGACATCTAGTAGATCCATGTGGTTTATGAAATGAACACACATGCAATGACATCTAGTGGATCAATGTGGTCTAGGAAAAGAACACACATGCAATGACACTAGTGGATCATTGTGGTTTATGAAATGAACAGACATGCAATGGCATCTTCCAGATCAGGGTGGTTTATGAAAAGAACACACTTGCAATGACATCAGTGGATCAGTGTGGTTTATGAAAAGAACACACATGCAATGACATCTAGTGGATCCATGTGGTTTATGAAAAGAACACACATGCAATGACATCTAGTGGATCCATGTTGTTTATGAAAAAACACACATTTAATGACATCTAGTGGATCCATGTGTTTTATGAAATGAACACACATGCAATGACATCTAGCGGATCCATGTTGTTTATGAAATGAACACACATGCAATGACATCTAGTGGATCCATGTGGTTTATGAAAAGAACACAAATGTAATGACATCAGTGGATCAGTGTGGTTTATGAAAAGAATAGACATGCAATGAAATCTAGTGGATCCATGTGGTTTATGAAAAGAAAACGCATGCAATGACATTAGTGGATCCATGTGGTTTATGAAAAGAACACACATGCAATGACATCTAGTGGATCAGTGTGGTTTATAGAAAAACACACATGCAATGACATCTAGTGGATCTGTTCTGTTTATGAAAAGAACACACATGCAATGACATCTAGTGGAACCATGTGTTTTTGGAAAATAACACACATGCAATGACATCTAGGGGATCAGTGTGGTTTATGAAAATAACACACATGCAATGACATCAAGTAGATCCATGTGGTTTACGAAAAAACACACATGCAATGACATCAGTGGTTCAACATGGTTTATAAAAATAACACACATGCAATGACATCTAGTGGATCCATGTGGTTTATGAAAAGAACACACATGCAATGACATCTAGTGGATTCAAGTGGTTTTGGAAAATAACACACATGCAATGACATCCAGTGGATCCATGTTGTTTATGAAAAGAACACACATGCAATGATACTAGTGGATCCATGTGGTTTAGGAAAAGAACACACATGCAATGACATATAGTGGATCTATGTGGTTTATGAAAAGAACGCACATGCAATGACATTAGTGGATCCATGTGGTTTATGAAAAGAACGCACATGCAATGACATCCGTGGATCAGTGCGATTTATCAAAAGAACACACACGCAATGACATCTAGAAGATCAGTTAGGTTTATGAAAAGAACACACATGAAATGACATCTAGTGGAACCATGTGTTTTTGGAAAAGAACACACATGCAATGACATCTAGTGGAACCATCTGTTTTTGGAAAATAACACACATGCAATGACATCTAGTGGATCAGTGTGGTTTATGAAAATAACACACATGCAATGACATCAAGTGGATCCATGTGGTTTATGAAAAGAACACACATGCAATGACATCAGTGGTTCAACATGGTTTATAAAAAGAACACACATGCAATCACATCTAGTGGATCCATGTGGTTTATGAAAAGAACACACATGCAATGACATCTAGTGGATTCAAGTGGTTTTGGAAAATAACACACATGCAATGACATCCAGTGGATCCATGTTGTTTATGAAAAGAACACACATGCAATGATACTAGTGGATCTATGTGGTTTAGGAAAACAACACACATGCAATGACATCTAGTGGATTAGTGTGGTTTATGAAAATAACACACATGCAATGAAATCTATGGATCCATGTGGTTTCTGAAAAGAACACACATGCAATGACATTAGTGGATCCATGTGGTTTATGAAAAGAACACACATGCAACGATATCTAGTGGATCCATGTGGTTTGTGAAAAGAACACACATGCAATGACATCTAGTGGATCCATGTGGTTTTGGAAAAGAACACACATTTAATGACATCTACTGGATCAATGGGGTCTAGGAAAAGAACACACATGCAATGACATCTAGTGGATCAATGTGGTTTATGAAATGAACACACATGCAATGACACCTTTTGGATCACTGTGGTTTATGAAAAGAACACACATGCAATGACATCAGTGGATCAGTGTGGTTTATGAAAAGAACACACATGCAATGACATCTAGTGGATCCATGTGGTTTATGCAAAGAACACACATGCAATGACAGCTACTGGATCCATGTTGTTTATGAAAAGAACACACATTTAATGAC